>OU342744.1:126356606-126874482 GCA_910589775.1 Avena eriantha
GATCTAAATAATATGAGGAGACTCCCCAAGGTTTGTGCACAAATTATTATTTGCGTTTGAATACAATATGCACAAACATGGCATCCTCATTCCCTCTATATCATTTAAACCACGAGCAAAAGCAAGAGAGAAGATATTATGATGAGAGCAAATGGGTGTTTAGATGAAAATAGGAAGCTCCCCAAGGTTCATGCACAACAAAGTGCACAATTATGGAATCCTAACTCCCCATAATCAAACAAAACACCAAACAAGAACAAGAAGGCAAATGTGTGTTCTTAGGTAAATTAGGAAAGCTCCCCAAGGTTTATGCACCAAATATAATAATTTTGAATGAAAAGTGCATAAACATGGTATCCTTGCTCCCCCAAAGTTACACAACAACACAATGGCATGAGAGATCAACTTTCTTAACACCAATGAGTGCCAAAAGATGCAAATGAAAAGATCAAGCACTCAAAGAAAAACTTTTGGAGCCACTAAAGATTAAAAAGGGGACAAGGTGTAGACTACAAAGCAAAAGGATATCAACTAGAGATTTGGCCATAATCATGTGTATAAGTTTCTGGGTAGACACCAATCACCAAGATATACATCCACAAAGAAACATGTACACACAAAATGGATACTCAAGAATGAATAAGATATCCAAACGAAAGTCATAGATAATGCCAATAAGATTTTTGCTAGAAAGCATGGACAAAGGCTCAAATTTAACTTACTGAACATCAATGACCTTCAAACACCAACAAATACATCACAACTATCACAAGGGAACAAGAGATAGTTGGAACACATTGCGAAAGGCAACAAGTATCATAAAGAACAAATAAACCTTGCAAATTCATCCATATAGTACATGAGAGAAATTGAGGAAATGATTGGCAATAGAATTGCTAGATTGGCATATGTGGGATTGTTGAATCATAGACATGATTTTTATATACTCCCCAAAATATGCATTCATCTCAACTTACTCATGTAACAATAAGGATGATACAATATAATCTTGTAAGAACCACAATAAAAGCAATTGAAGGAAATCATGCCATGATGCAACCACAAATGTTGGATGTTAGAAAAGTATGCATGAGAGGGATACTCGTTACCGAGATACCATTGGTAGGATGAAGTAGATATGAGTTTGTTGATCATCCAAGCTTGCTTCCAATTATCATTTAGTCCCAACATCGTCTTTTTATTGTGACAAGCATCCAATGAATCTCCGATGTACCTATAACACATTCAAGTAGACTATGGGCCCAAACCTCATTGAGTCCAAAGTAGTTAGATAAACTACAATACATAGGAGAGACTCCACATAAATATGTGCATATTGATATGAAATTGAATTTCATGCACAACTTAGCCGATGGGATTTGGTGGAGTTTCCCTTATATATTGGATCAAAGAAAGCGAGCATACCATAATATAAACATGTAGTAAATATGCATGCACGAGGCTTTAAAGAACCTACAAGGAGATATAAATTGAACAAAAACACAAAGTAAACTAAGATGGTACACACAAGAGTGTGACACGACAAAAGAGTCCAAATTGTATCAAGGACCAAATCAACACATAATAGACCCCAAGTACAACAAATGAACGAGGCAAAAGCCAAAGAGCAAAGTGGATGAAGAAATACAATTGCTCAAGGATTTATCTCCTTCTAAAAGTTCAAAACACGAAACAAGGAATGAGACAAAGCCAGCTCCCAAAAAGAGCAAGGTTCCAACACTTAAACCAAACTCTCAACATTTTTCAAGAATGGCATGAAGTACCAAAGAAAAGATTTCTCTTCCAAAGGCATAAAACATGGTATGGATCAAATCATGTCATGAAGAAGCATAAAATGAGTGTTCTAAATAATATAGGAGAACTCCCCCATGATTAGTGCATTATTTAATATTTTGCATTTGAATACAAAATGCACACACATGGGATCATCATCCCTACCTACATCAACTAGAGAACAAATGATTTCAAGACAAAGAAAGATCCACCAGAGTCGAGGAAGACATGGGACACAAATCACAACAAATTATTGGCAAGAGATAAGGAAACTAAAGCAAAAGTCAATTTGAAAAAGGCCAATAAGATCTACCACATATAATAGTACCGACTGTACAAGGACAAGGGACTTGCAAATATTTCCTGGTGGTAGATAGCAAATATATCCAAGATTATATACACGAATAGAAAGCAAAAGTCAAAAGATAGGAATTAAAAACCAAGACATGAAAGAGATCCTTGAGGGTTTCAACTAGTTAACCAATCACGCAAAGCAATGATTAGAATAACTAGGGCAAAATTCTTGCCAACTTAGATATAAGAATTTATATATGATGAAACTCATACCAAGGAAACTCTTGCGAACAAGATCCAAAAGATAAGGAATAAACATTATGCCTAAAAGAACTTGTTTGAGCTCACGTGCCACATAGGAGCTAGATAATTATCAATATCAATTTTAAGTGACACAACCTCGAATATTCAGATTTTCTAGGCTTGTAATATGCACTAAGCATATGACTCTACCATAATGTGATAAACCATAAATATCAACTCAAGGAAAAAAGATCCAAATAGAGATAATTAATGGACATTATAGGTCTTGAATTTCTCATGAGAAACATACCACATAGAGACTAGATAATATTGCACTATCAATACTAGGTGGTATTACTCATGTACACACATTTTTAGGATTGTGGAATGCCCAAGCATAACACTCCCCCAAACTAGGATAGTCCATTAATCTCTCACAAGAGCCAAATAAGATACCAAACATATACAAGAAAGGCTCCAGCACAAGAAACACACGAACATGGTGTGCCACCAAACATACACAAATAAACTTGATAACTAAAGATAAGTAAGTAGCAAGCACAACACATACAAAAGCATGAAAGATACAAAACCAACACATGCACAAGGGGCAAGTAACTTTCAATGTAAATGAGTTGAGAACATGTTACTGCAAGGAGGAGCAATGGATATATGATAGAGATATGATAAACTAAATGACTTGGCTTGAGATAATATAATTGAAGTCCCCTTAATTCTTCATGATGTAGCTAAGTCTCCAATTCCCTCCAAAATCACCAATTGATCAAGTTTTGGCTGTTGGTCCCCAACCAAGTTGGGTCCTAAAAAGTTAGTCACAACAGGCTTGGCAACCCAAATGGTTCTTTTCTTGACACCACATTGGGCACCAACAAATTTGGCAAACACATTGGCAACCTCATCCTTATGAAGAGAATAAGCATCATAAATCATGATAGGATTGGATGGGGAGTTACCAATGGTGCATGAGGAAGAAATGTGCCCTTTCTCACGGCAAATGTAGCAAGTTCTTCTCTTCCCATTCTTTTCACTTGATTTCTCCACAATGGGAGCATTAGCTTCAATCTTCCTAGGAAGTGGCCTTTCTCCAACTTGAGGTAGGCCATGGCCTTGAACTAGAGGTTACTTCCATTTTTCCATCTCACCAAGAGGCTTCTTATTCAAGGGGCAAGATCTAACATGGTGCCCTTCAATTTTGCACTTGAAGCAAACAATCTTGGCCAAATTCTTGAATTGTTCTTGACCCTTCTTATTGTTGCTCTTGGACTTCTTCTTGTTAGTGGACTTCTTCTTGACATTGGATTTGAATCCAAGCCCACTCTTATCATTGGGGGATTTTTGCACACTCAATATATTGTTGAGCGTGGTCTTCCCTTCATGACCCTTTTTCAAGTCATTCTTCAAAGAAGTGACTTCAGCCTTGAGATCTTTGATTTCCTCTACATGGTTAGTGACAACACATATACTAGAGGAAGTAGAAATTTCATTGCTAGAGCAACAAGGCAAAGAATGTAATTCATCACAAGATTTAGCAATAATGTGAGTGGACGAATTACAAGGACTAGCACATGGTAATATACCATTATTCGTAGAGATTGTGCTAGTGACCACATGAGGCTCAGAAGATGTTACCTTTGTACAACTAGCCTTATGAGCTAACTTTAGCCTAGCATGGGATGCTAGAAGATCCTCATGAGAGCTTGATAGCTTACCATGACTTTCTTCCAAGATCCCATACTTTCTAGTTAGCAAAGCAAGTTGAGTTTTTAGCTTAACATTCTCCTTCAAAATAGATGCTTCACAAGAAATAGAGTTAGTAGCACAAGCATAATAATTAATTGCAAGAGGTGAGGGCAACTTCGAAAGGTCTTTTGAGTAAGAGGCTTTAAGTTGCTCATGTGACTTGGTGAGTTTGATGAGCTCACCCTTGATCACCCTAGAGCCATTTTTGAGGTGCTCAAAATCCTCAAGGAGTTTAGCATAAGCAACTTGAAGCTCATAATTTTTACTTTTGAGACCACTAGCCACCTTAGGACCTCTATCATGAGATTACTTCACTCTAGACAACTCTAGAGTTAAAGTCTCCTCAAGAGATTCCTTAGTAGTTTGTTCCTCTTCAAGAGCTTCATTTAGATGTGTAATTTGATTAGCATACTCACGCTCAAGGCTACTCATTTTATCATTGGTGTTCTCATGCTCCTCAATTTGTGCTTCTAACTTATCAATATGTTCTTTGCTCTTAATAGCAAAGTCCAAGATTTCAACAAAGTTAGAGCAAGCAATATTATTCTTAACAAGAGCATGATAAACCATCTCACCCGTTTCATATCAATCATCAACATCCAACTCTTCTACCTCATTATCTTCATCCTTATCATCACAAGAGTTATTGGGTTCCAAAGTAGGAGTTACCTTTGAATACCTAGCCATAAGGCATAGGTGGGTACCATGAGAGGATGATGGTGAATTATTTGAAGCTCCATTAAAAACCTTGTCTTGGCCCATAGAATCTTCATTTTCCTCTACATGGTTAGCAACACAAGCACTAGAGGAAATAGAAGGATCTTTATCATGGCAACAAGACAACACAAGCATATCATCATAAGATTTATTTAAGCCATTTATACATGATATGCAAGGACTACCAACGCAAGCATATAAGGAGTTTTGGGTGCTAAAGGTTTTAGAGTCCAGCGATAGACCATTGCAACTAGATAGAGATGAAGGATGACTAATAGTAAGCTCACTATCGATATTGCAATTTCTATCACCACTCACCATATCATTACCTTGTGAAGAACCACATGTTGGTGAGGTGGTAGAAGTGAGAGCTCATCTCGACCGGAAGTGGAAGCAACACAATCATCCTCAAGAATATTGGACACAACATATTTATCTTGAAGTTTTGTCCATAGCTCATGAGCGCTCCAAAAAGGAATGATTGAAGATGTAACTACATAGCTCAAAGCATTAACAAGCACATTAGAAGCTTGAGCATCAAGATATAAGTTTTCCTCATCCTCACAAGATAGATTTTCGAAATCCATAGGAGGAGAAAAACCTATATCTACAATATGCTCCAAATTTGGGTCCATATCCTGGAAATGAATAAGCATATGAGTTTTCCATATATCATGATTTGTGCCATCGAATATGAACATTTCATTGTGCACTAATCCCCTAGACGACATATTTACTCTCAAGGCGGTGAAGCCTAAAATGAGAGACCGTGCTCCGATACCAATTGAAAGGACAAGGATGTCGCCTAGAGGGGTGAAGAGGTGGTTTAAAACTTTTACGAGAGTAGCTCAACAAAGGCAGAATTAAACTAGCGTTTACTTTGTCAAGCACAAAACCTAGAACAACTAGGGTTAACCTATGTGCACCAACAACTTATGCTAAGCAAGACAAGCAATTATATGATAGCAAGATATAGACTTTAATCACGAAGGCTATCACAAAGTAAGGTGCCTAAATAAGAGCTCGGGTATAGAGATAACCGAGGCACGCAGAGACGACAATGTTTTACTGAGTTCCTCCAAACATAGAGTACATATCGTTTGGAGAGGAGGTGGTTTCAAACCACCAACGCCACAAAAGGCCTCCCTTGTTCTCCTATGAATCTCACACCAACAGGATCAATCCACACTTCCACTATCGGTGCACTTGTCGGTCACAATCCAGAACCTCTCACAAGATTGGGGCTCTTCTTCACAACTCAATTGGAGGCTCCCAACTAACAAGCTTGGGAAAAGCTCCACAACTTAATTGGAGGCCTCAAGTAATCCACAAACCTGCAATACAACCAAACCGTCTAGGGTTCCAAGAACCCAAGAGTAAAAAGCTTCTCATCTTTCACCCAATCGAATCCTCACCAAGAACTCAAACCGATGCACCAAATGCAATGGTAAGAACACACGAAGTGCTCAAGTCCTTCTCTCCAAAACTCCACCAAATCTACAAAAGCTTATGGGGGAATAAGAGAGGAAGAACAATGGAGGAATTCCACAAAAGACTCCAAGATCTAGATCCCAAGATGTTCCTCTCACTTAGAGGAGAGATTGATTGGTGGGGTTGTAGATCTAGATCCCCTCTTACAAATCCCTTAAGAATATGCAAGAATCAATGGAGGGATTGAGGGATATCAAGCTCAAGAAGGTCAGCAATGGAGGGGAAAACTTGCAAGAAAGGTTATCCAACCGTTGGGGAAGAAGGGCCCCTTATATAGGTCCTCCAAATCCAACCATTGGAGCTCTGGAGCGCGCGGGCCGGACATTCTGGCCAGTGTTCGGGTGGTTTCTGATATGGCATACAGAATGGTAACCATACGACTGAAAACTGAGATTTCTGGGTGATACCGGAGTGACCGGCGTTTTCACCCCGGACATTCTGGCCAAGGCAAAACTGACAGAAACATCAATACGAAAACACCCATAACTTTTGCATACGGACTAAGATTTTGATGATCTTGGGCTCATTTTAAAGAGGACAACAAACTCTACAAGATCATGCAGGGAACCGTCATAGTCCATCAAGGGAGGATAGAACCAAATGATGAAAGGTTTGACCTCTCTCAAAAAGACGAACCGGTAAAACCTCCAACATCGAAAACGCAATAGAGAATGCATATGAAATCTGTTTTTGATGAACTTGGGCTTGTCATGAAGATTAACACAAGCTCTCAATCCTCTCATGGATAAGAACCAAATAATGGAAGGTTTTACCAATCTCTAAAAGACAAACCGGTAAAACCTCCAATATCGAAAATGCAATAGAGAATGCATATGAAATCCGTTTTTGATGAACTAGAGCTTGATATGAATATTACCACAAGCTCAAGAACCTCACATGGATAAGGTCCAAATAAAACCCAAGAAAGATGGTTCCAAGTATGCAAAGATTTGAGCTCTCTCCGAAGGATATGATCAAGTTACTCGCTCGAGAGCCCCTCTTGATAGTACGGCTATCTATCCTATAAACCGGTCTCCCCAACTAACACCATGAGACCGGTAAGAAAGAAACCCTATCAAGAACATACCTTTGCATTGAGCATATTCCACTTGAGCTTGATGATAGAGATCTTGTCCACCTCAAGATGGAACACCTTTCTTGGTTGCACTAGCTTGGTGAAGACTTGCAAATTGCTCCCAATACTCCACTATGGTAGAGCCTCTTTTTAGGCATATCTTCACAAATCCATGATCACCATAATGATGGCAAGCCCCAAGCATATGATCTCTTCGAGATGGCTCATCTTGAACTTGCACATCATTTCTTCTTTCTTCATTATATTGGTGACTTGAAAATACATAAGAGATATCACTCCAACTTTATTCTTCGAGACACACTTTCCATAGGCTCAACTCTCACATGACTAATATTTGGATCTCTCCTTGAACACCTTGGTCATCACTTGATATTCTTTACTTTCTTTTTCTCCCAACCTTGAAGCCAACATATGGTACAAGCATTGCCTATGGACAAATCCTACAAGTAAAACTCAATGCAAACATAAGTCCATAAAGATTGTTATTAATTACCAAAACCACACATGGGGGCACACATGCACTTTCAATCTCCCCCATTTTGGTAATTGATGACAATCCCTTTGAGAGGGTTTATATAAAGAACTAATCAAATAAAACGTTGTGCTAACATCAAATATAACACAAGTATGTGATGTTAGTACAACCACAATATAGAGCAAACTCCCCCCACAATCTATGCACGTGTGGATGAATGTAGCATCCCATCTGTATAACATCTGTAATGCTACATGGTCTAATAATAAAATGCTACTTCCTACATATAATTGTTGCATCATAATTATATCATGCTCATGTCATCATGCCACATTGCATTTGAGCATCATATAAAACCCTTTTTCATTTGGTTCTTATCGCATATGCACTATTAATTGTATTTGCCTCTTGATACATTGTATTTGGTTCTTGATAAATGCTTGATGCCCAAGTTGAGTTGGGGGCATATCTTTTATTAACTCCACCACCTTTCTTGTCACCACCCCATTATTCCACCATCCCACTATATGTGAGCCTTGCAATTTATTTGGTTTTACCTCTAGCTCATGTGGGATGGGATGGATCCACTTATAATTCCACATGCTCCCATATATGCATCATGTTGTTTTCACATTATTGATATGTGGAGAGCCACATGGCCACCTTTGCATGCTATGTGAGTGGAGTGCCTTGTCAAGCTCCCATATGGTTTAAATTTGAATATAATCTCATGGAGGAATACAATTGTGGTTCATGTTGGTTAGTGGCACATACACACAAGCTTGGCCACCTTATATTCATGCATGATCTTGTATTTAGTCCATGTGGTAAACAAGCTTCCTTTCCTTTTGTTGGGCTATATTCAAATTCTTGAAAACTTGCTCATATAAATGCCATGAGTTATTCTAGTGGTTTTCACTACTAGAGAATGCATTTACTATTCATGCATGGGCCATGCAAGATCACCACCATCTTCTTCCTTTGGGTTTTTCTTGGATTTTTGAGTGGAGCTTGGTTCCTTTGAAATCAATTCAAGCTTGCTCAATTTTGAGTCCAACCATCTTAGGGCACATCCTCTCTTGGTTTTGTTAAGCATCATGGCATGCTTATATTACATGTGGCATATGCCTCTTTCCCCTCTTAACCCAAAATCCCTTTTCTCTCTTACCCCAAGACCCTACTCCTACCTCACATCCTCCACCCTCATCACCCCCATGCTATGTCACCACCTCTTCCACCTCTTGCTCTTTGGGTAAATGGATTTATTGATTTGAGTCATATTCATTTGAATAAAATCAAATACCATCTAAAAATCCTAACCATCCTAACCTAAGCAAAGGCCCTAACCTAAACTCTCTCTAAACCTAGCTACACCCTGACCTCACCACCCCATCCTCTCTACCAAACCGTGGTCACCACCATCTGGTTCGGCCACCACCCCAACCTAGCTAACTCTAGGCCGAGCCACACCCCTAACCTAAACCCTAGCTGAGCCAATCATCCCTTCCCCTCCCCTTTTCCTCTCTTTCCCTCGCTGCCAAGGATACCCCATCGAGCCCCTGCACCGTGCCACCCCTGAGCCGCAGCCCCAGCCAGCCTCGACCCTCCCCTGGTCCACCGACCGAGAGAGAGAGGGAGGATAAAAAGGTGCTTGCCACCTTTTTCCACCCTGACCTTCCCACGACATCTCCCCTCCCAGGCCTTATCTACCCCCCATCCTCTCGTACCTGGCATCGCCCCAGATCCCAGGGCTCGGCCCAGCTCTTCCTCCCCCTCTACCTGATCCCTCTTCCTTCTCCGACCACCCATCGTCGGCATCCACCGCTACCACCATATCTAGGAGGATGGCGTGGCGCTGGGTTGTCGAGGAAGACCGAGCCGAGCATCAGGACCATCCCTGTACCCAGAGACGAGGAGGAGACGTGCCGGAGCTGCTGCCGATTATCGGGGCCGAGGAGAAACCCTAACCGCGGGTCGCCAGCTTCTCCAACGATCGGCTGCTCCCTGCCCCGTTCCGCCACCACCAACACAACCGCGGTGAGCCTCTACGCCTCCCAGACATGTCCCCCTGTCTATCTCTTCCTAGACGTGTAGATCCACCCGTCGAGCAGCCTCGGTGCACCGCGCTCGCGTTTGCCTTCCCGATGTTGCCCCGCTGTAGCCTCTTCTGGTCGCGCCGCCGGTTCCTAGCATCTAACCCAGCTAGCCGCAGCGGTAGCCGCCGCCACGCGAGCGCGCTGTGTCGCCAGTTCGAGCCCCCGCCGCGCTTGTTTTCTTCCGGCGTCAGTTTCATTAGTAAACCGGCGAGAAGAAAAACAGTACGCGGGGCTGTTTTCCTGTTACCCTCCCCCCTGCCGTTTTGTTCCATCAACTCGCACTCCACCCAGGCCCACCTGTCATCGTCTGTGGCGTTTTTACGAAAAGGCACCCGCTATGGCCTGTACGAGTACACGGTCATGTCATTCGGTCTCACCAACGCACCTGCCACCTTCTCGAGGCTTATGAACTCGGTTTTCATGGAGTATCTTGATAAGTTCGTCGTGGTCTATCTGGATGACATTCTAGTCTATTCTAAGTCAAAGGAAGAACATGAAGAACACCTTTGGTGTGTCCTAAACAAGCTTCGTGAGAACCGCCTGTATGCAAAGTTCTCCAAGTGTGAATTTTGGCTTCCCGAAGTCACCTATCTTGGTCACGTCATCTCTGCTAAGGGCATTGCCGTCAACACAGAAACTGTTCGGACAATTGTTGACTGGCTTCCACCCAAAAATGTCAAAGAAGTCTGGAGTTTCCTTGGTTTGGCTAGTTATTGCCGTCGCTTCGTTCAGAACTTCTCGAAGATTGCGAAGCCTCTTACCGATCTCCTCAAGAAAGGCAAGAAATACCTTTGGTCTCCTGCATGTCAAGCTAGCTTTGAGACACTCAAAGAGAAGCTCACTTCCACACCAGTATTGATTCCTCCAGATACATCAAAGCCTTTCTAGATATTATGTGACGCCTCCTTGCAAGGATTGGGTGCGGTCCTCATGCAAGAAAAGCAAGTCATTGCTTATGCTTCCCGTCAGTTGAAAACTCATGAGCTCAACTATCCAACACATGATCTGGAACTTGCAGTGGTTGTCTTCGCCTTGAAAGTATGGAGGCACTACTTGCTTGGGAACCGTTGTGAGATCTTTTCTGACCACAAAAGCCTGAAGTATATCCTCACACAACCTGATCTCAACCTTCGCCAAAGGAGATGGATTGAAACCATCAATGACTTCGATCTCACCATCAACTGCACTCCTGGCAAAGCTAATGTCATGGCCGATGCCCTCAGTCGTAAGGCATATGTGAACAACCTCATGGTGGAAGAACAAGAACCGCTTTTGTGCGAGAAATTCCGTCAACTCAACCTCGAGCTTGTACCTCAGGGATATCTTCATAACTTGATAGCTACCCCTCTCTTGGAAGAAAAAGTTCGCTCCATTCAACTTGGTGATCCTTACACTAAAAACATCATCTCCAAGATTCAGCTTCCGAAGTATGAACCTTTCCACCTTGACGACCAAGGCACTCTATTCTTTAAGCACCGAATGTTCGTTCCGAAGTATCCGGGTTTGAGAGAGCAAGTTCTCAAAGAAGCTCATGATTCTGTTCTTTCTATCAACCCTAGCAGCACTAAGATGTACATGGACCTAAAAACACAATATTGGTGGCCTGGATTGAAACGATATTGTGCCAAGTATGTCTCCGAGTGTGATGTCTGCCGCAGAGTAAAAGCTGTCCATCAGAAACCTTCCGGTCTTCTACAGCCATTGAAGCCTCCGGAATGGAAATGGGAGAAAGTAGAGATGGACTTCATAACTGGGTTTCCAAGTTCGTAGAAAGGCAACAATGCAATCTTTGTTGTCATCAACAGGCTTTCTAAAGTGGCTCACTTCTTTCCAGTCAAGGAAACAATTTCTGGTAGTCAGCTGGCCGAGCTCTACATCAACAGAATTGTCTCTTTGTATGGGGTTCCTCTCGTAATTAGCTCAGACCGTGGGAGTATCTTTACCTCCAAGTATTGGGAGAGTTTCCAACAAGGCTTGGGAACAAAGTTGAACTTCAGCACAGCTTACCACCCTCAGTCACAAGGGCAAGTTGAAAGGATCAATCAGATTCTAGAAGATATGCTCCGTGCTTGCGTCATCTCTTTTGGCATGAAGTAGGAAGAATGCCTTCCTTATGCTGAATTCTCTTACAACAATAGCTATCAGAAGAGTCTCCAGATGGCACCCTTTGAGGTCCTCTATGGGCGCAAATGCCGAACTCCGATTGGTTAGTCAGGGGCAGGTGAAAGAAAATTCTTCGGCCCCGACATTGTCACTCCAGCAGAAGAGAAGGTTCTTATCATTCTTGAGAACCTGAAGGTTGCTCAAAGTCGCCAGAAGAGCAACTATGACAGAAAGTACACATACATGGAGTATGTCCCTGGTGATCTCGTTTACCTTCGTGTCAGTCCCATGAGAGGCACGCATCGGTTTAGTATCAAAGGGAAGCTGGCTCCTAGATACATTGGCCCTTTCAAAATTCGTGGTAGAAGACGAGAAGTTGCTTATGCTCTTGAGCTCCCTGAAAAACTCAAGGTCCATGATGTTTTCCATATCTCTCAACTCAAGAAGTGCTTCAAGGATCCCGGCAGGACCGTGGACCATGAGCTTATCAATCTCCAAGAAGACCTGTCTTATCAAGAACACCCCACAAAAATCCTAGAAGTCGCAGAAAGAAAGACTCGCAACAAGTCTATCAAGTTCTGCAAGGTGTAGTGGTCGCACCATTCCGTTGATGAAGCCACTTGGGAATGTGAGGATGAGCTCTGTGCCAAGTATCCTACCATCTTTGTGTCTTCTTCTTCCTAGAATCTCGGGGCAAGATTCCTGTTTAGTGGGGGAGAGTTGTAGCATCCCATCTGTCTAACATCTGTAATGCTACATGGTCTAATAATAAAATGCTACTTCCTACATATAATTGTTGCATCATAATTATATCATGATCATGTCATCATGCCACATTGCATTTGAGCATCATATAAAACCCTTTATCATTTGGTTCTTATCGCATATGCACTATTAATTGTATTTGCCTCTTGATACATTGTATTTGGTTCTTGATAAATGCTTGATGCCCAAGTTGAGTTGGGGGCATATCTTTTATTAACTCCACCACCTTTCTTGTAACCACCCCATTATTCCACCATCCCACTATATGTGAGCCTTGCAATTTATTTGGTTTTACCTCTAGCTCATGTGGGATGGGATGGATCCACTTATAATTCCACATGCTCCCATATATGCATCATGTTGTTTTCACATTATTGATATGTGGAGAGCCACATGGCCACCTTTGCATGCTATGTGAGTGGAGTGCCTTGTCAAGCTCCCATATGGTTTAAATTTGAATATAAGCTCATGGAGGAATACAATTGTGGTTCATGTTGGCTAGTGGCACATACACACAAGCTTGGCCACCTTATATTCATGCATGATCTTGTATTTAGTCCATGTGGTAAACAAGCTTCCTTTCCTTTTGTTGGGCTATATTCAAATTCTTGAAAACTTGCTCATATAAATGCCATAAGTTATTCTAGTGGTTTTAACTACTAGAGAATGCATTTACTATTCATGCATGGGCCATGCAAGATCACCACCATCTTCTTTCTTTGGGTTTTTCTTGGATTTTTGAGTGGAGCTTGGTTCCTTTGAAATCAATTCAAGCTTGCTCAATTTTGAGTCCAACCATCTTAGGGCACATCCTCTCTTGGTTTTGTTAAGCATCATGGCATGCTTATATTACATGTGGCATATGCCTCTTTCCCCTCTTAACCCAAAATCCCTTTTCTCTCTTACCCCAAGACCCTACTCCTACCTCACATCCTCCACCCTCATCACCCCCATGCTATGTCACCACCTCTTCCACCTCTTGCTCTTTGGGTAAATGGATTTATTGATTTGAGTCATATTCATTTGAATAAAATCAAATACCATCTAAAAATCCTAACCATCATAACCTAAGCAAAGGCCCTAACCTAAACTCTCTCTAAACCTAGCTACACCCTCACCTCACCACCCCATCCTCTCTACCAAACCGTGGTCACCACCATCTGGTTCGGCCACCACCCCAACCTAGCTAACTCTAGGCCGAGCCACACCCCTAACCTAAACCCTAGCCGAGCCAATCATCCCTTCCCCTCCCCTTTTCCTCTCTTTCCCTCGCTACCAAGGATACCCCACCGAGCCCATGCACCATGCCACCCCAGAGCCGCAGCCCCAGCCAGCCTCGACCCTCCCCGGGTCCACCGACCGAGAGAGAGGGAGGAGAAAAAGGTGCCTGCCACCTTTTTCCACCCCGACCTCCCCACGACATCTCCCCTCACAGGCCTTATCTACCCCCTCCTCTCGTACCTGGCATCGCCCCAGATCCCCGGGCTCGGCCTAGCTCTTCCTCCCCTTCTACCTGATGCCTCTTCCTTCTCCGACCACCCATCGTCGGCATCCACCGCTACCACCATATTTAGGAGGCGGGTGTGGCGCTGGGTTGTCGAGGAAGACCGAGCCGAGCATTAGGACCATCCCTGTACCCGGAGACGAGGAGGAGACGTGCCGGAGCTGCTGCAGATCGTCGAGGCCGAGGCGAAGCCCTAACCGCGGGTCGCCAGCTTCTCCAACGATTGGCTGCTCCCCGCCCCGCCACCACCAACACAACCGCGGTGACCCTCTGCGCCTCCCAGACACCTCCCCCTGTCTATCTTTTCCTGGACGTGTAGATCCACCCGTCGAGCAGCCTCGGTGCACCGCGCTCGCGTTCGCCTTCCCGCCGTTGCCCCGTTGTAGCCTCTTCTGGTCGCGCCGTCGGTTCCTAGCATCTAACCCAGCTAGCAGCAGCGGTAGCCGCCACCGCGCGAGCGCGCTGCGTCGCCAGTTCGAGCCCCCGCCACGCCTGTTTTTTTCCGGCGTCAGTTTCGTCAGTAAACCGGCGTGAAGAAAAACAGTACGCGGGGCTGTTTTCTAGTTACCCCCCTGCCGTTTTGTTCCATCAACCCGCACTCCACCCAGGCCCACCTGTCATCATCTGTGGCGCTTTTACGAAAAGGAACTCCACTTTTTCGGTTCGCCACCCACGGTCCTCGGCTGTGCCGCGTGGCGTCAGCCCGCTCGGCCCACAGTCAGTCTCAGGGACTCACTGCAGCTGCGGTGAGAAAAGTCTCTAATGCGCACAGTTTCGCCAGCTCAGCGTGTCCCACTCGTCAGCGGCTGTGGCTAGATCTCTCTCAGTACAAAAAGTCTGCGTCCTTTTCTGTTTAATAAAAATGATTTTCAGAAATGTTTAATATGTTTTCAAATCCAGTTTTAAATAACTTTTAATTGGCAAACCCAAATAATACAAATAATATATGTTTCTGAATCAGAAAAATGTGAGGAATTTAAATATGCCATCCAAAATAATGTTTGACTAATTTAAAATTTCGAAATTGTTTAAATTGCAATAGAAATGCCTTTTCTCAATTAATTAATAACTTTAATTCTATAACTCCAAATTTGACAAATAATATGATCAGCGCGACGAGCCCGTTCTAACTATGCATTCCATGATATGTATTGAAGCATGCATCATATAAATATTAAATAATCAGAACTGTTTATGGTAATAAAACTTGGCCAAATAATTAATAAAATGATTTATTCTTGTCCCACACCTCACCCTTGCCATGCTACATTATTGCCATGTAAATTATGCATCATTCATCATGGCATACTTGGTTGCTTGTCGCATCTTATTTATATGCGTGTGCACTTTATTTATGTTGGCCCTTGTTTGTTTGGTTCTTTTCGAATAGACGCTGAGCAGGGGAATTATCAGGAATCCCAGGAGTACTACCTAGATCCATCTCTCGCTTCAACTGAGCTGCCAGGCAAGCACTACCACATGCTTGCATACATATAGTACCTATTACTTCTATCTTATTCTTGCATCATGCAGTCGCGAATGCATTAAATTGAATCCCAAGTACTGCATAGTATTTACTTTTAACCCCCACCGAGCTTGTTCCTCCATCCCATGAGCCACTACTACAGGAGTTGTTTGAGCCATGCGAGTCGTAGAACAACATGTGTAGGGTTTATGAGTGTCTGATGGTTAACGAGGTACCTAAACAACTTAACCTGAGTAGTAATGGGATAACTAATGAAAGAGGCACCGGTGGGTAATATCTGTTATTTGGTTTTTATGCTCACTTGTGTCCCGTAGGACCCCGAGTGCTTGATTCATGTTCCTTGACTATTCGCACTATCCACATACGGGAGATTCTATGGATCCCCTTTTGCCTGAGCTTGATTTTCACTTTATTTCTTGGGGCCACAAAGTAGTTTGGGGCTTTATTACTATCCTGTACTTATGCCATGCTTTACTGCTTAATTTAAGATTGTGCGTGGAGCACCTGTACTGTTTTGGATCGTGACACGTTTTCGCTGTATCGACAAGCCTAGTCACACTTTCGGGTTCCCAGTCGTTTACCGCCGTCCACGAAAACTCTGGGTCCGTCTCGGAGCCGGCCAACTTCGCCGCGGGTAGCTTAGTGGGGTGGTCCCCTGAAATATTTTATGAATCCTGTGATTGCTTTGTCGTGAAATCCTCGTTGGGTTTTGAGTTGGTTTTTCCGAGGTTGATCGTGTGTGTGTTACTATTTGTGCACCCCTGTAGGGTAAATCTTTCTGAAAGCCGTGCCCGCGGTTATGGACGACTTGGAGCACAGTTTCTCGATCATAGACAAGTATAACTAAAGTACCGTCTTTAATTTGACTAAATATCTAACTAGTAATTAGTGCAATATTCATGGAATGATTAATAAAACTGCCAACGGATGGGTTGTTCGTCCGCTTTCTCGTTGGTAAGCGAGAAGGAGGATGGATCTGTTACTTTAAACTGTTATAACTGTGGTTTCTAATTAACGGACATCTACCTATCTTTGGTTAGGCGGGTGGTTAGCGAGTATCTATAGACTTGTTTGTTATTATCTTTCGCCGCAATTGCGTCACCCCAGGTATATGTCCCCTTTAGAGGCATAAAGACTTGCTGAGTACCCCTAGGGTCTCACACGATAAATTGTTTAATTCAGATGAACAGGTGTATTCGCAAGATGGATACTGGGTGGAGGAGACAGATGATGTTGGCAATGATCACTCGGTGTAGAGATTCCGGGGATGGGGATCCGCGAGATCTATGGGCGGGATGTGCTTATTTATGTGGCATCTTATGCCGATTTGCTTCTTGTCCGTACTCGGATCTTGTTTCCCGCTTCCACTTGCTACTCTGTTGATTGATGTATGAGGAGCTATCCTACACTATTATCTCTATCTAGGATATTTGGATCTTGCTGTATGGCGTTGGAATATTTCTATTTCTTTTAGATGGTATGGCTCTGAGAACTGTTGTAAGGTAGCTTGCATACATACTCACTTGTGTATGTATTTGATCTCTTAGCGTGTTGCCTACGCCGCTCGCTCTTGTCCCGATGTTCTTGGAAGTGGTTAGGGCGGTCGACGGGCTTACACGTGGGTGGCCCTGGGCCCCCGCTGTAAAATTCCTTAACCACTTTTGGTTCATCTAGGCTTGAACTTAGAGCGTAGGGTCCGAGGTTGTTACAATGAACTTAAATTTCATTGCATATATTTCCAACCATTACCGGTGGTGGAGTTTTCTCTATATATTCAAGATGCCATGCAATGGTGCTTAGCTCCCTAGCAACGGCGCTAGAAAAATCTTGATGACTGCAAGTGCACAAATTGTTTGTTGCTAGTTTCGAAATAAAGATATCAATCCCACAGGTAGCAGGAGTCTGAAGTCTAATAACTCTTTGAACTAAAGCTAAAAGACCTATAACGCTTAGCTCCCCAGCAACGGCGCTAGAAAATAGCTTGATGACTGCAAGTACACAAATCGTTTGTAGCTAGTTTCGAAATAAAGATATCGATCCCACAGGGAGCAGGAGTCTGAAGTCTAATAACTCTTTGAACTAAACATTGAAATAGTAATGCCAAATAACATTCTAAGTAACAAGATAAAATGCGAGTTTTGTGTAAAAGATATTTTTGGGTTTTCAAATAAGAGAACAATAAGTAAACTAAAGCCATAAGTAAACAAGAGCATGCAAGTATGATTACGAAAGTCTGCAAGATGATGGAAAGAGTTCTTAGGGAGTAGTGGATCCACAACTAGTAATTAGAAAGAGTGATCAAAATTATTATAATGAATAAAACCATTTGTGATATGTGTGGGAGGAGCTCCATATATGGACGAATAGCCAGCAACCGCTGCACACATCATCCTCATAACCATAGTAGACAGCAATCGACAATAATCAAATTGCTGTGCTATTAAGGAACTTTACCCCGTAGGATGTATCCCATGGCATGGACAATGTTTCGTGAGTTCTCCTCGGTTCCCAAGTTGATACGTAAGGAATGATGATACATTGCAAATGTATCTATAATTTTTTATGTTCCATGCTTGCTTTTATCCACTTTCTTGTGTTTTGTTCCAACTTTGGAGTACTTTTCATATGATTTTTTGGACTAACCTATTAACAAGAGCCACAGTGCCAGCTGCCTGTTTTCTGCTGTTTTTGGTTCCAGGAAAGTCAGAAAATGAATATTCTCGGAATTGGATGGGACAAAAGCCAAAGTGCCTATTTTACCAGAAGTCATCAGATGCCAGAATACGAGACAGAGAGGGGCCAGGGGCCACCACACCACCCGGTCGTGTGGCCCAGCCTGGCATGCGCCAGGGGGTGGTGTGGCCGCCTCCGGCCTCCCCATCCGCCTATAAGATGCCCTCGGGACGAAAACCCTAAGGGCCCGATCAAAAATCACGAAAGAGTCTATAGCCGCCGTCATCTCCATCCCTAGATCGGGAGGGATCTGAAGCTCTTCCCGACACCCTGCCAGAGAGGGGAATTCACCCTGGAGGCCTTCTTCATCACCATGCAAGCCTCTGGTGTGATGCGTGAGTAGTCATCCTTGGACTACGGATCCATGTAGTAGCTAGATGGGTGGTTCTCCTCCTTTGTGCTTTCATGTTTAGATCTTGTGAGCTCCGTTTATGATCAAGATCATCTATTTGTAATCATACATGTTGTGTTTGCGGGGATCCGATGGATATTGAGATGCTATTTCAGATTGATTATTGATTCTATCATGTCTTTGTTATTTGTGATCTTGCATGCTTTCCGTTGTTAGTAGCTATCTTGGCCAAGTAGATGCTAGCAACTCCAAGAGTTAGTATTTATGCTCGATAGTGGGTTCATGCCTCTGGTAATCTAGGGAAGTGACAGAAATCTCTAAGGTACTAGATGTGCTGTTGCTACTAGGGAGAAAAAAACAATCCTTTGGTCATAGAACAATCGTATCGTTTACTTTACACGCTGTTCGTAAAGCAATAATCTGTTGCTTGTAACTCAATACTGGAGGGGGTTCGGATGATAACCTGAAGGTGGATTATTAGTCATAGATGCAGTTGGATGGCGGTCTATGTATAATGTTGTAATGCCCAATCAAGTCTCAAAGGAGTCAAGATGATTAGTATATGCATGTATTGCTTTCTCGATGTTTGTCAATTGCCCCGCTGTAATTTGTTCACCCAGCATGTTATCTATATTAAGGAGAGCCACCACTAGTGAACTATGGATCCCGGTCCTTTTCTTTTACATTCAATCCACAATCTTTTACTGCTTTGTGTTTACTTTCTGCAAACTTTTACTTCTTTCCATTCGATATGTTTAAGCCTTTGTTTTCCGCAAAACACGGTGATATTGACAACCTCATCGCAAGTTGGGGACAAAGTTCTGTGGTTGTGTTGTGCAGGTCTCCACATTGCTACTAGCATCGGTAGTGCGCCCTGCCAAAGCTCAGCTAGTAACACCTTTGAGGTTATTCCTTGCTCCTACTGGTTCGATTAAACCTTGGTTTCATACTAAGGGAAACTTGATGTTGTGCTCATCATACCTTCCTCTTGGGGTTCCCAACGAGCTCTACATCAACACCGCTCCAGCATTTTCCTGGGTGCCATTACAGAGCCATCAAGCATTTTTCTGGCGCCGTTGTCGGGGACTAAAGAAGAAGAAGAAGCTCCCACGTCAACCATGCGCCATCAAAAATATTTTTCTGGCGCCGTTGCCGGGGAGTCAAGGAAATCTTCACAAGGGGAGTCCCTCATAACCAATCTCTTCACTTTGTTGTTTTTGTTTTTCTTAGTTTCTTTTTGCTTTGTTTGCTTGTTTTCTTTATTCAAAAACACAAATAAATTAGTTTTACTAGTTTGCTTTCTTATTTGAAAACACACAAAAAATTAGTTCCTATCTTGAGTTGCCACTATGTCTAGCCTTGCTCCAATCACTATGTCACCCGAGGAAATGATTTTCACTTTTAAACAAGGAATTGAGGAAAGTTTTAAAGAAGCTTGGTCTAGAATCTCTGATCTACATGAAAAAACTGAGCCTAAAATGACTCAAAGCTTGTTCCTTAGCAGTTTTTACCTTGGAATTGCTCTTTGCTATAGATATGCTTTAGATGCTGTTGTGGGAGGAGATTTCCTCCAATGTAATGAGGATGATGCTATTAATGCTATAAAGAAATTGATCCTCACTTACAACTTGCCTAGCCAAACTAATATTTCTTTCGCAAAAATATTTGCTAGATTGAACACTCTTGAGACTGGCACTGCTAGCTTAAAAGATTGCTATAATACGCTTAGGGAGCATCACAATTATGTTACAATAAATTCTGAACCATCAAAGTGGCTCCCTACAGTAAAGATTGAGATAAACACTAAAATTTTCAAGCTCGCTGTGATATCATGTCTGAATTTTGTCTTATGCCCAAAGATATTTATGAATCTCTGAATACATGGGGGCTTACTAAAGGAGGAAAAGAAATATCTCTTGCTAATAATGCTACCATATTACCTCTTGGAATAGCCGAAGGAGTGTTTACAAAGATCCTTGGGAAAATGATTTCTACTGATTATCTTGTCATTGAATGTGCAGGAAAAGGACATATTACACTTGGAAGGTCCCTATTAGAACTTCTTGGAGCAATAATAGATGTGGGAAAGGGGACCATGCACCTTTCTTCTCCACCAAACAATCACATTTTCCCCAAGGTTAAGAATAAAAGTAAGAGAGTCAAAGGCAAGAAATTTGGTCTTAATGCTTCTTCATTTGAGAACACTTGATTATTTCTTGCTTCTTATGCCTAACTTAAAGGCGTTAAAGAAAAATACTTATTGGGAGATAACCCAAAAGTTTTAGATGAGCCTTGGAAGTTATTACCTCTGTAATAACCGCTCCTTATCCTTTTTATTTGCTTTTTGTGCCAAGAGTAACCTCTAGTGAGAGAGAAGTAATAATTGGGAAAGTTGCTGTCCCGAAACAGATTTCTGTGCTTCACCGTAACAATTCGTGTAAAATCTCTGAACGTCTTTTTGAGGGGTGAATTTTTGTTCTTCTTCCCCAGGTTGTTATCTAACTTTCGTTAGTTCAACACTTTTTGATTTGAGCAAAAGAAGGCCTTCGAAAAAATTCGTCTTTACCTGCTGTTCTGTTTTGACAGATTTCTGCCATTTTCTGCATTTGCTTCTTGTTGGTTCCTTTTTGAGTTCTTTTGGGGAATTGAGCTTTTTGAGGGAAGTGCTACAGTAGCTAGTGTTTTAATGGAAGTTTATTTAGTGTTAGAACTGAACCTTAAGACATATTTATCTTGAGTGCAGTAATGTTGCTAATAAAGATTGTGTGAAGTTTTGTATGAAGGAAAATTTTCAGGTGTATGGAAGGAATGAGTAATGAGATGAAGGATGGACTAAAGCTCAAGCTTGGGGATGCCACGCGTGTCACCCCAAGAAATATCCAAGAAGTACAAGCGTCAAAGCTTGGGGATGCCCAAGGCATCCCCTTCTTCATCAATAAAAATCCCAGGTTTCTTCCAAACGCTTCATTTTTATTGTTTCATGCACATTTGTGTTTTTCTTGGAGCGTCTTCTTTTTCGTTTTCGTTTTGGTTTTTGGTTTGCTTAGTTTGCTGAATAAATTGGTTGGACCCCCTCTTTCATACATTGGTTTGCAAATAGTTTGGTTTGGTTTGGAAAAGAGTAGGAAAGTTCATACTTATGTGGTAAAAAGAGCTCGCTTTTGACTGTGGCCTATGCTTTGTCATGCCATGCTTTATATTGTCTTGGCTTTATGCTTAGTATTATTTTCTGTAGCATGACTTGTTATAAACAATTGAGATTGCTAAATGTGCCTTGGATGAATCATGCGTTGTTTTAGCATATTAAACCATAGTATAGTGGTATTGTCCTTTGATGCTTTATTTGGGTTGACTTGGCGCATGCTCACACCATGTTATGACTATCTCAAGTCACCATAGCCTTTATGATCCTTTAGTTTTCAACTTGTAGTATCACTTTATGCTTTGATCAATGATGTTTTGTCGCTCTACATGATTATGGCCATTATTGCTCTCTTAGTTTGTCGCTCCTAGTCTTTTGCTAGCCTCCACAACCAAGTATGAGTTCCACTCATGCATCCAACTCCCTAAACCAAGTTATTCCAAAGAGTCCACCATACCTACCTACTAGCTTATGCTATTCCAAGTATATTCATGCTTTTGTTTACCTTCCAAATTAAACTTGTTATGAGAAAACTAGTGATTAAAGCTCTCACGAACTTGATGGCACACTTTACTTTTCTTGCCCTTAATAAACTTGAACCATTGTGTCTTCTATGTCGTATATGCTTGGACGTATTTGTTGGGAATTAGAAGAACCATGCTTTCATGGGGAACGCTTTCAACATTGCACTTGGTACTTGTACCTAGTTGATATCATGCTCTTTTGTATATGGATGTCGTCGGTGTGAAATGAAGGGGGAGCTTGTAAGTCCATGGAGTTATGTATATGTGTTAGAGAAACTCCTAGGCCGTTGGTCTAATCCATGCTGACATGGTGGAAACTGATGACCCATAAGTACATGGTGGAAACTGATGACCCATAAGTAAGAGTGTCGAACCCAACGAGGAGTAGAAGGTGCTGGCTAGTGGTATGGATCAGGAATTCTCTGCAAATACTTAGCAAACGGATTTTTAGGGGTTTTCGATAAAGTAAGTAAACAAAGTACGAGTAAATAAAAGACAGTAGGAATAAATACAGCAAGTGGCCCAATCCTTTATGCAACAAAGGACAAGCCGGTTGTATTACTTAAGATGACCAAACGTTCTCGAGGACACATGGGAAGACTGGCAAGTGCTTTCGCTTCATATAGTTGATTAATCTTCTTTAGCTTGCTAAGTGTTGTGTGGGTGAATCTGTGCTAATGTACCGCCCCATCCAAGACTAATACATACTTGTGATTAAACCCCTTGCAAACATCCGTAAGTACAAGAAAGTAATTGAGGTAGAAACCTAACCACAGCTTTAAACTCTAAGACCCTTACGTCCCTTGTGCAATGGTTTCCTAACGGGGGTTCAGGTTTCTGTCACTCTGGCAACCCCTACGATTAGTAGCCAAATACACAATGCATTACCCTAGGCCGATATAGGTGAAGTGTCATGTAGTCGACGTTCACATGGCACAACTAGAAGAAGTACACCACAACTTAAATATCAAACTATTGAATCTTTCTCAACACAACTCCACTACTAACAACAATACTTCTCCCATGTCCTCAAGAACAAAACGAACTACTCACAAGACATCATATGGATCATGATCAGAGATGGAATAATGATGTATAACAATCTGAACTTAAACAATAATTCAATGGTTCACTCAATAGCATCAACTCCGAAGAGTAATCAACACCGGGAAAGTTTCCCCTATGAACTATGCAAGATTCAACCCAATTGTTACAACAATATGGAGATGGTGATGAGGGTGCTGCTGATGATGGTGGTGATGATGATGATGATGATCCCGATGAAGTCCAGCTTGATGGTGGTGTTGATGGCGATGATCTCCCCTCTCTGGGAAGGAATTCCCTCGGTAGAAATCTGTCTGCCTGAGAGATCTTTCTCTCTTGGTGTTTTCCGCCCCGCAGAGGCGGCGAAATCTTTATGTGGTCGCTCCTGAGTCTTAGGGTTTCGGGGGGGTGATATACGCCAGAGGGGAGAGGCTGGAGTGGGCCAGGGTGGCCACACCACCTCCTGGCGCGGCCTAGGGCTGCCCGCGCCAGGGGGTGGTGTGGGCCCCCTGTGGCCCATCTCCACTCCGTCTTCTGGCATCCTTAGTCTTCTAGAAAATAGGATTTTCCATATATTTTCCCGGATTTTCTGATCTTCGCGAATTTTGCCTCCAAACAGCACCTCTTCCATCAGAATCCTGACTGCAACGGTCCATGCTCCAAAAGTCATCAACCATGCAAAAACAGATGAAATAACATAAGTATCACCCCTCAATACGAAATATATCAATGAATAATAGTGAATTAAGACATATAATAGTGATGCAAAATGGATGTATCAACTCCCCCAAGCTTAGACTTCGCTTGTCCCCAAGCGAAACTGAGCTCAATAAACATGGCCTCAAGTTTATGGAGTGAAGAGTCGATAAAATAATACGGACAAGAAACATCACATTCATCAAATACATAGATCATAATAGAAGACAACTCACTATTATATAACTCAACTTGTAATAGGTAAAGGAAAAACAATAAATATACATAAAGTGAATCATAATTGGTAATGGTAAACTTAGCTCTTGGTCAAAGAATAGTTGATAATTTGCTAGAGTTCACAAATAGCTGGTTTTTCAATGATAGCTTTCAAAGTAGTAAACATCAAGATAAGAGCAATGTGCAAAGAAAGGAACATAAGAAACATGATTCAATAAATCATCATATGAATGAATGAAACACAACAACTCAAAATACTTGCTGAGATAGAAGGGAATAGGTTTACTGACTCAACTACAAAGTAAAAGAAAAGGCCCTTCAAAGAGGGAAGCAGGGATTGCAAGTCTCATAAAGAGATCCCAAAAATTATGATACTTACTAGCTTTCAGCTCTCATTTCCCCTATCATAGGCATCTTTAGGTGATTAAGGTTAAAGTGATCAAATATGAGGATATGCATTGACAAGTTGTAAGTTGAGAATCTCATGTCCCTTGAATACGAGGGCCGCTCCTCATGCTACTCAAGTTTAGTCACCGGTAAGTTCTTGTCATCGTAAGCATATGTGTATCATTGAGAACCGCCAACGGGGTACCCCTTTCCCGATGATACGGAAGAATCCCCATATCAAAATGACAACGCAAGCAGACAACAAGTATCTTAGCAATCTTCTTATTTACCATGGGAATATGGTCCTTTTTTCTCTCTTTCCTCTTTTCATAATATCTCCTTTTTTCTTTTCTCTTTTTCTAAATCTCTATCTCTCTTTTTTATAAGAAGAATGCTTCATAGATACTCGTTATGGTTGCGCTACAGGTTTCCACCATGTCAGCATGGATTAGACCAGCGGCCCAGGCGTTTCTCTAACACACATGCATAACTCCATGGACTTACAAGCTCCCCTTTCATTTCACACCGACGACATCCATAGACAAAATAACATGATATCAACTAGGTACAAAGTACCAGTGCAATGTTGAAAGCGTTCCCCATGACAGCATGGTTCTGCTAACTCACAACTTACAAAGCACAAGCATATACGCAACACATGTGATCACAATGGTTCAAGTTTATTAAGTGCAAGAAAGTAAAGTGTGCCATCAAGTTCGTGAGAGCTTTAATCACTAATTTTCACATAACAAGTTTAATTTGGGAGGTAGATAAAACAAGAATTTACTTGTAATAGCAATAATGCTACTAGGTAGGTATGGTGGACACAAATGGCAAAGGTTTTGGTTTAAAGGAGGTGGATGCACGAGAAGAGTACCCTCTCAGTACAGGTTTTTGGCTAGCAAGGTTGGGTAGCAAGTACAAGAGTTAAAGGAAACAAACAAACATACAAATGATAAAGACAAACATGCAATCTTCCTCGGAAGCACAAAAGATCTTAACTAGAGAATGATACATTGCAGATGTATCTATAATTTTTGATGCTCCATGCTTGGTTTTATCCACTTTCTTGTGTTTTGTCCACACTTTGGAGTACTTTTCACATGATTTCTTGGACTAACCTATTAACAAGAGCCATAGTGTCAACTGCCTGTTTTCTGCTGTTTTTGGTTCCAGGAAAGTCAAAAAATGAATATTCTCGGAATTGGACAGGACAAAAGCCAAAGTGCCTATTTTTCCAGAAAACTCCAGGAGCCAGAATACGAGACGGAGGAGGGCCAAGGGCTGGCCACACCACCCCCAGGCGCGGGCTGGGCCTGGCCGCGCCAGGGCATGGTGTGGTGGCCCCAGGCACCCCCTCGGTCTCCCTCTTCGCCTATAAGAAGCCTTCTGACCTAAAAACTTCGGGGGATTCAACGTTTTTCCACGAAAAGTTCCGATGCGCCGCCGCCACCGATGGGGAGATTCGGGGGACAGAAAGTCTCTGTTCCGGCACCCTGCCAGGACGGGGAAGTGCCCCCGGAGCCATCTCAATCGATCTCCACCATCATCTTCATCGACCATCCATGTTTCCCCCATCTATGAGTGAGTAATCCCCGCTATAGGCTATGGGGATGGTAGGGATTAGATGAGATCGTTCATGTAATGGCATCAGATTGTTAGGGCATAGTGCCTAGTATCTTTTATTAGTGCTTTATGACTTTGTTGCAACTTGTTGTGCTTAATACTTGTCACTAGGGCCCGAGTGCCATGATTTCAGATCTGAACTTATTATTGATTCATTATGATAGTATTGTTTCTGGTCTTATCTACAAGTTGTATACACACGTCATTGTCCAGAACCTATGGCCCCGAAGTGACAGAAATCGGGATAACTGGAAGGGAAAGGCTTTGATGTGAGGATCACATGTGTTCATGGAGTGTTAATGCTTTGCTCCGGTGCTCTATTAAAAGGAGCACCTTAATTGCCAGTAGTTCCCTAGAGGCCCCGCTGCAAACGGGCTGGCAGGACAAAAGATGTTGTGCAAGTTCTCATTGCGAGCACGTATGACTATATATGGAACACATGCCTAGGATTGTCTAGTACTTGGGTGCTTTATCTTATTTATCTACAATTGCCCTGTGTTCTCATTGCTCTGTGAATTGTCTTGTCCATGCAACGCCCGTCCATCCATCCCTATGCCTACCGCACTCGAATCCCACTGTTTACTGCTTTTGTTACTACTGTCTTTGTTTTGCTACTACTGTTACTTTACTATTCCTACTACAAAACGGTTGCTACTGATACACTGTTGTGAGCAAGATTGTTTCCAGGTGCAGCTGAATTGACAACTCAGTTGTTAAGACTGATAAGTATTCTTTGGCTCTCCTTGTGTCGAATCAATAAATTGGGTTTCACTTCCCTCGAAAATACTGCGATACACCCCCTATACTTGTGGGTCATCAGAGAATACTAGACTTATGAGCAAATCAAGAAAGAAAGATGATGAAATTATTTTTCTTTAGAGTACTTCTATCTTTTTCATTCAACTCTCAAAAATAGTGTTGCTACAGACCGAGCCAGGTTTGCCAAAACCAACTAAATTAACTCGATGATCCCAAAGTGATACCAATACTAACAACAAGACCAATCATATAACCACGAATTGAAAACTAATATAAGCTATGCAGAAGGGTGAATGGTAGAACTTCTCATTAATATTCCATAACGGAAACTCACACCAAGGGATACATATCTAACGAGAGAGGGGACACTTCCATAATGCAAACCATACTACATAATAACTCCTCTATTCATGATATGACTCTACTAATAAGGTAAAAAGATAGAAGATAGTAATGTGATACCGCGGCACTCCCCCAAGCTTGGAACAAACCAAGGGGATGCCAAACCTGATGACGAATTACTCCTTTGGTGGTGGTGGTAATATTTTCTTAGTTGTCGTGAGGAAATCTTCCAGCATCTTGCGAAGCCTATCATTCTCCCATTGAAGCATGTCCACCTTCAACCAAAAGTCTCGGTACTTACCGCAGAACTCCTTAGTGACTCGTAGGGCTTCCATTGATGCAGGGCTAGAGACTAAAGGTACCAGCCCCTGCTTGGGGTCTTGGAGGTCTTCCTCCATAGGTTCCTTCCCTTTATCCTTGGCGGACACCATTGTGCTTCTAAGCTTTCAAGAATAGTTCCTGGCAGAAACAGATCGAAACGAAAACACGACGAAAACACAATATATGAACCTTGGAAGATCCGGGGGGTTATATATTACGAAGTTTCATATCAAAAGGAAGGTACTGGGAGAAAACGAGTCAGAGGCGGAGTCTGGGGTGCCCTCACCACCTAGTGGAGCGGCCAGGGGAGGGCCCGCGCCACAGGGTGGTGTGAGCCACCCTGGCTCCGGTTCCGTCCCTTTTTTGCTTCGTAACTTTCCTTATCGACTGAAAACTGCAAAAAAATAGTTGGATAGTGTTTTCGCGGAACCTTTCTTACTAGCACTATTACCTATTTGGAAACAGACTCTGCAGGTCTCTGAATTTGGTATCTAGTAGATTCTTTCAGAGTCACCACTTGAATAACATCAATATCTTCATCTTCATATACTTATTACTTGAGGCATAAAACCCTTCTCTTCCTTATTACACCATTATCTCCACTTTCTGGAAATTTCTTTCACACAATTCTCATTAGCAACATTAGTATAAGTGGAGTGATAAAACCTTTTGAGTCCAACTTCCACTGAAAACCATCAAAACATAAGCTACTGTAGCAACTCCTTCCGAAAACCCAAAAATAATTCAAAAAGTAAATCGAATAAAGAAGCAAATGCAAGAGTGGCAAAATCTGTCAAAACAGACCAGCAGGTAAAGATCAATTTTTTCGAAAATATTCTGTTGCTCAAATCAAAAAGTGCAAAACTAACGAAAGTTAAATAACAACCTGGGGCAAAAGCAAAAATAATTACAGATCAATCCGACATACAGAGATCTCTCACGAATCTTTACGATGAAGCACAAAAATCTGTTTCGGGACAGCAACTTCCCCGAATCTTACTTCTCTCTCATTAGAGGTTGATCTTGACACAAAAACCAAATAAAACGGATAAGGAGAGGTTATTACCAATGTAATAACTTCCAAGACTCAAGGAAACAAAAACAAACTAAAAGCAAAAACAAATTGGGTTGTCTCCCAAAAAGCTCTTTCTTTATAGCCATTAAGATGGGCATGATAATTTTAAAGATGCTCACGTAGGAATATGAATTGAAGTGAAAGAGAGCATTAAGAAGCAAAAACACACACACATTTAAGTCTAACCCACTTCCTATGCAAGGGAATTTTGTAAACAAGCAAGTTGTTGAAACCAAAGGCAACTTGCATAAGAAGGCAAAAGAAGTGCAACATAAAAACTTTCAGCATAAAACGAGGAAACTTGATATTATTGAGATGCATAAGAACACTTTTGCCTCTCTCATAATAACTTTCGGTATCATGCATAAACTTAACAATATAGCTATCACAAGGACCATCATAGCAATGATCACTTATTCTAATAGAAAACACATGAATACTAGCTCTCATAACACTACTATGTGAAACAATATTAGAGGTATCCTTACAAAGGATAGTGCGTCCCTCTTTTTCATATTTAGTGACAAAGTCTTTCACATTTGCTATTATAGGTACATCAACCATTTGTTTATCAGGTTCAACAGCTTTACTTGTACTTTCATTAACCATATAGCTATCATATAATGTTCCTTTACCTTAACTGGAAAAGGCATTTTCTCAATATAAGGTTCAGGTAAAACATGATTAGCAGTATAAACTTCAGTATTTCTTGCAGGAACACTCTTAGAAATATCTTTATAAGGTTCATGATACTTATTCCACTTCTTTTTTGGCACTTCAATGTAGGAAGCAAAAGCCTTAAAGTAATAAGCAATAGCTTGAGAGTCTAGACCATAAGCGTTTTTAATATTTTGAAAATAATCAGTTCCCATAAAAGATTCAATGCATTCATAATCATAATTTATACCTGACTTTCTACCTTTGTCATTCTCCCAAGCTTCAGCATTATCTTGAATACAGTCCAGAAGATCCCATTTAGCTTCTTCTTCCATGCGAGTGAATGATCCAGCACAAGAAGCATCCAATAAATCTTTATCATGAAGAGAAAGCCTTGCATAAAAGTTAATGATAATAATATTGTTGGGGAGCTCATGAATGGGACATTTGAGCATTAGTAACTTCAATCTCCCCCAAGCTTGAGCTATACTCTCTCCATCAAGAGGCCAAAAGTTGTATATTTGATTCCGATCTTTATGAATCTCACTAGGAGGATAAAACTTTGAATAAAAGAGAGGCATTATTTCCTCCCATTCCAGAGCTTGACCATTCTTCAGCAGCTTATACCAGTCCTCAGCTCTTCCTTTCAGTGATAATGAGAATAACTTCTTCTTAACTTGATCTGTAGTAATACCTGCACACTTGAACAGCCCGCATAATTCGTGTATAAAGAGCAAATGATCACCGGGATGGACAGTTCCATCCCCAACATAATAGTTATCCATAACACGATCAATAATTCTTGTAGATATTTTGAAAACATCATTCTCAGCAGGTGGTGGCTTATCTACTACCTTAGCAGTGGTAGTAGCATTACCAAATAAGAAACTCAGCGAATTATCCATAACGAAAATAAAGCAACTAGCAGAAGTAAACAATACTCACAGTAGAAGTTTCCTTTACCAGTTCCACTCTCCAATAGCGCTTCACTCCCCGGCAATGGCACCAGAAAATAGTCTTGATGACCCACAAGTATAGGGGGTGTATCGCAGTATTTTCGATAAGTAAGAGTGTCGAACCCAACGAGGAGCAGAAGGTGCTGACTAGTGGTATGGATCGGGAATTCTCTGTAAATACTTAGCAAACGGATTTTTAGGGGTTTTTGATAAAGTAAGTAAAAAAAGTATGAGTAAATAAAAGATAGTAGGAATAAATGCAGCAAGTGGCCCAATCCTTTATGCAGCAAATGACAAGCCGGTTGTATTACTTAAGATGACCAAACGTTCTCGAGGACACATGGGAAGACTGTCAAGTGCTTTCGCTTCATATAGTTGATTAATCTTCTTTAGCTTGCTAAGTGTTGCGTGGGTGAACCTGTGCTAATGTACCGCCCCATCCAAGACTAATACATACTTGCGATTAAACCCCTTGCAAACATCTGTAAGTATAAGAAAGTAATTAAGGTAGAAACCTAACCACAGCTTTAAACTCTAAGACCCTTACGTCCCTTGTGTAATGGTTTCCTAACGGGGGTTCAGGTTTCTGTTACTCCGGCAACCCCTACGATTAGTATCCAAATACACAATGCATTCCCCTAGGCCCATATAGGTGAAGTCTCATGTAGTCTACGTTCACATGACACCACTAGAAGAAGTACACCACAACTTAAATATCAAACTATTGAATCTTTCTCAACACAACTCCACTACTAACAACAAGACTTCTCCCATGTCCTCAAGAACAAAACGAACTACTCACAAGACATCATATGGATCATGATCAGAGATGGAATAATGATGTATAACAATCTGAACATAAACAATAATTCAATGGTTCACTCAATAGCATCAACTACGAAGAGTAATCAACACCGGGAAAGTTTTCCCTATGAACTATGCAAGATTCAACCCAATTGTTACAACAATATGGAGATGGTGATGAGGGTGTTGATGATGATGATGGTGGTGGTGATGATGATGATCCCGATGACGTCCAGCTTGATGGTGGTGTTGATGGCGACGATCTCCCCTCTCCGGGAAGGAATTCCCCTGGCAGAAATCTGTCTGCCAGAGAGATCTTTCTCTCTCGGTGTTTTCTGCCCCGCAGAGGCGGAGGAATCTTTCTATGGTTGCTCCCCGAGTCTTAGGGTTTTGGGAGGATGATATACGCCAGAGGGGAGAGGCTGGAGTGGGCCAGGGTAGCCACACCACCTCCTGGCGCGGCCTAGGGCTGCCCACGCTAGGGGGTGGTGTGGGCCCCCTGTGGCACATCTCCACTCCGTCTTCTGGCATCCTTAGTCTTTTTGAAAAATAGGATTTTCCGTATATTTTCCCGGATTTTCTAATCTTCGCGAATTTTGCCTCCAAACATCACCTTTTCCATCAAAATCCTGACTACAGCGGTCCATGCTCCAAAAGTCATCAACCATGCAAAAATATATGAAATAACATAAGTATCACCCCTCAATACAAAATATATCAATGAATAATAGTGAATTAAGACATAGAATAGTGATGCAAAATGGACGTATCAGAAACCTGCAGCGTAACCATAATGAGCTGTCTATGAAGCATTCTTCTTATAAAAAAGAGTCCTATATTGAGAAAAAAAGAGAAAAGAGAAAAAAATGAGATTATGAAAAGAGGAAAGAGAGAAAAAAGCACCATATTCCCATGGTAAATAAGAAGAATGTTGAGATGCTCGTTGTCTGCTTGTCTTGTCATTTTGATATGGGGATCCTTCCGTATCATCGGGCAAGGGGTACCCCGTTGGCGGTTCTCTATGATACACATGTATTTACGATGACAAGAACTTACCGGTGACTAAACTTGAGTAGCATGAGGAGCGGCCCTCGTATACAAGGGACATGAGATTCCTAACTTATACTTCTTCAAGCATGTACACCATAGTTTGTTCACTTTAACCTTAATCACTTCAAGATGCTTATGATAGGGGCAATGAGAGCTAAAAGCTACAAGTACCATAATTTTTGGAAGCTCTTTATGAGACTTAAATCCCTACTTCCTTTTACAAAAAGGCCTTTCTTCCACCATTATATTGTGTCTCCACCTTCTACCTTTATGCACCTACTTTGAGAGCATAGTGGCCATTCTTAGTTCTATGTGCATTGTCCCCAGACTAGTTGATTGATGCATAACTTGATATTGCTTATTTTAAACTATTTGTATCTAGTCTCTCTTATGAACTTTGAAGGTGTCCTATGCATGTATATTTGCTAATCTATGAGGGACAAGCTGAATACTATTATGTTATGTTTTCTTTATGTGAAACAAACAAACATCTTGCAAAGCATTGTTATTCATGAATCTTTTGTTTGTGCATTTTCATGTTGCATCATAGTTTCTTTTTTGATTGCTAGAACTTTGTATTTCATGTTATGATTGAAGTACTTTGATCCCAGCTTTGAATGTTTTTCAAATACTTTGATCAAGTCTTTGATGGTGCATGTCACCTCAAAAATTATTCTTTCTTTTTATCACTTACCTACTCGAGGACGAGCAGGAGTTAAGCTTGGGGATGTTGATACATTGCAAATGTATCTATAATTTTTGATGTTCCATGCTTGGTTTTATCCACTTTCTTGTGTTTCGTTCCAACTTTGGAGTACTTTTCATATGATTTCTTGGACTAACCTATTAACAAGAGCCACAGTGCCAGCTACATGTTTTCTGCTATTTCTGGTTCCAGGAAAGTCAGAAAATGAATATTCTCGGAATTGGACGGGACAAAAGCCAAAGTGCCTATTTTTCCGGAAGTCATCAGATGCCAGAATACGAGACGGAGAGGGGCCAGGGGGCCACCACACCACCTGGCCGCGTGACCCAGCCTGGCCCGCGCCAGGGGGTGGTGTGGCCGCCTCCGGCACCCCCTCGGCTTCCCCTTCCGCCTATAAGATGCCCTCGGGACGAAAATCCTAAGGGCCCGATCAAAAATTGACGTAGGAGTCTGTAGCCGCCGTCATCTCCATCCCTAGATCGGGAGGGATCTGAAACTCTTCCCGGCACCTTGCCGGAGAGGGGAATTCACCCTGGAGGCCTTCTTCAGCACCATGCAAGCCTCCGGTGTGATGTGTGAGTAGTTCATCCTTGGACTATGGATCCATGTAGTAGATAGATGGCTGGTTCTCCTCCTTTGTGCTTTCATGTTTAGATCTTGTGAGCTCCGTTCATGATCAAGATCATCTATTTGTAAACATACATGTTGTGTTTGCGGGGATCCGATGGATATTGAGATGTTATTTCAGATTGATTATTGATTCTATCATGTCTTTGTTATTTGTGATCTTGCATGCTTTCTGTTGTTAGTAGTTATCTTGTCCAAGTAGATGCTAGCAACTCCAAGAGTTAGTATTTATGCTCGATAGTGGGTTCATGCCTCTGGTAATTTAGGGAAGTGACAGAAATCTCTAAGATACTAGATGTGTTGTTGCTACTAGGGAGAAGACAACAATCCTTTGTTCATAGAACAATCGTATTGTTTACTTTACATGCAGTTCGTAAAGCAATAATATGTTGCTTGCAACTTAATACCGGAGGGGGTTCAGATGATAACCTGAAGGTGGATTATTAGTCATAGATGCAGTTGGATGGCGGTCTATGTATAATGTTGTAATGCCCAATCAAGTCTCAAAGGAGTCAAGATGATTAGTATATGCATGTATTGCTTTCTCGATGTTTGTCAATTATCCCGCTGTAATTTGTTCACCCAGCATGTTATCTATCTTAAAGAGAGCCACCTGTAGTGAACTATGGATCCCGATCCTTTTCTTTTACATTCAATCTACAATGTTTTACTGCTTTGTGTTTACTTTCTGCAAACTTTTACTTCTTTCCATTCGATACGTTTAATCCTTTGTTTTCTGCAAAACACGGTGAGATTGACAACCTCATCGCAAGTTGGGGACAAAGTTCTGTGGTTGTGTTGTGCAGGTCTCCACGTTGCTACTAGCACCGATAGTGCGCCCTGCCAAAGCTCAGCTAGTAACACCTTTGAGGTGTTTCCTTTCTCCTACTGGTTCGATTAAATCTTGGTTTCATACTGAGGGAAACTTGCTGTTGTGCTCATCATACCTTCCTCTTGGGGTTTCCAACGAGCTCTACATCAACACCGCTCCAGTATTTTCCTGGGCGCCATTACAGAGCCATCAAATGACAACATCTTTATAGTCACCATAAGTGCTATCATTCCTCCGTCTACCAAACAAGTAGTTCCCTCCTTCTAGTCTTCAGTGAGGCAAATATTGAGTGGCATGCTTCACCCAACATCAAGATGAAGGAAATCTAACACAGACACATGATGAACAATATCACATAATAATCTTTATCTCAATTCAATCTCATACTAGGGTTTCTCCATCTCCCCAAGAATAAGATAAACTACTCACACATGAAGGCAATCAACATCATGGATAGAATACGGATGAAGTATGATGATACAATTGAAGACAAGTGCAAATCCAAGATTTAATCTAGAATTACAACAAGTAACCAAAGGGGATCGGTGATGGAGACGTTGTTGATGATGATGACGATGTAGATCGATGTGGAGGCCTTTAAGATCCTAGTCCCTTCTCCTCTTGTGTGATGGTTATGGTGTAGATCTGATTGGAGGCGGCTATGGTGGTGGCACGGCGGTAGGGCTCTGCCGTGGTGGAGGATATGGCTTGGTGGCTCTCTCTTGGGTCCTCCCTCCTTTATATAGGCCTTGGGGGTGCCCTAGGATTCCCCCAATACCGTCATATGACTTTGGGAAGGTTCTAGGGCTTCTCTGGGGCGAAATCCCGTGTTTGCGACCTTTTTTGCAACTATACGGCCGGAATTTTTATTCCGGTCGTATAGTTGCTCGTCAAACTGTTTGTCTCATTTAGTATTTTGGTCGCTATTTTTTCATACGAGCTCCGTTTTGGGTGTTCTTGGGCTCGTTGAGTTCGTATCATCGAGGGCTACAACTATGTGGTCTTGGATATTTATTTTGAGGAGTTGGAAAAATTCACTTTTCCAACACCTCAAATGGTTAAGTCTGGTCCCTGCAGCTCCTCCATACTATGCTCTCTTTGTTCCTTTTGCCTTTGTTTTATCCATAATCATCAGCAACACCTACACACATGTCATAGACAAGGAAAAGTGATAAAATTCTACCTAAAATACTAAATGTGCAAAGCTCATATAAAAGTAAATGAGAACTAGAAGTCATGCATATAAGGCATAGCTATAGCTGGAAGAAACATGATATGAGAGATAAATGGCTCATTTTATGTGGCTAAAAGAGGTGGTATTTCAAAGCCATCAACCCTCCCATGGCTGGCGGCCAAAGAGGTGCCCTCACCTCTTCCCTCGTTCATGTGGGTGGACTCTCCACTCACAAGTATTCATCTCCACTTTCTCCCATTTATTATCCACTAAAAAACAAAGAATCTTTCCATTAAAATCTATTTTAATTCACTTGATTTAATGCCACTCATTTAATGAGTACTTCATTTAGTGAACACTTTATTTAATAAGCACATCAACAATTCAATCCCTCAGGTTGGTCAGAGTGGGGAGTAACTTAGAGTAGTAACATGCATATGTTACTAGTCTAAGTTACTACATCCATAGTGGGGAGTAACATAAGTGTAGTATTATGCAAAGTCTCATTTATTGCAATGTAGACTCATTTTGTCTTGAAATGTGTGATGTTATGGTAACATAGCTAGTTACCACAAGGCTCTCTCTTATCATTTAATTGCATGCCATGTCATGTAGATGCTTAGTTGGCAATACATATAGGACTATGTTACTACCCAAGTTACTCCCACTATGACTAGCCTCACAATAATCCGTTACACCGAAACTATTCCAGCAGATTTATCAGAACAATTTCCTCCGTTGTCGAGTATTTTCTCCGGTGTTCCCTATCCACTCAAATGCGTCGACTATCCTTAAGCGTGCCTCCCTACGGGTTCGCGAACTATATAGACATGATCGAGACTCTCGTCGATCAATAATCATTAGCAGGACCTAGAGATTTATATGATTCCCACTAGTTCACCGATAAACTAGTGATCGCGTGAACCTTATTTGCAGTAACCAATTTCTTTTGTCTCGAGATATTTTACTTGTCTGAGATCTGATCATTTGGTATCATCCATACCTAGTTCGATCTCTTTACTGACAAGTATTCTTTTCTCATTTCCGTGATATAACATTCTTAGTGATCACATCACTTGCTTGCAAGCTATGTTAATGTAATATCACCGAGAGGGTCTTGAGTATATCTCTCCGTGATCGGGATGGACAAAAATCCCACTCTTGATCCACGAGCCTCAACTAACACTTTCTAAGTACCCGACGACATATTTACAATCACCTTGTTACGATGTGACGTTTGATGGAATCAAAGTACTCTTCCGGAGTCAGTGATTGACGTGATCTCATGTTCTAAGGATTAGAGTTCCTTCGAATGAGATAGAAATATAAACTTGAGGACATGATCGTATTGCTAAATCTACTGCGGGTGAATGCTCATCATATCATTCTCTAATGACATGATATTGTTATTAACAACATCCAATATTCATGATCATGAAACCTTGATCATCAGTTAATCAACAAGCTAGTGTAATGAGAGGCATTACTAGGAACCTATTATTTTGTTTATTAAACACACATGTATCAACGTTTCCTGTTAACACAATTATAGCATGAGAAATAAACATCTATTATAAACCTGGAATAATATATTAACCATTTATTTTATTGCCTCTCGGGCATATTCCTTTCATGGTGCTCAAAATCCTTCATTCTCAAATTCCAACAAAGTAACAAGTGCTAGGAAGGAATTAGAGAGGAAGAAGAATGGTGGAAATCAACTAATGACTTCAAGATCTAGATCCAATGAGTTCCCCTCACTTAGATGAGGAAATGATTGATGGGGATTGTAGATCCAGATCTCCTCTTCAAAAGCCCACAAAAATATGCAAGAATCATAGGAGCGAAGGGAGAGGAAGCAAGCTCAAATGAGTTAATAATGGTGGTCAATTTTGTGCTCAATAACGTTAGAAAACCTTGGAGAAGAAGCCCCTTTTATAGGCAAGAGCAAGTCTGCCTGTCGGGGCTAAAAACATGCAGTCCAGGAAAAACTAGTGGTTAGTCTGGCAGTGTCGGACCGTGCGCCGAACAAACCGGTGCCAAGCCTGGCGTGCCAGTTTTCCAGTTGAACGAACTGGCGCCGCACCAGTTTGAATCGGTGCCCCGCCAAACGAGTGCTCTGTATAGAAGTTCGACGAAACCTCGTGTAAACCGGCGGCCCACGGACTAGTTCAGTAGTAGAACCAGTGGTACCGGTTTGCCCGCCAGTTTTTCAGACAGAAAACATCGAAGACTGAAAAGGTGGTAACTTTTGCATCCGAACTTCGATTAAAGCAAACTTGGGCTTTCTAAAATAATAGGAAAGATCAAGAGGTAAATACCAAAGAAGGAGAGGTATGAAACCTTCCTAACTGAAGAACAAGTACACAATAGAAGATGTATACAAATTCCATTTTCGATAAACTTGGGCTTATTGAAGACCTAGCAACAAGCTCAAGAACCTCACACGGAGAAACACCAAGAAGCAACAAAGTAGGTAGATGCAAAGTATGCAAAGGATTGAGCTCCCTGAGACGATGTGATCAAGTTACTCAACCGAAAGCCCCTATCAATATTGCGACTATCTATCCTATAACCCAGTCTCCCAACAACCACCTTGAGACTGGTAAAAGGAAAAACTAGCAAGGCCATACCTTTGCCTTGCGCATCCCACTTGATCTTGGTGATAACGCTTCAAGCTTCATTAAAGGAGAAATGCCTCACTTGATCATTGTTGCTTCGTGAAGACTCATAATTTGCTCCCCCATACACCACTATGGGATAGCTTCATTAAGGCACATCATCACATGTCCATTATCACCAATATGGATAGCAAGCTTCAACCATGTGATCTTGAGATGCTTAGAACTTGCACTTTTCAACCTTGATGACCATAACCACTTGATGTCATCCTCTCGTGGGCTATATGGAATCTTCCCTTTTGATGCATGCCCATGAAAAGATACCTAGCCCATATACAAAAAGCAAAGGCACATATATAATGGGTTAATTCATGAAGCATAATTGACAATGCTTACCATACCACAAGATCCATGTGGTACATTCTTTATGCTTCATATGTTGACCAAATTGAATTCACTATTCACTCTTTGTATTGGTCAACCATGTATCTTCTCAAGCTCTGTCTCAATAACTTGAGGTACATCAAGAACTCTTCATTTTATTGCATGCTATATCCTTTAGTCAACCATAGCTCAACTCATGAGGCTATCATGACATCAAGTTAGAGCCATAACTTGAATTCTTCTACTAAGATCAAACTCTCAAGATCTTGAACATATCATATTCTTCTCTTCAACTCGAAGATCTTGATGCCAATACTCAGTGTTTATCTTTATATTCATGGCATCCATATTTGAATCCAACACATGGACTACAAGCATGACCTATGGAATATTCTTATATATAAATTTCAATGAAATCATTAGACCATAGGGATTGTCATTAATTACCAAAACCACACATAAGAATAATTACCCTTACACCCTCTCGTGATTCCGAGTTCGTACCCTCAAAATCACTTAGAAATCACCCTCCCATGTTCCACTTTGTTCGGGATAGAGTGACTTGTTCCTCGAGAGCCACTTTCATCAGAGAGGGATACCCTGACAGCGACCTGGAAGAACCAGCGGAAGCGCCACCGGTAAGCTTCTCCTCACGCTTATCTCCCCCTTCCCCACCATCTCTCCCTCTCCCCATCCTACTATGAAGCCCGCTTCATCCCTCCCCTCCCATGAGCCTGCCCCTTACCCTAGATCGACTCAGAGGAGGGAGGGGAATCCTTGACTCTACTATGACTAGCCATAACCATCCCTCATGTTTTCTATTGTTTTACCTAGATATCGATTTTCCAATATTGTGGAAGATCCCATGGAACCGAGGGTGGTGGTTGCTCCTCATAATTACTCTCTCTATATATATAGACATTATGTGGTTCCATGGACTCGAGGCCCAAGCATGACATTGTGGTGTTTGGTTGCTTGGTCTCGGTTGTGCGCTACTCTTCCGACTGCGCTATCAAAGCACTTGATTCATTGTGTAGAGTCAGCTTTGAGACATCTTTTGTCCTCCTTGGAGGCACATCGATGTCATTTTGGGGTCTCAACCTAAAGGGGTTTGGTAGCAGAAAACAAAAAAAATCTACGTTGCAACGCATATGCCCAAGAACTGTCTATTAGTTATTACAATAACATGGATAGAGATTCAGTTACATACTCTTGTGGATCGAACGCGGTTAACGTCCCGCGGGGAACATGGATGATGTAGTCGAACTTGGTCGACCTTAAGACCGCAAAGTTCCTCGCTCGTCACCTCCTGGTCCTTGCACGACAGCCCAGTGCCACAAGTGGCAACGCCCCCGAGGTATCACACACGTACGATGTCCGACGACGACTCATGTTCTCCTTGATCCAGTCGGGATGTGGAAGTAGACCATCTGGAACTAGGATCCTACAGCGCGACGACATGTTGGTGGTGTCAACTCTCTCGTGTGTAGTTCTTTGTGGAATCACACTTATGGGTTTCAGCAGAGGAAGAGAGGGGGAAATTCCCTAAGAAAATAGCCTTAGGAAACCCCTTTTTTTTATTGTATTTTTCACCAATATAAACCGTTATATATAGACAAAAAAGGAGGACTCCCACCCCTAAAGTCCTAGGATGGGACTAAAGGGAAAAGGAGGATGAGGGGAGCAGTCGGCTGGGTGGACCTGCCCACGCACTAGCCCAACCTGTGGCCTGACTGGTGGCCAGCGAGGCGGTGGCCTAGCTGGGTGGGCCTGGTCGCGGCAACCCGCCAATGCCATGCCTGCCCGCTCCTGCTGCGTGCCCTCGTGGGCCGGCCTTGGGCCTAGCCTGTGACGCGGTGGGTAGCGACTGTGCACCGCGCGCGCATGCCAGCACCTGCTCGCTCTCACTTGCGTGGGGCGAGTAGGGCCTAGTAGCGGTGGTTGGTGCTACCCATTTCGGGTGCCTTCCCTTTTGGGCTGATTCCATCCAGGGAATTAGCCCAATATAGGAAGTTGCCTCTTAATATTAATTTAAAATATTTATTTAATATATATTAATTCATAATTAACATATAAAATGCATATTATAAATCTCCATTAATCCAAAACACCTTTCGACTTCTTTTCTTCTCCAAACAACTTCGGATCTTTTTGGAATTTTTTCGGCAATCTCTTATTGGAATTATTCTGATGCTCTCTCTTCATCAGCAATCGCTTCACTTCCATAACAATTTAAGAACGTTGTTAGACCCTTAAGTGTGTTACCCTACGGTTCGGGAATGGCACATACATGATCTAATCAATGATCAATAGCGGAACTGGGATGCCCATAATGACCCCCGTGCATTTCACAAAGTCATTTTGAACCATAAGCTATGTGTCCCTATCCCTTTTTATTTGATACATGACTTGTCCGAGATTTGATCTTCGACATCACTATACCAATCTCGTTACTGACAAGTCCACTTAAATCGTTACCATGATATTGTATCCCTTGACCTAGTCAATGGTTGCAACCTATTGGATACAGTGTCACCGAGTGGGCCCAGTGTATCTCCCTATCACGCGGGTGAACAAATCCCGATCTTGATGCATATGTCTCAACTGTTCCTTTGTAATATCCAATACACACTTTTATTGTCACCCAGTTACAGTCATAACGTTTGGTATGATCAAAGCAGCCTCAAAAGGAAGTGATTAGTATGATCTCACGGTCTAAGGAGAAGGACACTTAGTTTCTAACTATTGCAATGATAAACCATGTGACGTGATGATATTGCAATACTTATGTGAATAATGTCCATCATATCATTCTCCAATGATACGACTCCGTTGTCAACTGGCATAAATGCTCCATGATCAGGAAACCTTGATCATCGATTGCCCAACAAACTAGTTGAATAGAGGCTACTAGGGACTTGATTTGTTTACATACCATACCTGTATCAATGTTTCCTCTTGATACAGTTATAGCATAAGATGAAACTATTATGAACTAGTTCAAGATATGATAATAAATCTATTTTTTTGCCTATAGAGCATATCTCCTTCACAACCACCTTTGACTATGTTGGTAGTGCTCCTCAATGTTCATTGCAATAGTTTTTCACTTCCTGTGCAGTGAGGTTGGTCCATGCAATGTTTTCTTGGTAAGCTCCATGTGAGTGGTTTGCCTATTTTGATGTTTGGCTCGAAGTCTCTATGAGGTGGTATATCACATTGCGTTTTTGCTTGAAGTCTCTGGTATATCTTTTTGCTTGCTTGGTGGTTTGTGTCGGCTTCTCGATTTTGACCTTGCATTGTGATGTCGTTCGATAACATTAGCAACATGGCAGTGTTTAAGACATGACACTGGCTGACATTAGTGATTTCATTAGTTTCTCTCATACCATTGAGGAGTTCAGTTGGTTTCTCTCATACTAACCCGCCATTCATTTCTTCCTTGTTCTTGCATCCATGTTTGCCCTTTTTGTTGGTCTTCTGGCCTTTGATCTTTTTATTGTGCACCAATATACACTCCACTGGCGGAGCGTAGTGCAGGAGAAAGTGGCCTATAACCCCCAGCTTTTAGATAATTAGTCTATAAGGAATAAATTAGAAATTTTAGAGCATTTTTCCCCCCCCCCTACCCTAGGAATTCAAGGTTTGTGTTTTGCCCCTCCCCTCCCCCTCACCCCAAAAGATTTTCTTGTCATGCTCTAGGAATTCAAGGTTTGTGTTTTGCCCCTCCCCCTCACCCTCACCCCAAAAGATTTTCTTGTCATGCTCCTCCACTTTTAACCTATGGCTTTTGGCCACGTTTGATACCATTTAGGTGGGAGTTGTCTTATGGACCGTTAAAACATTATTAACTACTACCATCTAAGTTATCACATATTTCTTATTTTACAGTTTACACATGAAAATATTGTCATTGGGATATTTAGCAAACTCACAGTGTGCATATATGTAACAACATGTAAGAGCAACTCTAGCAGACCCCTTAAAACCCTGAACCAGAAGTCGCGTTTCCAGGTCGAGTTTTTCGCGTTTTTTCAGGCTGCACGTGATGTGCGCGTGACAGGGCGGAACGGAACCCATATACCCGAACCAGAAAAACAAATATTCCATTTTGATTCCGTCCGTCTTCGTGTACAAATAGGAAGCGCCGACACGATCCATCCCCTCCCTCTCCACTCTCCACCGCGCCGCCATGGAGACGCCGACACTCAACTTCTATGAGGCGGTGATGTTCGCGCACTACGACATCGTCGCGCCGCCGGGAGCGACGGTGCCCTATGGTTCGCGAATCAGCTACGCGGGTGTGCTGGTGGCGCCGCTCCTGGGCCGATTCGAGATGGGGAGGAACATCGAGATGCGGTGCCGCCAAATGCCGGTGTGGAAGAGGGCGATGCCCCGGTACGCGGCTACGAGCCCGTACTGGCCGATGAAGTTCAAGAGGGAGCGGAAGGCGAAGCTAGGGTTGTGCGTCATTTACGGGCGGCTGGTGCACCTGGATCTCCGCAATCGGGAAGGAAGGGAGCGGTTCTGGTCCATCCTTGGCCGCACCAAGTACATCGTCATCGCCGCCACTCGCCGCGAAGAGCTCCTCCGTGCGGCGAACAATACCGTAATCATGGAGATTCCGTCCGATGAGGAGGACGATGTCGGGGGCGCGGGGGGAGGAGGACGGTGAGGGAAGCGGCAGTGGAAGTGAAATAGTTAACTAGATTTATGTATCGTAGCTTGTTGTAGGATGAACTCGTTCTTAAATCAATGAACTAGTCTATTTTCGCCTCGAGGTAGATCTCCGTCCCGGATAAATTTCTGTCACGCTTGGGTTGGGAACGTGATAGTCGAGTAGCGGAGGCCGTCTCGACGGGCGGAATTTGTCTGCCGGGGCCTGAGTCGACGGCGGTGGCGACGGGTGGACGCGCAAGGGAGGAGAACGAGCTGAAATGTCCCTCCTGCCAACGATTCGCAGCGATACAGGTCGCCTCCAGGTCGTGGTCGAAACCTGGGAATACGTGGTTCCGAGGGGCATTCTCGGCCACCCTAATTTTTTCTGGTTCGGGATTATATGGTTATGGTCTGACCAGTTTTCGCGGACAGAACCAGAAAATGACGGTTATTTTTCTGATTCCGCCCTTTTAAGGGTCCGCTAGAGTTGCTCTAAGTGTATATTTTCTTTACAACTCCTGAAATCATGATACACTTCAAAGTAAACTGAAGAAAAACCAGCCTAATATTAATGTTCATCTCAAAAAAAAAAAGCCTAATATTAATGTTCACTCAAATCGAAAAAGAAATCACTCATCCCTGTCGAAGCCCCACGCTAAACATAATCCAAAAACACCTCCTGTCGCCAGAGTTTTTTAAACGCGCCACTTAAGAGCGAGACAGCCGCAACTACTAAACGCGAGACACGCACACACAGCCAGCACAGTGACGGCACGGGAGGAGCAACCGAGCAAGGCCGGAGCTACCTTAGGGTTTCCTCGATCCGGACGGCGGTAGAGACGGGCCCAGAGCTCGCCGTGCGCGTGGGAGGGAGGGGAGCTCGCCGGGCGCGCGCGGGCGAGGGGGACCTGTATGCTGTGGCGGGGCGCCGGGGCTCAGATCTGAGATGGCCGACGGCGGCGAGGAGGGGAATGCGGCGCCACCCAGGCGGCGGAGGGGCCCGATGCGGGCAAGCCTCGACGCCGACGAGCTCATGGCGCTCATGCACGGCTCGGATCCCGTCAGGGTCGAGCTCACCCGCCTCGAGAACGAGCTCAGGGGTGAGCTGATCTGCTCCCGCGATTCGCTCCGGTGTTTCTCATGCGCTTTTGCTGCGGGGAAGTGTTTGATTTGATATGGCTGCTTGCTTCGTGTTGCCAGACAAGGAGAGGGAGCTCGGGGATGCGTACACGGAGATACGTGCGCTGCGGCTGTCGGAGAGGGCGCGCGAGAAGGCCGTGGAGGAGGTAACTGCCAATTGCTCTTTGATGTTTAGTGGTGCGGTCCTGTCGTGTCTGCTATTTTTACCAGTAGCCATTTCTTGTGAATTTGGGTTCCCAAGTGCTTTTATTTGGGGCAACCGCCAAATTTAGTTAGTCTAGTAGAATGAGCACTTCAGTAAGCTAGTATGCTGGGTTGAGGGTTGGATAGGGTCATGACCTGTGGTGCTGATGTTATACCCTATGCTGCAATTGCATTTTGGTCCATTTTTTGTGTACCGTGTCCTAGATTATCAAACTGAATTTGTTGTTTTGCAACTATTGGATGGGTTTTGATGTTCAACATCAATGAATCATGCTGCTAATTGGGGACCTATGCTGCCAATTATAAGATAGGAGGTGTCTTGCTTTTCTGCATCCATTTTTAGTTCTGGGTGGCAGTGGGAAATAGCATTTTTCCACATTACAAAATTTTGAGCTGTTTTTTGACTCGTTATTTTCTGAGCGGTACCTGCGCAGTTTTTGGTGCTCAACTCTACCAACTTTTCACGATTGCACGCTTAAGCAATGCCACAAATACTTGTGGTAGCCAGATTGTCTGCGATCTCGTATTGTTTTTTCCTGTACTCATGCCTCATGATCTAGAAACCTGATCTTGTGCATATCGTATTGTTTTTTGCTGTACTCATGCCTCATGATCTATAAACCTGGTCTTGTGCATATTTTTGTCACATCATCAATTAGCTTTAAGATGGTGCTTTATGATCCCATAACTTTTTATCCGGCTGCCATGAGATAGAAGACTTACTTCGCATGTTTGTTTTGTGGCATTGTCATATTACTTTATAGTCTCCTGGATGTTATTACTTATTAGATCCCTCTGTATCTGTTTGGGCTCGGTGTTTCCATGGCTTATGTTTTTTCCTGCTTAGTTAATTGGATCATCCTGCTTGGTATCATCAGTCCTGGTTACTCCTCACAGGAGAAACCCTGAGATTTAAAATTCTGTATGCCTCAGCATAAATTAGTTGGATTGAGCCTGTATCTAAACTGTATCAGTTTTTATTTTCCTATTAACGCCAAGGCTCTTGTTATTACCGAACACTTGGCATTGCCATGCTTGGGTTACGAGATGTTTGTACCTTGCATCTGTTACTGTTATCTTCTGTTATTATGTATCCACAATTTTATCAGTCCCAAGAGTTGATTGGTCATTCACGAATTAAGTCCTTAAGCTGAACCCGGATACTGCTCTTTGCTTTAACTCTGGCATTTTGATACTTCTCACTATCCGTAGCGGGTGAGTACTTTATGTAATTGTGCATTGGTATGCTATATCCTGCTTTCATGTCAAAGAACTGTGTGAGAAAAAGTACTTATGTTGTGATGTGCTGTTGAGTATTGTTGGGTTTTATTGATCACATCTTAACTGCACGAATATTCCTTTTGTGTGAATTAGTATCTATGATTGCATATTGTTTAGTCGAACAATGGCTTTTAATTATAAGTTTGTCTGTTGGTGTGTGAACAAACAAATAAATGCCTATACATGGGTTCTCTCGAACTTGGGTATAACATTTTTTTTAGAACTTCAACAGTAGGAAAGGTCAGTAGGAGGCAATGCCTCAAGGATAACAAAATTATAGTCCTTCAACTAAAGCAGATATGGAAGGGTGTAGTTTCCTTAGTCCTATGGACTAACAAGAGGAAATCTGACTTGAATCTAGTCTTCCAGGAGGTTACTTGGGTATAACAATTGTGAAGTTTGCTTGTTTGTTTATTACAATGTATTGGACTTGGGGCTTGAATTATGATTAAATAAATATAATTAAAAAACTTTGAGGATAACTTGTTGCAGCTCATGCTGTACCGTGTTATGCTTATGTTTCATTAAAGATTATAAGTTAATACTGATTTGCCGATCGATACTAGTATTATTATTAACCATAAATGCGACAATGATTACTTATATTTGTTATTAACATGAATGTTATATAATGATGACAGCTTACGGATGAGTTGGAGAGGATGGATGAGAAGCTCAAGTTGACAGAATCTAACCTAGAAAACAAGGTACTGACTTATGATTAATGTCCATCTGTTGTTGTCCGTCTTTTGATTGTGCTTTAATATAGAGTCCGGAACTTGCAGAATCTAGAAGTTAAGAAGATAAATGATGAGAAAAAGGCTGCAATGGCTGCTCAGTTTGCGGCTGAAGCTACTTTGCGAAGAGTACATGCAGCCCAAAAGGATGATGACATGCCACCAATTGAAGCCATTCTTGCTCCGCTTGAAGCAGAGCTAAAACTTTCTCGGCAAGAGGTTATATTTTGTATTTCATATCCTCTCCTATACGTTTGTGTCCATTCAGAAGAATTTGTGATACTCCAACCCCATTTACATGGCGCACACGCATTTCGATGCTTAACTTCAACCATTAATTTGACCAAACAAACGTAGGTTATGTGCTACTCCCTCTGTCCCCTAATAGGTGGCGTATAAACTTAGTCAATAAATCAATGTCTTCAAACTTTGACCAAATATATTGAAGAATATATAAACGACTACAATATTAAATAAGTATATTATAAAAATATTTCTTATGATGAGTATTGATATTGATTTTGTATCATGTATCTTCATATTTTTGTATATATTCTTGGTCAAACTTTGAGAATATTGACTTTTTATCTGAGTTATGCCCCTCCTTTGGGACGGAGGGAATACAAAAAGCATACCATTGAATTCGTTTTTAAAAAGGTTTCCAATGATATCATATTTGTGAGACATTTCTCATGTATTATTGGTCAAAGTTAAATCACAGAAAATGTGGACACCATGTAAACAGGGACAGAGGGAGTATATCACTAGCAGCTCACAACTAGCCTCATCCTCCAGTGTGCCTAGATGGTTATCTAATTGCAACTTTCCACTAATCGTGTATTTGCTTTGAACTAAGGAGATGACAACGTGAATTTGGCTTTCTTTATTTCAGATTGCCAAGCTCCAGGATGATAATAGAGCCTTAGATCGTCTAACAAAACAAAAAGAGGCAGCACTGCTGGAAGCAGAAAGGACAGTGGAAATTGCAATGGCAAAAGCTGCTATGGTTGATGACTTGCAAAACAAGAACCAAGATCTGATGAAGCAAATTGAGATCTGTCATGTGGGTGGATATAGTGTACTCTTGGTCATCAGGAGTAAATATATTCCAATGTAGCAATCGAACTATAGAAATGCTGAACTGTTTACTTCATGCATCGCAGGAAGAAAATAAAATCCTGGACAAGTTGCATCGCCAAAAGGTTGCAGAAGTTGAAAAGCTTAGTCAAACTGTGAGAGAGCTGGAAGAGTCTGTTCTTGCAGGTGGTGCAGCTGCTAATGCTGTTAGAGATTACGAGCGCAAAGTGCAGGAGATGAATGTAACAAACTAACTTTGGATTGTTCCTTTGTCATCAGGAATTCACTGGGTCAATGCTTATTTATGCTCATGCTTTTTTCAGGATGAAAGAAAAACACTTGGCCGTGAACTTGCTCGTGCAAAAGTTACAGCAAATAGGGTTGCTGTTGTGGTTGCAAATGAGTGGAAAGATTCTAATGACAAAGTGATGCCTGTTAAGCAGTGGCTTGAAGAGCGTAGGTTTTTGCAGGTGAGACTGTGGTAGTATTAAATGATGTCTTTCCTTTGATGTACATTATCTAAAATTCATGTGCATGCTTGTTCTTCATGGAGTTAAATGTTCTGCCTGTTTGTTCTTTTATCAAAATCATATTTGGTATCCTGCAATAACCTTTTGTGTTTCTGCAGGGCGAAATGCAACAACTTCGTGATAAGCTTGCTATTGCAGAACGTGCAGCACGGTCTGAAGCTCAACTAAAGGTTCACAAAATCTTCTGTTGTAATTCAATGTGAGGTAAAACTTGTTAAGGGAGTTGTTTTAGACGAGCTAAACTTGTTAATTCTTCATAAACGCAGGAAAAATATCAGTTGCGCCTGAAAGTTTTAGAAGATGGGCTACGAGGGCCACCAAGTGGCTCTAGTCGACCACTTACTGAAGGAAAGAGTTTTAGCAATGGTCCTTCCCGTCGGTTATCACTTGGTGGAGCTGATAATATTCCTAAATTGTCACCAAATGGCTTGTTAACAAGGAGATCTCCATCTTTCCATTCAAGATCCTCTCTTTCTTCTAGCAGCAGCTTGATACTAAAACATGCTAAAGGAACTTCGAAGTCATTTGATGGTGGAACTAGGTCACTTGACAGGGGAAAGGTCCATGGGAATGGATCACATTTACTTAACAGATCTACAGATGCTGTTAAAGATCGTGAAGCTAATGACAATTGGAAAGGAACTGTGGATGAGAGAACTAATGAAAGTGCCATTAGCAATCCGGATGAGAGAAGTAATGAAACCACAAATAGCAATCCGGATGAGAGAAGTAACGAAACCACAAATAGCAACTCAATTGAAATGGTCTCTGGTTTCCTGTATAATATGTTGCAGAAGGAGGTTGTTTCTTTGAGGAAAGCATGCCATGAGAAAGATCAAGGTCTTAAGGACAAAGATGACGCCATTGAGGTATGCAACTGTTTCTTATTTATGTGCATATTTGTGTGGGACATGAGGCTAGATATTATACAGTTTATCTCTTTTTTGTCCTGTAGATGTTGGCAAAGAAAGTCGATACCTTAACCAAAGCAATGGAAGTGGAGGCTAAAAAGATGAGGCGAGAGGTTGCTGCCATGGAGAAAGAAGTTGCAGCTATGCGTGTCGATAAGGACCAAGAAATGAAAGCCAGGCGGCTTGGCAATTCAAAAGGGTCTGGGAGTTCTCAGCTGCTTCCGGGGAGGTACATCTTCACAGATTCTTAAAAGTTTCCAAATCACTTATTCTGATTGAAATAGTTCGAATGGATTTCTTGGGATAACTCATAACGATTTTTCGTACTCAGAAGTAGTTAAAGCCTGATAGTATTTCACCATTGATTACATTACATTAGTAGCAGTTTCCGTTTAATTTTTCTCTTACCCAGTTTTTGTTTTATTAGTTGCACTGTACCTCTGTCCATATTTGCTTTTAGTGACCAGTTCTCCTGCAACGCCATGCCACTAAAAGTTATTTATTACAAATATCCTTGACATATATTCTAGTATGAATTTGTGAGGTGAACTACATTGTTAACATAATCTTAGAACTGTTTTGTTACTTTGTAATTTTGGTACTGGAGAAAGTTTTCTAGTCAAAACCTATGATCTCAACTACTAGAGGAATTGAAAAGAGAATGTTAGTTTGGTAACATGTGCTGGCAACCAAATATCTACCTTAGTTTTCTGAGGGGAGATTACCTTACTATGATGTTCCTAAAATTACATCTTCATATAGTAGTTTCTTCCTCTAAATCACTGTGAATTCTGTTCCTTGATGCAGAAGCGCACCACGAAGTGGGTTGACACGCAACTTCCAATGACGGCAGCACTAACTTGAGGCGGCGCTATTCCGTAGAGTCCATTTCACTCTGTATTTGTTCCATTGAGTTATCTATTAGTTTTGTGGTTGAGATCATAGCACAGATGACCCTGTGATATCTTGGTCGGGGAAAGGGTAGTAGGCTCGGATCTGACGTGATTGCTGCTCTGCCGTAGTGGAGGTGGCCCTGAGGCGAGGTCTAACCCCCTACGGCTCGCCCTCGTTTTGTCCATGCACCTGATACTTTTTGTATAGGCTGGGCGGTCTCTACGTCCTCTCCCATCTGTTGTAATGTGGCTAGCGTGTTTGTTTGGCTCTGCTCCTGCATTGCATACCCTGTTGCCCAGGTTGTGAATATTGTTATTCTCACATGATTATTGGCTCTGCTCTATTTTTCCACGGGGTTTGGGTGTCAGAATTCCATTACTGTACTTGTCTTCCTTTTACATTTCGGCCTGAACAAAAATAAGCTAGCACCGATTTACACTTCGGTCTTGACAGAAACAGAAACCTCACCCTGGGATATCCGTGGGTGATTCCCTAACTTATGAAAGAATGCATGGTAAAGAGATAATCAGTAAGAGTATGATACTATAACGGGTATCATATCATAGTTGCAGGTTACTGTACAATTCCTGGAGCACCTTGTCAAGAAGCTGGAGCCAGCAGTGAGAACTTGACGTGCAGCGAGATCTTCCCCTTCTCCACATCAAGCTTTGCACCTGTGACTAGCCAGTGTCCTGGGGCATCCTGTGGCCCCATGGTAATCTGAGCCGTGTCGACAAACTTGAGCAGCTTCAGGTCCCCAACCGGCACCGGTGGTCCTCCGGCGAACACGCCGGAGTCGATGCTGGCTCTCGCTGCCTCCTGCCGCTCTTTCTCGACAGCAGCGGCTGAAGACATCGCGAACGACTTCGACAGGAAGCTCCCTTTTCCTGAAAGTCTTGCCGTGTTGTGCGCCCACCTGGACTGCACCACGGCGTACCCTAGCAGCTCGGTGTACAAGAGCCTGAGGTGCAGCACGTTCGTCGAGTCATGAGGCTCGACGTGCAGCTGCGCGCCGGATACAATGTACGCGGTTTGCCGTCGCGCGCTGCACCAGCGGGGGTCATACTTCACTGGCACGGTGCAGACGCGAGCGAACATCCTCCGCTGGACCGGTTCGTAGTACCGTTCGTCAGAGATCGTCTCTGATCCTCGCCATACCGGTGTCCGGTCTGGTCGTGCGTTGATGAACGTTGGGGCGCTTGCCAGATGCTGCAGGTGGAGACCTAACCTGGCCACGAGATGAAGATGTTACAACATTCTAAAACTGGCTATGCATCATGTTCAGTCAAAATTTCAACAAAGCGACTGAACATACATTGCAGACAGAAGAGTTGCAGTGAACAAACCTGTTGTTTTTCTTGCCCTCTAGATGCAGTCTCATCCCAGTGACTGGCAAGTTAGGAACGGTAACCTGCATTCATTAGTTTATGTAACGTGGTTGAGTAGGCATCTCCATTGGATTGCAGATGGATTAACACAGAGAGCAGTGATTTCTTGCCTCGTTGGAGCTGACATGGAGCTTCGATCCCATAAGGCTGAAGTGCAGGGCTTGGCGAGCACCTTGGCGGTTCGAACTCAGAGCAAGAGGTAGGTCACTGAGTACAGGGGCCCACGTTCTGTGGTGCTGGAAGTCCAGGAAGTACCTCAAGTCTGCTACTGGAGGTTTGTCTGTTAAAGAGCAGCAGCATAGTTATTAGTAACGTTTTTAGCTTCAAATCTACTATGTTGGATTGTGCACAAAACAAAGCAAACTAAGTCTAGAAGTTTGGTTCTTTTGAAGTACTAGATGATATCTCCCTTGTTGTTGTTTACTTTCAAAACTAGTTGTCAATTGATGGCGAGGATGTATGCAATAAAAAAACAACATAATATGCATAAGAAGTTTGTTTCGTGCTGAGATAGTTAGGCAGTTAGCTTGCACTACCTAAGTACCTTGCTCATCATTAATACTGAATACATTGCTAAACATGTGTTAGATTGAGTGAAAGGGTTCTTACATCTCAGGTAGAGGTTTATGGCATGAGAGAGGAAGCCCAAGCCTGTCACTCCCCTGAGAAGTGATGTTAGGGGCACAAGCCTGAAGCGGATTGCATCCGGCTTTGCCGGCACCGTGAGCAGCCACTCGGCGTGGCTCCTCGCCGCCGTATCCCCTCCCCTCTTGGAGTGTATCACTGTCACCCCCTGCGTCAGTTGAACGTTGGCTAAGATCCCTGAATGACTTGCTTTATGACTCTTATATCTGAACTTAGAAGAGCAGTAGGTACCTCTTTGGATGCAACTTGAGTGGTGATTCCTTCAAGCCTCTGCTGCGTCAACTGGGCATCGAATACATTGAAGGCCTCAGGGACCTGTTGCAATCAGAAATAATGGCGCTGTTTTAAGGTACATTTCAGGTCATCGTCACCATGCCCTAGCTGATCTGGTGGATATTAACTAATTATATTTCGGTTTGTGACGGTCATAAAATAAACAGAGTTTCCGGACCTTAATCTTGTGATCTCTCGACTTGCAGTTTGAGGGACGCAGGGTGCATGCCCCGGTGAAGAGCTGGTCACCAAGCTTCTCTAGGTGCTCCTTGATATCGGATTCCGGTAGCGGAGACGACTTCTCCTGCTTCACGTACACCACATCCTGGCCGCCCATGCTCACTCCGACGACGATATGCGTCCCGTACTTCTCGATGAAACTGCATACCAGTTCAAATAGAGTGGGATTAGTCTTCCAGTAGTACTCTGGTGTAGATCAGTTTCAGTTTTTTTTGTTTTTTGTTTTTTCAAAACGGAAGTTTCAGAATTTGAAAATTGGGCCCTGAATCATTAGGAAAAATGAGCACCGAGTCCTGGGTGACAACAATTCATCTGATAATAGATCATGCCTTGGCTGGTAGCTCAATGATGACATGTTCGGAGTTAATTACGACTATTATTAAGCTCGACAGAGATCGGCAATATAAAAGTTCCAGAGCTTTTCTACCAAGAAAAATATATAGTTCCAGACCTTGAACAAGTCAAGTCCAGCACCTATTTCCCACCATGCAAAAAACTATGTTTCACACCACATGGGCACATGGCAAAGTGTGGTGGATGGACGAGGTCACCCGTCCACAGTTTATCACCTCATCAACCTACCGGCATTTTATTCCAGGGGCTTATTCGTCTAGCCATGGTTGGTTCCTGACGGTCAACGGGCTGCTGATCATGCATGGAAGTAACAGTAGTACCTTGCTATTGCCGAGGGGTCCCAGGTGGCCGGCACGTCGGCGGCGACGTGGTCGGCGATCTCCAGCGGGCGGCAGTCGAGGCGGAGGTCGAGGAGGGAGATGAAGTAGCCGTCGAGCGCCAGGCACTTGGTGCTGGAGGCGTCCTGTGCCCAGGAGCCGCCGTCGAGGCCGAAGGACGCGTTGAAGAGCCCCGACGGGATCTTCCCCTGCACCGAGCTCCGGTGGTTGAACAGCTCCGTCATCTGCATGTGCATGCACGCACGCCGTCAAGATTCCAAAGTCTTAGTTCAAGATTGCAAAGTCTTGATTAATTTCTCTATGTCATAATAGTTCTTCGTTAATTGGTCTTGTTATTACTTTTTAGGTTCTTTAATTATTGAATATGTTTCTGCTAGATACTGTTCTTTCGGTTGGCTTGGTCAAGAGTCAAGACTAGACTAGAAATATTCGTCATGCTGCTATGATTATTGTGATTGCGAGGAAACTAGATTGGACTATTAGAGAGGGGAATTGTCTTGGCCAGTAAATTTAGTCTTCCTTTGGTAAATCTAGCAGGTAAAACATGCTCAAACTGCGGTTGCAGCTTGAACCATCTTAGCCAGAATTCCTACACCCCAAACTCCAAGGGATCATCAATAGAGAGAAAGATTAAGGTTGAAGCAAGGAGGTCAGCTCACAAACCTCGTTGAACTGGAGCACGTCGGACCTGATCCTGGTCCGGCCGCCCTTGCCGCACACGACGTCGCCGGGCACGTCCACCACCACCCCGACCCCTGGCAGGGCGACCGCAGCCGCCTTCCCGCCGCTCCTGGCGACGAGGCATCCTCCCGCAGCCTTGCAGTGCCTGAGCCGCAGGTCGCCGGCCATGTCGACCCCCGTGCCGAGGCACCTCACCGCCCTCTCCACCGCTGCCGCTGTCTCCCCGCCCTTGCTGCCGATCGTCTCCCTGGTCCTTGCCATTGCTAGTTTCACCATGAACCTGTCAAGTAGCTAGTGTGTATATAGGTGCTTGAAATGGGCTAAGATCAATGGGAGTTTTCTCAAGACGTCAAAAACACATGTGGTTTCTGTAATTCTCTGTCTGTTGTAGCTCGTGCTAGCAGCTGGAAACGGTCTACGACTGCGATGGTTTTGGAGGAAGCAGAGACCAGAGCAATTGACACTTCGGTTCATACTAGTTTATATATAGAGAGAACGAGAGGAGGGGCCGATAAGAGGGAGGGCGGCATGGGGATGGCTGCTGATCTTTCTCTTCTCCTTTCAAGTCTTGGCTTCAGTTGAACACCTTTTCCTTGAGAGGTTGGGAACCAACAATGTGTGCCCCTCCTTGTTGGCAACCGCCAAAGCGTGGAACTCCCCAACCTGCGGCGATGTGGACGTCACATTTGAATCGATTCCGGTGACCTCCCGGCAAGACCAGACTCGTCCGCCACACGAAATTCAGTATAGGATAGCAGGATGACTATTTCGCTTTGTTCAAAAAGAAAGACTAAGTGAATACTCACTCGGCCATGATGAGTTCAAACTTCAAACGTCTTGAGACAGCTCATTTCATAGTTTTTTTAAAGATAAAAGACAGCTCTCCTGCTGCCCGACTTTAAATTAGGGACCGACTAAGTCTCAGTCGACTGAGAATTTGTTATTTCTCAGCCGATTGACCTTGCCTACAATCGTTACAGATTTTTCTTCGGATCTGTCGTTTAGCCACGTACCTAGCAAAGTTTGCTGGTGGTCTTAGTTCACTTAGCTTTTGTTTGGCCAGACTTTCTGTTCCAGGATAACGGGGCGGGCCCACTTCAATTCAAAGGTATTCAAGTGAATACCCAAATATTTTTTGAAAATATCATTATGTGAATGTTCTATAGAATATATAATAGAATAAAATTACCTACTATGACATAAATGGGGAAGTAGCTCAAATGGTTTGTAAGTAATTATCAAGTCATTTGGTTTAGAGTTCAAACCCCCATACCTTCATGTTTTTGTTTATTTTCAAAATAATGGTTTGCCACTATTTTTTTGTTATAGATAGTTTATATAAAGTTTCTTCTATTGTGACGTTTCCATATTAACTCAAATATTTAGAAAGTTGTACCAAGTTACATATCCGACACTGTTATATTTTCATAAATTTATACGCTTCTCAAGCAAAGTGTCATCACCGTGCTGGTCTCTGAAGCACATAGTAGATATGTATGATCATTTGTTCATACCTAATTATTTAACACACTTTATTTCATGCAATAAAAAGTATTATAATTTTTGGAGAATAAAATTTTGAATACCCACACACAAAATTTTGGGCCCGCCCCTAGGTGGGTTGAACAAGAGACACACATTGTTTGCCTTTATTTCCTGTTATTAAACTTTAGTTACAATCTGCTTACAACTCCCTTAGTTGCTATGGCCGTACAACTAAGAAAACCTAGTTGCAACCTATTTACAACTAGAAAAGTACTTGTAACTTCAAAAATTCTCAGTTGTGATCTACTTGCCACTAGAATTCTCAGTTGCGACCTACCTGCAACTAAAAATTCTCAGTTGCAACCTACTTGCAACTGAAAAATATAAAAATTCGCAGTTGCAACCTACTTGTAACTAAAAAATGGCAGTTGCGACCGACTTGTAACTTAAAATATTCTTAGTTGCGACCCACTTGCAACTGGAAATTCTCAGTTACCTACTTGCAACTAGAAAATGTCAGGTGCGACCGACTTGTAACTTAAAAAATTCTCAGCTGCGACCTACTTGCAACTGGAAATTCTCAGTTGCGACCCACCCGTCACTAGTAATTCTCAGTTGCGACCTACTTGTAACTGGAAAAAAATCTCAGTTGCGACCCATTTGCAGCTGAAAAATCTTAGTTACGATCCCACCCGCAACTCGAAAAACTCAGTTGTGACCTACTTTTGCAGCGGGAAAATCTCAGTTGCGACATACTTTTAACTGAAAAAAAACTCAATTTCAATATACATGTCATGGTGGAAAGTCATTTACAACCTACTTGCAACTCTGCACAAATCACACTCGACCGGGTATTAGCAAAAAGGATTTCTCGGTACCCAATTATTGCTACCACACTCTAATTACCATCATCTCGTGTGTTCATAGAGACATCAACTAGGAAAAATTGTTGAAGGAACTTGCCTAACGCTAGGTCACATTTGTACTGCATATAAACCCGAAACTTTTGCACACCATGGCAATAAAAAGAAAAATAGAATGCAACCTCGAGCTAAACACGTGAGGGACAAAAGAGCAAGCAACAGCCACTGACAACAACATATTCTGGCCGTCTACCCGCGACAACGCAACCGAGGCCCATGCCAGCACAAGACAACGGCAAATAAAGCCCACACACAAACGCGATGTCGTCTAGCTCACAAGCAATGCTAAATTGCACGAATCTTGGCACTATAAATCTAACGATGCAAGAGGTGACTGAGAAATAAGAAGTTCTCAGGCGCCTGAGAAATAGCAAACCTCTAATTATTACAACCTGCGACTGTGCTTTGACCTCTTCGAGGGTGAGCAGCGGGTTGCCGTCAGTGTCCTTGAGCGTTATGAGCACGTCCAGGAAGTCGTCGAGGTCCTTCCTCTCGCCGGACTTCCACTGCCTCCAGCGCTCGTCGATCACCGTGTCGTGCAGCCGGTTTATGGTGGCGTTGGCCTCCTTGACCATCTTCTCGTGCCCGTCGAGGTCCAGGCCGCGTAGCCAGGGGAGGTAGTCGGAGACGCAGAACGCGAAGAGGAGCCCCAGGGAGGTGAACAATGCCTCCATGTGCTCCACCTCCATCGGCCCCGGCCCGCCGTCGTGCTGGGGCTCGCCGAAGTACCGCCTGCCGAAGAGGAGGCGGCGGACGACGTTGCCGCAGTAGTGCCTCGCAACTTGCCTCACGTCCACTTCGCTGCCGCCCGACGGAGAAGGAGAACCTTTCGTAGTAGTAGTAGTGAGGTTGTACATGTAGCGGGTGAGGTTGTCGGCCTCGTCGGCGCGCCGGTCGTGAAGCCATCTGTGGCGCGACGGGCAGATGATCTCCGTGGTGAGCACGCGGCGCATCTTCCTCCACTGGTCGCCCTGCGGGGATAGCACGGCGTTCCGGTACCCACCGCTGAAGGTGGCGGAGGCGAAGGTGAGCGGGCGGGAGGCGAAGTTGGCGTCCTGCCTCTTGAGCACCTCGCGGGCGATCTTGGGGCAGGTGATGGAGACGACATGCACGCCGCCCAGGCGGACGCAGGCGATGTCGGTGCCCATCTCCTTCATCATGCGGTGGATCCACCGGAACGCGGGCTTGTTGAACACCATCTCCGGTAGGTTGCCCACCACCGGCCACGGCACAGGGCCTGGCGGAAGTGAGAGCGGCGTGGCGGCTGCGGAGCACGCACCACCACCACCGTGCCGGACATTGCGCCTCTTGGACCTGAGCCTCAGCACGAGGTAGATGAAGGTTAGCACCAGGAACAGCGCCGCGGCGGCTACAGATGAGGAGGCGCGTCCCAGCAGCAATGTGGAGACCCCCAGCTGCTCCATTGCTAGCTAGCTAGCTCCGTTCACAAAGATCAAGATCAAACTAGTGGCCAGTCACGAGATCAAGCACAGCTAGCATGCACTCGGGGTCTCTCACGCTCGCTCTCTATTGGTGTATTTATATGAACACAAACGAACACCACCTTGTATAGAGACACAAGGGAACACATGACTTAGCAATATGTTTGAGAAAGTCGTCCTAGTTGAACTATCCAAGTTGCAGAGACACGCTGTTGCACAACGGGCACTAATTTCCACGAAATTTCGATGGAATTCCGAATTTTCTGTAATTTTGGTGTGTCAAGACAATTTTTTTTTTTCGAATGTTTCGAACTAGATTCAGAAAAAAATTCAAATTTGGTCGGATTTCATTTATATTTGAAAAATATTATAGTACAAAATAATTCTGAAATGCTTTTTCAAATTTTCCAAGATTTTCGAAATTTCGTGGATGCTGTGAGTGTCGAACCTTTATACAAAAGGTTAATCTTCTAGTATTAAATAACTGTTTTAACTGATCAACAAGGAGCCTGCCTGCCGGGTTTTCATTACTGAGAACGAAACCAAGTTTTGCCACAATCGCGCCACACCCCCAAACAACAATATGAAGTATCAGGTTTCTTCGAACAGGAGCACCCGATCGATTGCGCGTGCATAATCAAACAGGTTCAGCCGATCTATGTTGCTATGGGTAAGCTTGCAGGTCTGATTCATCAGCTCACCTAGCTAACTAGCTTAGTACAGGACTACCAGATCATTCGATGGATCAATCATACTCCTAGCTAGCTAGCTTACACTTTCCTGCTATGCTCACGTTTTGCTATGGCCAACTGTTCTGTTCACCAGTGTTCCACTTCCACACATCTCCAGCCAGCAAGGACGGCATATCGGGTATCAGATTGACTGCTCCAGGTATAGCTTGTACCCTGCTTTATTAGTCCGGTTTGCATCTAGCCATCCTTTAATAATTGATGAAAGGTTTGACATCTGGTTATCATCACTACAGAACAAATATATCTACTGCAGATTTACGATTTGACGGGTCGAAACGAACATACTGGTGTACATGCCACAGCTGCAAATATATCAATACTTGGCACATCCGGGTATCCGACCGGTCTGTTACAGACAGGTATATATAGTTCCCTGCTTTATTATTTTGCTTTGCATCAAAGATTAAATGCTTTTTTGAAAATCTGAAATTTTGGTCAGATTTCATTTATAACCGACAAATTGTATACAAAATATTTCTTAAATGCTTTTTCAAAATTTCCAAGATTTTGAAATTTCGTGGATACCGTGAGTCTCGAACTTTTTGGTCAAACGGGATTGCAAATTTACCCGAAAAAAAAAACCGGAATTGCAAATTTTATACCAAATAGTTCTGAAATGATATAGTACTACTAGAAAAGTTAATCTTCCATTAAATAATTATTACTGTAATAACTATTTTAACTGACCAACGGAGAGGGAAAAACCTTGCAGGAATCAGTACGCTTCGTTTTCTTTAGACCTTGTTCGGTTCCTAGTGGATGGGAAGGGATTGGCTTGGATCAAGTGGAATTAGATCCCATGTAAGTCAAATTCCCCCCTAATCCTCTCCAATACACTTCAATCCATCCCCGACATGGATTAACCGAACAAGGCCTTAGTGGGGTGGCACTTGCTTGTGGTGACCACAAAGCCCTGTCAAGCGGCGATGTTGGACTACTGAAGGACTTGCGCTTATGCAAATACAACTCGCCTCCCCAACAGTTTTCCCAAGATGTCTCTAGGGAGATGTTTTGATGATTTTTGTTAGCTTGTGTATCTAAAGTACCAACAGCTGCATCATCGTCCATTTTCTAGTTGGAAAGGAGTCAACAACTCCTGATATAGATGCTAGCAGAGAGGTTCCAACATGAACTCGGCGATTCTAAAGGCGTCAGTTACATATCAGGCGCCTCATCCACCATCCCGCACTGCGTTGGGATTTGCGTCCCCTTTGGTTCTGTTATGTTGTAGTGGATGAGATTTCGTGCTTTTTAGTGGACCCCACCCACATGTGCCTCCTATGTACTTTACAGTTTCCCCTCCGACTTGCACACAACGACGACACCATTCGAATTTATTGAAACTACTGCAAATTTATGAAACCATATTGAAACTAGTATGAATTTCTGAAAGCAGACGATTTTTCGAAACCGGATTGAAACATGACACATGATTGAAAAATGTGAAATTATGAAACATGTCTAAAATTTATGAAGCATGGTTGATATTGAAACTAGTACGAATTTATGAAACTAGATTGAAACATAATATGTGACTGAAAATTGTGAAATTATGAAACGTGTCTGAAATTTATGAAACATAACTGATACTGAAACTAGTAGTAGTGTTGACACTAGCAGTAGTTTCACTTAGGTTCCAGATAGGCTTCACAAAACATACCTCAAGCATAATTAAAACTAGCAGTAGTTTTGAAATAGATTTGGAACATGAATGGAACGAAAATGAAAATATGAAATATGAGTAGAATTGAGAAATTTGTGCAATCTTGAATTCAATTGGGTTCTACTTTTTTCTCACCGGTTCCAATTGGACGGTTCTAGAAATTTTGAAACTAGATTGGTACGAGATTGAATTTGTAAAACTGGATTGAAGCAAGATTGAAAATTGTGAAACATCACTAAAATAGGGAAATTTGATGAACTGCACATAAAAAAAATAACTTTTCACAAGTTTCAAATAAGTTACATAACATATTCATATTGTTTCAGACATGGACCATAAATCTGTTTCAAACAAATAACAGAAGAAAGAGATAAAAAATCCTTAGGTGGAATAGGAATTTCAAACGAATCTGATTGTCCATATCTTCGTGGACTAGAAATCCGGTGTCCTCCTCGATGCGCCCCCACGCTCGTGAAGGTGATATGCCCTAGAAGCAATAATAAAGGGTGTTTATTATCATATCTCATTAGTTCATAATAGTTTCATACCGTGCTATAACTGTATCAATTGGAAACATTGATACACATGTGGTATGTAAACAAGCCAAAGTCCCTAGTATCCTCTATTCAACGAGTTCATTGGGAAACTGATGATCAAGATTTCCTGATCATATTGCATTTATGCCAATTGCTAATGAAGTCATATAATTGGTGAATGATGTGATGGACATTACCCATATAAGTATTACAACACGATCGAGTCACAAAGTTCATCGTTGCAATAGTTAGAAAAGAAGTACCCTAATCCTTAGACCGTGAGATCATATATAATCACTATCACCCGTGGCTTTTTTGACTATATCAATCATCACACCGTAACAGGGTGAATCATAAATGTGCATGTTGGGTATTCCAGAGGGACACGTTGAGGCATATGCATCAAGATCGGGATTTGTTCTCCTATGTGACGGGAAGATACACTAGGCCCACTCAGTGAGTTTACATCCATAAATGTTGTGTAACATGTGACAAGGTCACGGGGATAGAATATCATGAAATGAGTAAAACATCACTTGTTAGCGGGCCTAATGAATTTTGTTGGAACTTGAACGAGAATTGTCAATTCTCAGTTAGTTCCATCTACAACGCAATAGTCTAGCCAAACTCACTAGTTGATAATAATAGAAAAATCTAGAAGATGAAGATACCTCTAAAAAACAAAAACAAAAATGCTTGGTATCTTCGTAGGGAGGTTATTCTTATTAAAAACAATCTTATTTGGCATGGGAATACAAAATGTGTTTTTTCTCATAACAATGAGACAATTAAACACTTGGTCTTCCAATGTAATTTCGTTTGTTCTATATGATCAGCCATCGAAGTAGCTCCAGTCTTGTACCCACCACGTAGTGTTGCCAATATTTTTAGTAATTGGTTACATGATATAGATTACAAGTATAAAATACTTCTTAGGTTGGGAGTGATTGTCATTATCTAGTCGTTGTGACTATCTACAAATCATAAAATGATTAATGATATGTTTTTCTCTCTTGTAGGTTATCTAAAGGTGTACCGGTACCCTCCGCTTATGGCCGTCTCTACATCGTGTGGAGATTCATGACCTCTTTATGGAGGTATGTACACGCCTGGAGGATATGGCGAGAGATTTATTTACCCGATATGGATGGCATATAATCTTTGGATCAACCTTCGAACATCTTAGACGTTTGCAATTTCTTATTATGATATGTAATTCATATTTTTATTTTTGTTTTGGGAATGTGGACTTGTTTCGGCTGTGTGCATCCTAGTTATGTAGAAGTCGGGTGTAATACTTTTTTGGCCCTTGGAAAGGGGAGCCCTGGTTCCATTAACCATGTAGAGATAAGCTAAAGTCTGGAGCAAAGTACAACAAAAAGCAGAAACGGGTCTCAAGATTACACGTTTACAACACAGTTATAGGTCACACATTTGCCAACGCAATTATCACACATTGCTAGCTTTGTATAGCGCACAAACATCCCTGGGTTCCACCTTGGTCTTGTCTGCCGGCAGGAGAGAAGGCTTTGCCAAGGAGGATACCCAGGAGTGGAACCAGAACGGCATCATCGGAGATGCAAATGACGCTATCTTGTTAGTTGATGGAGGTGTGGATGGTGCATCCTCAGTAAGATGTTCTCCTAGCGAGCCCACTGATAGAGTCCCGCGATGATTAGAGATCAGCCACTTTGAATCGTGTAAGGAGCTTTTAGGAGCTTGCACACCCAAGCCGAAAAGAGGTCGATTTGTGGTAGAATTTCCTCCTAGAAAAGAAGTCCCCATTTTTTATCGTCCTCAGAATCATACCCTAGACCCGCTAGATATAAATCCAAGATTGTGATTCCAAAATTAAAGCATTCCAACATTTCCATAAGCTCCATAAAATGGTAGCACAAATGGCATGCAAGGCAGAATGTTTCTATTCGACACCCAAAACTTGGCTATAGAAAGGTAGTCTGAGCCTAGATGTATTCTAAAGAAATCAGAGACTTCAAACCAAATGTTTGCTACCACTATACATATAAAAGGAGATGGCTAATGGAATCATCCTTAGCACGGAAAATACAATAGAGGGGTTTACATGGATTTCTTTTCCACAAGTTATCCCTAGTCATCAACTTGTTACTGGCAAGTAACCAAAGAAAGATGTGGCTTCTAGGAGCAACAACCAAAGACCAAATAGCAAGTATATAAATGGGAGTCACCCCTCTATTAATAATGATTTTATAGCATGAACTAGAGGAATATTGGCCATTAGCATTATAGTTCCAAGTGAGAGAGTCACAATCATCAAAGAATGAAATGTTTCTAACCACCTATTATAAATCATGCCACTAACCTAAAATATCAGAGTTAAAGTTTCTTCTAAAGGAAAACTTCAACACACTCCCATCTCGGACTTGCTGGAGAGTAGTCATCTGCTCATTACAAATAGTGTAAAGATCCCAAAACTGAACAGACAGAGGTGAAGTGCCAAACCATGTATGTTCCCAAAACTTGATCTTAGCACCATCACCTATTACCCATCTAAAACCAAACCTAACATAATTAACTTCCCAAATAAAACCTTCGAAGAAGTTCGACCAGTTAGGAGCAAAGTAGGACGGGAAATTTGGCTTGTGTGTAGCTGATGCATGTAAAATGCATACATGAACTTTGTAGTTTGTTGCTATAAATTCTCACATATTTTCTACATATATGATGTTATATTCATGTTTTACATTGATTTTTGGGGATTTACCAATGATCCCCTTTATTTTTTTTATAACTCTATAGGACAGGAAAATCATGTTTGTGTATTTTTTGCCTTTCAGGGACTTAAACGAAGTCAAATGGATCTAGGATTTCTAGAGTGTTAATAGTTCATCAAGATAAGCAACTAGAGCACTTGGACCTCACTAGATGAGCCAGGAGGGCCAAAAGGGCCCATGTCGCGCGCCCAGTAAAGGTGGGCATGCCACCCATGCCCTTTCCCTCCTCGACCATCGATTTGCGTCAATCTTTTTCCCACCGCCTTCATATGACCTAAAACCACTATATAAAGGGCCCCTCGGGGGGGAAGTTCGTTTGCGGTACCAAACTTGGTGTGTGAGCGCACCGCGGTACCCGAGTTGCCATCAATCGCGCGGAGGGGCCATAGTAGCTTCGCCAATTGTCCAGAAGGGCCAAATGGGGGTGAATACAAATCTAACGGCCAAACGGTCGTTTGAACCATACGAAAAATGGTTGAACTCAAATACCGTCGTTAGGTCAACTCTTCTTGGCCCGCCATGTTAGTATTCCCTATTATCTTTTGCGGTCGTGGACTAGCTTACCCCTGCGTGGACCAGATCCCTGAGTGGACGAGATCTATTTCTTCACTCTGCTCTGGTCTTCTCCCTGCTCCCCTCCCCATAACATTTGCTCAGCTTTGGCTGCTCGTCTCAGATCGGAGCTCGCACTTGCTCTAATTTTCGTCTCCGCCATGTCCGGTCAACCTCCCACGGCTCTAATCGAAGCTTGCAGCCGTCGCCGTTGCATCGTCCGCCATATCGGAGCTTCGCGTCCCCGGACTAATATCTCGCCTCTGGCTAGTCCTTCTCGCACGGCGGAGCACGTCCTGTCGGGCGATCCAGGCCGGCGACCGGCCTCGGGAAGTTGCGTGCTGCCGCGCACCCCAGGCATGGTAGCCCTGGCACAGCAGTTTGACGACCACGCTCTCATGGCCACCGTGCTGGGCGTCCGTCCCGCCGTGTCGCCGGCAGAGTTGCTGTCGGCTTTCAGGTCTCGTTTTGGGATCAGACGAAATGAGGTCAACATTGAGGTATGCGCGCCGCCATTCGATTTTTTCGTCCGGTTCGAGCACAGCTCAAAAACTGAGCGTGTTCTGCATTCTTCCCGTTCTTTCGAGTGCCGTGGGGAGAAAATGAGCTTCATGCATTGGCATCGAGCCTGTGGGTGGGACGATCGCTTGGGGTAGCTTCGTTTCATCTCCAAACTCGGCTTTGATGGCCTCCCATTGGATGCTTGGGAGCCGGAGGCCCTCAAGCAGGTCGTCAGTAGCCTTGGCGGCGAGCTGGTGGAAATCGTGCCACCGAGCGATAGATGGGTGATCGAGGTAAAGGCGTGGCTAAAAGATCCTGACGCCGTTTCTAAGATGTACGAGGTGCAGATTCCAAGCAGGGCAGGGCGACAACTTTGCTAGAAGCACCCGGTCATCATCCACCTGGAGGAGGTTCTGGACTCGGTACATGGCATTCAAGGCCCCGAAGAGGCTGCTAGAAAGCGCCCTCGTCGCTTGTAGTGTTGGCCTGGAAGGATCGATGGCACAGGACCGCCACCGTTTCGCGACGGAGCACACAGTTTCGGTGGGGGGACCGGGCTTGGACGAGCTGGTGGTTCTGATTTCCCTCGAGTGAAGACAGAGCTCTAGTGAGTTGCCGTGGTATGTGTGGCTAATGAATTTGTAGTATGGAGAGCGTAGCAGGAAGTTAGCATCGACTAAAAATGTGTAATAGTTTGAATCGATGTAGTACGTGTGTGTAATAGTTTGAAGTAGTATGTGTGTGTAATAGTTTGAATCGATGTAGTATGTGTGGGTAATGAATTTGATGTAGTTTGTGTGTGTGTAATAGTTTGAATCGATGTAGTTGAACACGGGCTTTATAATTTCTGTGAATAACCAAGGACAACCTCATGAAAAGAGGGTGGTCTGGCAATGAACAATGTCAATTCTATGGATGCCAGGAAAATGTAGTCCATCTCCTCTTCAAGTACTCCCTCCGTTTCAAAATATAAGATGTTTTAGCTTTGTGAATGGAGCGTATCTAGACATCTTTTAGTGATGGTGCTTTCTAAACCTAGATGAACCTACATACTAAAAGGGTACTAGATACACTTCATTCACAAAGCTAAAACATCTTATATTTTTAAATGGAGGGAGTACAAGGTAGCTACATTTGTAACACGTTGAACTGCAGGACCATTTTGCAGGCAATACAACACAAAGGAAAAAATGGTTTACAGCACAGACAGCAGACGCAAAATCTATAGTCTGGGACAAAAAGATGCCAGTTAACTGGATTGAACCACGACTAGTAATTGAAGGAAATAGGTACTTGATAGTATTTGCTTACAATAGTAGTACTTCCATACAAAAGGGTCTAGTACCTGCACAAAAGTGGGCTAAACTTCCTACTAGTTTATAGAACAATTCGTCAGCATTTCATCTACAAAATCCATTCAGTCTGAACTTAACTATTCTACACTGAAGAAACTACAGATCTCCACCAGAAAAGTTGGCTAGCCCTTTGTCTTGAGAGGACATAAGTTCTTTGATCATTTAACCCAAACTGATCTATTACCTTCCCGCCAAACTACAAGAAATTTGCATCGTTCATGCACGAGCGATTTGCGTGCGCCAGTCCCGGTTCAGTTGGACCATCCGCGCCGACGCAACGATTTCTTCGAAACTGAAATTCGACATCTCCTTCTCGGGATTGTAGGTCCGTGTGAACTCGAACCTGAATTCCAGGGCTGAGCTGTTGCCCGCTGCCGGCTCCGACTGTCGAACAATCCAACATGCTGAGTGTAGACGCTTGGTTGCCGCCACGGTACGGCCTTCGACGGTGCATAGGATGGAGCGTCTTTGCCGCAGACGGCGTGCTCCCAGCCTACCCCACTAAGGTAAGGTAGTCCGCGCCGAAGCGCGGACGCGAGAGTTCCTAGACCTTGGTGCTACCCTGTTCGAGGGTGTGTACCCTCGGCGGCATGCTCTCATGAACGAGTTGATATGTACCTTGTTCCCATTGCCTAGAGCATGCCGTAATGCCGACGCGCGATTTCTCCACATCGCTCTCTTGGCCCTACTTGCCGCATCTGGCGCCGACGATGGCACAGTCGCCGCCGTGGCCGATTCGGCACATTCGGGGAAATCATCCGCCTGGCAGGGCAATGGGAGACCAGCCTTGAAGTAGAGCTTCATGGCCTGCCTTAGATGGGCTAAATACCCTAGTTTCGGCGGCTGTCGTGGCAGTGGCGGCTTAGGCGGGGCCATGTTACCCTAGTTGGTGCGGCGCGGAGGAGCTGCGCAAGGTGAACTGTGGTTAGTCAGAGAAGGGGAGTGAAAGACTGACAGTAGGTTTGGACTATGGGCACGCGTGAAAATAACCATTTCCCATTTCCTTAGAGGGTAATAATTCGACACTCGTTGCATTAACAACTCAATCTTATTTCCCTTCTCAGCATAAGAGTGCGAACGTATTAAAAAGATCAGTTATGGCTATCCACCTCATCGGGCAATGTACCAAGACAGGTAGGAGACGGGACTTGGTTTCATTTTAGAAATGTTGACGACTGTGCCCTTATGTTTATACAATATTATTTATATGCCACCATGTACCGTCGAGTGTAGCAACACCATCAGAAACAAGGGATAACGACGTGGTGTGTTTTATTTTTTTAAAGGGCATCAGAAACAGGGGATGCCGACGTGGCATGTTTTTTGACTGGCGGGCCCGCCCCCTCCACCTTCGACGGCGCGCATCCCAGGTTCGAGGGGTGGTGCCGCCCACCAACACATTATTGTGCAATTTTCTATGTGGGACCTGAATTTCGGCGCTGAGCTGATGCCCGTGTCGAACATAGAGAATTCTGAAAGTACTACTAAAAATAAATACTTTGAATTCTGGAAGTACTAAATTTAAATACATTACAATTTTTTCTTAAAGGTAATATGCATTCTGATCACCGAAATAATATAAATACAGTACAAATTTCTACTTCAAAAAATAGACCTGAAAATTCTAGCAAATAACCTAGGATGAATATATGATTCATTCTCCCCTATATATTTCATCGTCGTCGGCTCCCGCGTGCTGCAACACATGTTCAGAGAACTCTCTCCGTTTGCAGTGTGCTGCCAGTATCTCGTACAGAGGGTAAGGCCTCGGTGTATGTTCCAGACTTAAGCCATACATTACCATTGTTGGTTCCTCTTCCCAGGCTTGAACCTCATGATCGTATAGCCTGATAAAATTCCTGTAGTATATGCAACCGGGTTTGACTGTGGGGTGTAACCCGGTGTCAATGGAGATAGACCAATTGCAACCAATGAAGAGGGCACGACTTCCAATGTCGTTGACGGCCTCGAGAGAGCGGTTCTCCGTGTCCACCTGGTACAACACCGGTTGCCCTTTGGCGAAATCCCCGTTCAACACAAGAAGCAGATCACCATCTGACTCCACAAGGTAAAATTTGTAGGTTTCGCGTACCTATTCAAAGACTAGGGCCAAAATTATTTTGGCCATCGTGACAGTGCTCGCGCGCTGCTCTAACTGGATGTTGATCGACAAGATGTCTCCATTCTCAAGTAATGCATATACTTCCCCTCAGAATGCCGTCATGCAGACCAGAAGCGTATCAGAGGTGGCGAATACAATCCTTCTCCAAATGATCCATTGATTTGCCCCCTTGGGGTGCTCTCATCGGCCCATGCAATATGATCTGGATAATTAGTGCAAACGAACACCATCATCGGGGACTTCGTCACGACGACAGATTGCAGAAGATCAGATGGTATGTGTGCTTGAAACTCAGTGTTAGACTTGTGAGTGATTGGGTTCAGAAGCCGAATCTGGTACGGCTCCATCCTCTGAGCAAGCACGATGACGCCACGAGAAACACCGACGAAGTATAATCTTTTGGAAGAAGAGGGCATCAGTTAGCACTAAGATGTTTACAATGGAAAATACCAATAAATATCGGATGTGAATGTGATCCTGCGATGTACGTCCATTAGATTTGTCCTGAAGCAACGACCAGTGGCGAGGTTGAGGAAGGTGAAGTTGCCAATGTCTGGAAGTGTGTTATCTATCATGATCAAGTTGTTGAGATGGAATTCGGGCACCTTTAAAGTGCGGCGCCAATCGGTGCAGACTTCCCGACAAGAAGCATAGGTGTCGACGTACTCCTCTTTCTCCAGCAAATAGTCGGCGATCTTGCGAAGTGGGTCGGCCGGGAGATCGGCCCAGTTCCTCTTCATCCGACTACTGGCCATGGCTTACGTGCGGGAATGTTTTGATCGAGGAAGAAAGAAGAACTACCACTGCGAGGAGAAGAAGAAGAGGATAATAGACGAGGGAGACGAAGCGGAACTGCCACTACGAGGAGACGATGAGACGGGGGAGAAGAAGCGGAACTGCCAATTCAAGTTTGGATCAACGGGCTTTTTTCCGGAACTAGCGCGTGGACTAGCCATGCACTGCACGCAAGTTTTGATCAAATAGACTGACATGTGGGACCTGCTAAAAATTCCGTGAAGCGCTCCCCGTGCATAGTGCACTGACAGGTGGCATGTTTTCTGACAGGCGGGCCCGCCTCCTCCACCTACGATGGCGCACGTCCCAGGTTCGAGGGCTGGTGCCGCCCACCAACACATTATTGTACAATTTTCCATGCTTTGTCGCAACCAGCTCTGCTCCGCTCTTCTCCTCTGCTCCTACCGCCGCTACTCCGCTCAGTCGTGCACCGCTCTCGTCGTCCCCTTGGGCCGTCGTCCTCCCGCCCTCCCCTCCCTGCCATCCCCTCACCCCCTCCCCTCCCCTCCCTGCCCTGTCTCCTTGCCGCCGCCCACCGCCTAGGCGTGTTTGGAAACAAAAACCGAGAGTCGGTCGTTAGCTTAGGGGCCCAACGACGCTGGTGATCTGGATCCCGCTCGGAGATGGATCCTGCGAGGCTTGAGAGCACGGATATGGGTCCTGCATGGCTAGAGAGCATGGAATCTCCTTCAAGTTTGGAGAGCACAGAGGACAACGAAACAGGGGGAGAGGTAGCGGGGTGCAGAGCTTTGGAGGTATGGAGCCCGGAGAAGGTGTCGTGCGTCCACATTGAAAGGTAAGAACTGTGATTCCTTATCTGCATACCCCAATTAGCGTTTATAGTCCCGTGGTGATGCCAAGGATATGGGTTGGTAACCGCAGGACGTCTGTACAGCTTGTCCTTGAGCATGATGCTTTGTCAAGCGAGCATGAAGGCACTGAAACGTGTGGTGGTGCGGATGATGATGAGAAAGCATATCCAGGCGTGGCTGTTGACCCTGATAGGATGGAGAGTAGGGAATATTTGGTTGATTCGAACTTTGAGCCTGACTATGGGACTGATGAGGAAGAGGAATGTGAAGATGTGGAAATGGGATGTAGATATGACGACGAAGACATGGACAGGCCAGTGATACACTTTGACAGGGACAATCCTACAATTGATGAGGGGACTGTCTTTGATAATGTGGAGGACTGCAGATATGTAGTTGCAACCTATGCAATCAGAGTTGGGTTCGAATTTATCATTGAAAAGAGCGACCAAAAGAGATTTAGGGTGCACTGTAGGGAAAGTAATGTGTGTAAATGGAGATTACATGCATCTCCAATGCGGGGTGGACACCCATTTCAGGTTGCAATAGCTACATTTAGTTTCAATCTTTCTCATATTTATTCTGCTGATAACTAGCTCTGAATTATTTGGATTCTTATCGAATGCAGATCAAAGTAAACACGAAGGAACACAACTGCCCTAATACTTCTTTAAGTGGTAAAAATTAGACCGACGACTACCAAGTGGATTGCTGCTACTGTACTTGACTGGGTGAGGCAAGATCATAACATTGGACCAGCTAAACTCAAAGCAAAGATTAGCAAAAAGTTTAACGTTCTGATTCCTTATCACAGAGTCTTTGATGGGAAGGAGATGGCTCTAGACTTCATTCAAGGCAAGTGGAATGACGGTTTTCATATGTTGTATAGTTTCAAAGCTCAGGTAGAGAAAACATCACCTGGTAGTGTTGTTGACATCGATTACGAGGTTGTGAAAGGGAGAGAGAAGGTCTCGAGGGGGTTCAGGTATAAGCAGGAAGATAAGATATGCTTCAGGAGATGTTTTGTCTGCCTGAAGGCATGCTGGAAGGGGTTCCTAGACGGCTGCAGGCCATACTTGGCAATAGGCGCAACTTCTTTAACAGGGAAGTTCAGGGGACATGTTGCTTCTGCTTGTGCTTTGGACGTGCATAATTGGCTTCTACCCGTAGCTTATGCTGTTCTTGAGGGTGAATCAAATGAAAGCTGGACATGGTTCATGCAGAGACTATGGGAAGTAATTGGTCACCCTGAAGGCTTGGTGATACACACCGGTGCATCCGAGGGTCTTGAGAATGCTGTTGATGCTGTGTTTCCTGGGGTTGAGCATAGGGAATGCATGCAGCACCTCGCTACTAACTTCACGAAGAAGTTCGAAGGAAAGATCTTTGAAGAGGACTTGTGGCGATCAGCATACTCATACATCCCAAGCACGCATGCTTGTTACTTGCAGAACATGTATGTAGTTCCGAAGGTGAAAAAATACCTTGAGGAACATCACACCAAGCTATGGGCCAGAAGCAAGTTTGGTGAGTTAAGCAAGGTGGATTTTGTATGCAATAATTTGGCAGAGAGTTTTAATGATAAGATTTCGTGCATGAAGACACTTGGAATTGTTATTTTGTTGGATGCAATAAGACAGTGCATAATGATGAAGATAGATTTAAGGCAAAGAATTTGTGCAAGAAAATTTTTAGGCCATAAAATAGTTCCAAAGGTGGTTATGTTACTGAATGCAAGAACCAGGGCAATGAAATTTTTTACATTAAAATATTATTACATTAATTTTTTACCTGCGTTTAGACGCGGCTACTAGTTCCCATCTCCCTTGCATTCCCATCTCCTCTGGCGCACTCCAGAATTATGGTTGTGCCATCAAGTAGCAGAGTCAGCGTATTGTCCCATCAGGTGTGAACGCACTTTGTTTGTTCAGAATTTGACGACTTTTGGTTAGTTTGAAAGACAGAGAAACCTAAAACATGTATCTAGACATGTTTTGGGTATAGACACATTTATTAAATATCTAAAAAAACTAAGTCAGTTATATCTGGACAGGAGTAGTACACTATTACAACACGCTCGATCCCTTCTCCTCAGGCGCACTCCAAATTACGGTTGTGCCATCAAGTGCTGGGAGCAGAGTCAGCGTATTGTCCCATCAGATATGCCAGGGAACGCGTGAACTTTATTTTCAGGATCGAACGAGTTTCGATCGACTAGTTTCAAAGACAAAGACAACTAAAACATGGCCAACATCTATAGATTATGACGATAATCGACCATGACTCAGGTGACCCAGATCCAAAGAGCGCATTAAGATACCGTACATAGATTTAATTTATGCTTAAGTGGCCCTAATCGACTATGACGCTCCTGCAGTCTCCATCATTGACGACGTTGTCCGTGTCGCCGCCAGCCTCCTCCGCGTCGGAATCGATGCCGACGTTCCCGGTAGCGTTCCTCCTCCTCATGGATTCTTCACGGCATGCTGCATCGATAACGGTGGAGGTCGTACGCCCAGGCACTGCCCAGAAGTGCTGCCTCCCTTCGGGGTTGCGCAGAACCGGGTGGATCTCCCGCCGGTGGGTTCCGCATAGCTCAATCAACACAGCCGGTCCTTCTTGAACAACTTTCGCAAGTACGCGCTCGTACGCGAGTACCGCGCCATTGCCCTCTTCCGCTCCGACAGCTGGCAGCGGCGCTCCTCGATCTGCCTCGCCAACGCGTTGTCGAGCAAGAGCGGCGCGACAGGAACCCCGGCGTAGCTGAGCTCGAAGCAGGCCAGAAGCCTCGCTAACGGTGGCGCGGGTATGCCGTAGTGGGTGAACATCTGAGCCTCATGCTAGCTGAGTTTGGGCCTCTCCCTCTCCATGACGATGAAGGAACACGATCTTATTTTTGGCCCCGAGGTTAAGGGGATAAAGGCAAGGACGTAGGCCCAGTGTAGTTGCCACGGATAATCAGTTCGCAGAACAGACTTCTCGTGGATCGCCCTCGCAAAGGACATCACTATCGTCCACGCACCCCGATCCAACATCGCCTAACAATCGGGGATCGGGTCTTCTAGAAGCCCAGAGCGGTTGCTGGTTAGTTCTGCGTCCCGATTGTTTGTGGCCAACGGCGGTAGTTGAAAATAATACACATTTCAATGACACTGGTGGATCCATAGGTGGTATGTGAAAATAACACACATGCAAAATGACTCTGGTTGTTGTTACTAAAAAGAACACACATGCAATGACACTGGTGGATCCATGGGTGGATTGTGAAAAGAGCACACATGCAATGACACTGGTGGATCCATATGTGGTATGTGAAAAGAACACACATGCAATGACTCTGGTTGTTGAGTGAAAAGAACACACATGCAATGACACTGGTGGATCCATGTGTGGTGGCTGAAGAGAGCACACATTTCAATGACTCTTGTTGTCGTTAGTAAAAAGTACACACATGCAATGACACTGGTGGATCCATGTGTGGTCTCTGAAGAGAACACACATGCAATGACACTGGTTGTTGTTACTAAAAAGAACACACATGCAATGACACTGGTGGATCCATAGGTGGATTGTGAAGAGAACACACATGCAATGCCACTGGTGGATCCATATGTGCTATGTGAAAAGAACACACATGCAAAATGACTGGTTGTTGTTACTAAAAAGAATACACATGCTGATGGGGATATGCCAAAGGGGGTATGCTCAGCAGTACGTTCCGAGTGGGCCGAAAGGCCTGCGAGTGCGCCTGGAGGACAGCGACTGGACTCTGAAGAAAGGAAAGGCCCATCGACTGGCGACTGGAAGCCCAGAAGCGTAGCAGAAGCCCAGTCGGATTAGGTCAAAATCCCCCGGATCCTTATCTCGTTCGGGGACAGCTTGTAAACCCTAGCGAGGTGCTTCATATATAAACCTCCCTAGGGTATCCTAGAGACTTACATTCCATCATACACCCCCTCAAGCGACTCGCTGCCTAGCCGCCGAGCTCGCCACCCTTGTAACTCGCTCTCTCATAATCTAATCTAGTAGGAGTAGGTCTTTACCCTCCAGGGGGCCGAACCTGGGTAAACCCATGTGCATCCGCCCCCATCTCGCACTGCAGATGGCCGCCAACTCTTCCTCACGAAACACTCAATCGCTGCCTATGGCAGCGACTGCCGTGGCCATTTCCACGACCGTGGCGCCCACCGTGGGGCATAGCAGGACTGGCCTGAGTTCTACGGCGAGACCCTACTCGCCAATCGATCGGCCGATCGCCACCGGTCGCATGATTGCCATCGGCGGGATCTTACAGATCCTGCCCAGCAGCTATATCCTGGCATCATGCCCGATCACCCACGCCGTGGTGATGCCGGTCGGCTCCATCAACCTCTTCGTCGGCTTCATCGGCGTGATCGACCCAGCCGCGACGGTGATCGTTGGCGGATCGCCGCCACACCGCGACCTGCTTTCAGAGGAGCAGGTCCGCTCCATCAGGAGCCTCGTCACCAAGTACGACTCGGCCGCCAGCGACGCGGTCGAGACTAACGTCGCCACCAACGATGACGCCCTGAACGACGACGCCGACTTCGCGACCCCTGCATCGGTAGGCGGATCTATCACCGCCGCGTCACGGGAGGACTCCATCACGTGAGTCTCCAACCCCGAGGATTTCGAGGACCCCTCCATCCTAGGGATCTTCGACTCCGACTCCGGCTCAGAATGGCGGGAAGCACGGCCGCCCCGCTAGATCCAATCGCTTTAACGAGATCTACATGGTGGGAAGCACGGCTGCCCCGCCAGATCCGTTCTCCACGCCGATCCCGCCGACCGCGATGGCCACAAAGGTGGAGGAAACCCGCCTGCGGCTCGCGGAGGTGCAACGCAACAAACTCGCCGAGCGCGAGAAATACCGCCTCGAGCGAGAAACGGCGCGGGAGCTATCACTCTACCACCAGCGCCGCATCAGGACCCGGCTGAACCCCGCCGTTCAGGGCCGCGTCCTGAACTTCAACGACGAGGGTAACCCCACGCGCGTCGCCGAGCGCGAATACTGCGAGAACGCGCTGCCAGGCGGGAGCAACCCCGCAAGACCACCACCGGGAGCGCCGGCGACTGGGGCTCCTCCACCACCCATGGGCCACGCGCCCCCGCCAGATCAACCACAGATCATCATCTCGCCTCAAGCCCGTGATGCCAACGGGCTACCACTATACTCCACCACGATGGACAACATTGTCGCGGCCGATGCTGCGATCGCCAACCTCGATGTCCAAGGCGACGACGCCCTACAGACCCAGTACGCCAAGGCCCTACTCGTCAGGGCCGTCGAGCAACAAGCCGTGGGAGTTGACCCGCGGGGGCGAATGTACTCCCGCTCTTCGGCAAGCAGGGCGGCCTCAAACGGCCACCCCACCATGGCCAACGCATTAGTCTGCCCACCGCCCCAGCCCCTGGCAAATCAACCACGGGCCGCCAATCCTGCGCTCTCAACCAACGAGCCGCGACCGGCAAACAACACGGTCGCCGCCAACGGGCAACCCATCGACGCCTGAACGAACATCAACAACAACCAGACGTGGCGGTCGCGCCAGCCCTACGACCTGCGGCACACCCTCACCAACCGCGGCGAACCGGAGCCAAGAGGCTCGCTCAGCCAAATCGGGCCGCAATGCTTTGGACCAATGATTCGCGGGGAAAAATACCCCGCCACCTTCAAGGCCCCTAAGGAGATCGAGAAGTACGACCCAACGTACGACCCCGCCATCTGGTTGGATACATACCTCATGGCAATGGGGATCGCAGGCCACAACGACCTGCTCGCCGCTCGCTACCTCCCCCTGATGATGGAGGGTGCGACCCGACAGTGGATCAACACCCTCCCTCGCGATAGCATCGATTCCTGGGAAGAAATGCGGGACGCCTTCGTCAGGCACTTCGAGGAATCCTACAACTGCGCCACCACCATAGAAGACCTGGAGCGATGCATCCAGGGACCACGCGAGTCGACCCGCCGGTGGATCCAAAGGTGGCAAGAACTGTGGATAAACGCCTCTGGCATCCACCCAGACACGGCGATACACTGCTTCAAGAACGCGTGCCGGTATGAACCTCTGGTCGCCAAGATCAAGAGGGTCTACCGGACGCTCGATAATATCCCCGACCTCCTCAAGATTGCCAAGCGCTACGCGGAGGAGGACCCCAACCAAGACTCCGACGACGAGTCGGGAGGAAGATGGCGCACTAGCATCCACGATAGTGGGTGCCTGCGCGACATGCGCTACAGCAACACCCGCATCACCGGCAAGCGCCGGACCGACGGGCGAGTCGACTTCATCGCCAACGCCGGCTACGGCCAACGCGACTCCAAGAACTACCGCCACGACGGAGGAAACTACCACGACAGCGGGAACTACCGCGCCAACAACGCGACGAGGCCGAAATTCGACCCCGCTGCCCTGCTCAATCAGCCCTGGATCTACCATAGCAGGGAGGGAAAACCCACCACCCACACCACCGCTGACTGCCACTCTCTCAAAGAGATCGAGAAGGCGAGACGCGCAAGGGAGGACCCCAACAATAACCAACCGCGGGACAACGGGAACGGCGGCGGCTTCGGAACCGCCGTCGGGTCCCTACACACCTTCACTAGGCTCGGCACCAAGCGTGAGAAGAAGGTACTCGCCCGCACGGTCGCCGTCAATGCGGTGACGCAAGTCGACATCCCCCGCTTCCTAAACTGGTCCGAGCAGAGCTTCACCTGGAGTCGCCAGGACCACGCGCCAAGAATCGAATATCCAGGGCGAGTCGCCCTGGTGGTCAGGCCAAAGGTGGCCGACTACTGGCTGCCCAAGACGCTGATGGACGGTGGGAGCTCCATCAACATCCTGTACCTCGACACCTTCAAAAGGCTCCAGCTCCCAGAAACAGCCATCGAGCCAACATTGACGACCTTCCACGGCATCGTCCCTGGTCGAAAGGCGTACCCGATCGGGAAAGTGACGCTGCCAGTCACCTTCGGCATCCCGGCAAACTACCGCACGGAGAGAATCGTCTTCGAGCTGGTGAACTTCCGCAGCCCCTACCACTGCGTCCTGGGCCGCCAGGCATTCGCAAAGTTCATGGCGACCCCACACTACGCCTACAACACGATGAAGCTTCCCGGGCCAAGCGGCATCATCACCGTCCACGGCGACCCCGACATGGCCGTGGAGTGTGAGGAAAAAGGCGTCGAGCTCGCCGACACCGTCATCGCCGTGGAGACCGACCATGCGGAGGAGCTCACGAAATATGCGGGAAACATCAACAAGGACGATCCCACCATCCTGAAGAAACCGATCGCCGCGAACTCCACGTTCGAGGCGACCACGCACACCCGCACCGTCGAGCTCGTCCCAGGCGACTCCAGCCAGACGGTCACCATCGGGTCGCACATGAGCCCCACATAGGAAGGCGCGCTCATCGAGTTCCTCCGTGAGAACCGCGACATCTTCGCATGGAAACCATCTGACATGCCAGATGTCCCGAGGGAACTCGTGGAGCACAAACTTAACGCCGACCCCAAAGTGCGACCAGTAAAGCAGTCGCTATGGCCCTTCAATGAAGAGCGCCATCGAGCAATCGCCGAGGAAGTCCAGCGCCTGTTAGCCGCAGGCTTCATCCGGCCAATCAAATACTCCAAGTGGCTGGCAAACCCAGTCCTGGTTCTCAAAAAGAATAACACCTAGAGAATGTGTATTGACTACACCAACCTCAACAGCGCCTGCCCGAAGGAGGAGTTCGTCCTACCGCGCATCGATCAGATCATCGACTCGACCGCGGGATCGGAGTCGCTGTGTTTTCTCGTTGTGTACTCTGGTTATAACCAGATCAAGATGGCGGTCGAAGACGAGGAGAAGATGGCGTTCATCACGCCATTCGGCGCATTCTGTTACACGGCCATGACGTTTGGCCTCAAGAACGCAGGCGCCAAATACCAGAGGTGCATGCAGGAGTGTCTAGCGAGCCAAATTGGCCGCAACATTCACGTCTACATCGATGACGTGGTGGTAAAATCCACCCGCCAGGACGATCTGCTCGCCGACCTAGCAGAAACCTTCGCAAATCTGCGGAGGTACAACATCAAGCTGAACCCTGGAAAATGCACCTTCGGCGTACCCACTAGACAACTTCTAGGGTACGTAGTCTCCAAGCGAGGCATTAAAGCCAACCCCACCAAGATCGACACCATCGCGTGACTCGGGAAACCCGAGTGCCTGCGCGACGTCCAAAAGTTGTCATGGCGAGTTGCGGCTCTCAGTCGCTTCATCCCCCGACTAGGCGAGAAGGCAATGCCCCTCTACCGTCTGATGCGCAAGAACCCAACGTTCCAATGGGACGCGAAGGCCGACGACACACTCAAAGCACTCAAAGAAGTGCTACTCGCGGCACCACTACTCGCCGCGCCACTCGACAAAGAGCCAATGCTCGTCTACGTCACGGCCTCCAATCGAGTCGTCAGCGCCGTGATGGTCGTCGAACGACCAGAAGAGGGCAAGGAGCGCCCCATACAGCGTCCCGTATACTACATCAGTGAAGTCCTAATGGACTCACGACAACGCTACCCGCAATACCAAAAACCGGTGTACGCGGTATTCTGAGCACAGCGGCGGCTCCCACACTACTTCCAGGAGCACCCAATCACCGTGGTCTCCTCCGCGCCCCTGCAGGACATCATACGCAATCGCGAGGCAACAGGGCGAGTCGCCAAGTGGGCCGTCGAGATCGGCGTCCACAACATCAAGTACGAGCCCCGAAAAGCGATCAAGTCACAAGCCCTAGCTGATTTCCTTGTAGACTGGGAAGAAGCACAGCAGCTAGAGAAGCTCCCATACCTCCACTAATGGTCGCTCCACTTCGACGGCTCCAAAAACGCCAACGGCGCGGGGGCTGGGGTCATACTGACCTCCCCCAAAGGAGACAAGCTCCGCTACGTGCTCCACCTCAACTTCAAGCCCTGCACCAACAACATGGCGGAATATGAGGCCCTCCTCCACGGCATGCGAGCTGCCAAGGAGATGAACATCAACCGCCTATGGTGCTACGGTGATGCCGACCTAGTCGCCGGCCAAGTAGCCGGGACGTGCGACGCTGTCTCCCCAACAATGATCGCGTACCGCCAGGCCGTCGACCAGTTGGGAGGACACTTCGACGGCTATTCCGTGGAGTGGATCGACAGGCGTAAAAACGAGGAGGCAGACGCCCTTTCCTGCATCGGATCGACTCGACAGGCGCCACCGGTAGGCGTCTTCCTCGACATCATCCACAAACCCTCCGTCAGCCCACCAAAGGAGATCGACGTCGGGATCCCACTGCAACCAGAACCGGCCTTAGTCGCCATGGTTGTGGAACCTAGCGACTGGACAGCACCATACGTCGCCTTCCTAGAACACAAACTCCTACCGAGCAACGAGACAGAGGTGCGAATGATAGTGCGCCGCTGCAAATCCTTCGTCATCATCAACGGTGAGCTCCACAAGCGCAGCGTGACCGGCGTGTTCCAGCGCTGCATACAGCCAGAGGAAGGCCGCAAGATCCTCCAGGACATTCACGCCGGCGACTGCGGCCATCACGCCGGCGCCAAGTCGCTAGTCGCCAGGGCTATGCGGCACGGTTTCTACTGGCTCACGGCACACGCCGATGCCACCAACATTGTCCAAAGATGCGTCGGATGCCAGAAGTACGCCAACCAGACGCACCTTCCTGGTTCGGCACTCAAGACAATCCCCATCACGTGGCCATTCGCCGTATGGGGCATGGACATGGTAGGCCCGTTCAAGAAGGCCCCATCTGGCTTCACTCACCTCCTGGTCGCAGTCGACAAGTTCACCAAATGGGTGGAGGCCAAGCCGATCAAGAAGTGCGACAGCAAGACGGCTACCAAGTTCCTCCGTGAACTCATTTACCGGTACGGCTACCCGCACAACATCATAACAGACAATGGCACCAACTTCGCCAAGGGGGCCATGGCGGAATTCTGTGATGAGCACGACATACGACTCGACCTCGCATCAGTCGCCCACCCGGACAAACAGCCAAGCTGAGCGCGCCAACCAGAGCGTCCTCCACGGGCTCAAGCCGCGATTGCAGGTGCCCCTTGAGCGCACCCCAGGATGCTGGGTCGACGAGCTCCCCTCTGTGATATGGGGGATCTGCACCTCCGTCAACCGATCAACCGGGTTCACGCCTTTCTTCATGGTGTATGGCGCCGAGGCCGTAATACCAACAGACCTGGAGCACGACTCCCCTCGAGTCGCCAACTACATCGAGGCGGCCAACGAGACCGCCCGCCAAGACAACGTCGATCAACTTCACGAAGTACGCGACCTGGCTCGCTCCCGCACTGCCATATACCAGCAAGGACTCTGCCGCTATCACAGCCGCCGAGTGCGAACTCGCACCTTCCAGGAAGGCGACCTGGTCCTACGACTGGCCCAAGACAAGAAGGGCATGCACAAGCTCTCCCCCCATGGGAGGGGCCATTCGCCATAGGTCGAGTCCTTGGCAACGACGCCTACTACCTCATCGACATACGGGGTGATGGCCAGTTGGAGGTCGGGAGGCCATGGAATGTAAACCTCCTCAGAAAGTTCTGTACTTAGAACCACACACTGTACTCAGTCGGAATATATAAATGAAATTCATTCGAATCGCACAAATTGTGCCCACTCGCCATATTCTTGTGCCACTCGCACTCGTACATGCAAGCAATACGCTATTCACGGAAGTCAACCTCTGGTCGACCGACCGGCACGGCAAAGTAGTGCGGCACAAGGGCACCGAAAGTATTCGGGCCTTGTGTCGTCCACGAAAAACGCCAACCTGGAGCCGCCATTGGAGTCGCCTAGCCTGACTGGCCCACCGGGCTAAGACGTCCACTCGCTTCCCACAACGCTCTGTCCCTCCCACCCTCGAGCAAAGCGAATCGAACGGTTAAGTACCATGCACGGGGACTCCGCAAAACGGGAACCCCACGCAGCTCGGGAAAACACCAAGTAAGAGAGCTGCCTAGGGCTCGCCAAGCGACTGGCTCTCCGGGCCAAGGGAGGAGACGCGTTACAAACAACGCATTCACAACCTGCAACATGATCACGACCAATACGGTCGGGCACAACGCTCGGGGACTCGCTCACAAATCAGCCCTACTCGCGCTCGGGGACTCGCCACTCAGAAGACGCGAGGGATAAAAACAAACGCGTAAACAAATCAAACACACAGAAATACACAATCGAGTTATACCCCATTAAAGGGCGGACGCGCTCGGGGACTCGCTCAAATTGTTGAACAAATCTTTTCCTTAATCATAACACGAGTCGACCAAGTCCCCAGTGACATACATTACAAAATATCATACAGCGTTCACCACTTGGCATCCATTACAACTCTTACATTTGCTTACTCCGCAGGCCCTGATGAAGAAGAAGCAAAACCACCCTTAACGCGCACAAAGGGCTGCCACGGGTTCGTCGGGTACGTGGTTAGCGACTTCGCCAATGACGACCGGAAGGGCTGCTTCGACTTCATGTCGCGGTGCTCCGGCTCGGGGTCGCCGGGCGCCAACACCGTCTCCTGGTACAGCAGCAGATCCCCCATCGCCAAGACACGATTGGCATAAGGAGTGGCCTTCGTGGTCAGCTTCAGCACCTCCGACATCTCCACCGTGCTGGTCGCCGAGGGATAGCCACTCGTGACATCGTTAAGATCGAAGTCGTCGGGGAAATGCGCGAGACCTAAGCTCAACGCTGTGGCGGCACCGCGTCTAAACGCTGAGCGCTTCATCCACTCCACAACCGCGGGCACCTCCTCCAGATAGCGCCACACCTCCGTGAGCCCCCCAGGGATGACTTCAGTGGGAGACATGCCCTGAAGAGCCGCCTGGACACACAACGCCGAGGTCGTGGCTGCATTCACCACGGTAGTTACGCACTGCGAGGCGGTGTAAGTCTGCACCACCGGGTCGCTTTGGCCTACCACAGCTACAAAGTCAGATGTCAGTGAAACAATGAAACCCCCCAAAGCGGGGACCCGACAAAAGATTAAAGCAAAGACAAAGACTCACCAAGAAGCTTGCAGCAATTCTCCTTGACGTGCTTCTCCAAGGCGGTCTGCTTGTTATGCAGCCCCACGACGATGGAGTCCGTGGCCTTGCGTTCCTCCTCAGCCGCGGCGACGGCAGCCTTCGCCCGTTCCTCCGAAAGAAATTGAGGCCGCCTTAGCCTCCTCCAACTCCTTGACCAGGGAGGCCGCTCGCCCATTCGCCATGTCCAGTTCGGCGAGTGGGACATACCCCTCACGGGCCTTGGAGACCTCAGCCGGGAAACCATCTGCAAGAGGAGATATCAGAGTATTGCACACAACCAGCTCATACCAAGCAGAGAAGAACAAAGCCAAACAGACACTCACCGATCGTCTCCTGAAGCCGCCGGTTCACCTCCTGCGCCTCGCGCAAGTCACGCTCCAAGCGCTCTCGTGCAGCCTGCTGATCAGTCGACTCCCGATGTAACCCCTAAAAAACAAAGAACCCAGCTAAGCATTGGAAGGAAAAGAAAAATCCAGTTCCCAGCCGCTGAAATTCAGCGACTAGGAACTCGGGGGCTGGAGAAGGAAGAAAAATAAACCCAGTTCCCAGCCCCTGAAATTCAGCGACTAGGAACTCGGGGACTGGAGAAGGAAGAAAAACAAACCCAGTTCCCAGCCGTTGAAATTCAACGACTAGGGACTCGGGGACTGGAGAAGGTAGGAAAAGAAAAACAATTCCTAACCGTTGAAATTCAATGACTAGGAATTCGGGGACTGGACATACCTGAATAGCACCGCCGAGCATCTTGTGAAGTTCAGCGGCGTTAGTCGACGGGACTGTGAAGGAGGTGCGCCCGCGGCGGGCCCCAATCTCCACGTCCACAATTTCCGGACTCTGCGGGGAATGCGCGACCGTAACACCTGGAAACCCCTTCGCCATAAAGAGAGGGAACGTTGCCGACGCCCTGGCAGGGGCGCTGGCCGCCGGGACCGGTGCCTCCAGCACGGATGCATCCGGTGCTGGCTCTGATCGCGTCGCCGCCACCTCTTTGACGAGCGGCGCAGCAGCTGGCTCCGCGACGCTTCCCTCGGTCGCAGCATCGTCAGCACCCTCCTTCTGCTTCTTCGCGACTTCAGCGGCTGCGACATCTTCAGAGGCTTTCCTATTCTTGGGCAGATCACCCTCTCCTGCGCCAGTGGCCGGGGAATCTTGGCAACCGAAGGGCGACTAATCTTCTTAGCCCCTGACCTGCACGAACCCCTCCAATCAGCAAGACCACAACACTTAAGAAGCAAGGCAAATTGGGACGAGGAAGCTGAACTTACTTGGCGACTGGAAGGACACAAAGCCCGATACTGATATGGGCGGGCTTGTCCAACTTGGGACCCAGCTTGCAGCTGAGCACCCCCTCGAAGATGTTCGAAGCCCACGAAACCGAGGGCTTCCTTGACGATGAAGCCTCAGTCGCCGGGAACTCCGGCTCCGACGCCGCCGCCTTCGACGACTGTGGCGACTTGGGCGCTGTCACCTCAGCTGCTTCTTGGCTAGGAACCGCCGAGATCGTCGGCGCGATCGCCGCTAGGGGAACCTCTACCACCACCTCCGTATCCTCGCCCTCCAACCCCTTCGTCGGGACTGTGTCCTTGGGGGCCTTGTGCGATACTTCAGGACTGTCGTCGGAGTCGTCGTCTGACTCGAACACCACTGACGACCTGGCCGGCGATGGATGCCGCTTTGCCGGCGACTTGGGCCGACGTGGGGGCTTCGATGACGTAGCAGTGCGCCGGGACATTTGCTCCTGGGCGACCTCATCGCCTTCTTCGAACTCGTCCAGGCTATGTCTCGCCTCGACCTCTCGTTGCTTCTGCATTCGGGTCTTGCGAGCCACAGGCGCTGGGGGAGGGACCTCTTCTTCTTCCCCGTCGCTGTCGGAAGGATCCCCCTCGGAATCTTCCTCCAGTTCTTGGGGAACTTCTTCGTCAAGCGGAGGAAGCCAACCCTCCAACACCTGAAAAAGCTGAGAACCTCCGCGAGTCAAGACACGCCAAGCGAAAAGAATGAAATTGAGGTACGAACGCAGCGATTGGAAAGAGAACTCACTGTGGGGGCTTCGTTCTTCACGGGAGTATACGGGGCAACCCCGACCGCCGCGCCCGTGAACTCCGCGTCGGTAATCTTCTTTAGGGCGGCCTTGTAGTCCTCGGCCTCCCATGACTCCTTGCTGGTTCAGGATAGATCATGCTTCCCGTTGTACTCGTACATCCAGTGTGGACAAGCCGCCAGCGGAACCAGGCGCCGCCCGAGCCAGCAATTGTAGAGTATGATTGGAATCAACCCCTGGTCCTTCAGCTTCTGTATCTGATCCATCATTTCTGTGACGGCCATCCGCTGATCTTCAGGGAGCTTCTTCGGCGCCAGTCGACGGGGCTCGCTCCTCTCGGCGATGAATTCAGGAAGAGAGACCTTGCCGGAGGGAGTGGCTTCCTTGACGTAGAACCAACTTTTCTTCCACTCGCTGGCGGCCTTCTTCTGCAGGAGGAGCTTGACGAAGTGGGCCTTCGGCTTCAACTGGAAGGTGACCCTGCCTGCGGCCAGCATCAAGCCGCTGGACGCCTCGCGCCCGATGCGGCCGTGGAAGAGCTCCAGCCACGGCGGGAAATATGGCCTGCAGCCAAGGTAGCATTCGCAGAAGGCGACGAAGATCGCCAGCTGTTCGATGCTGTGTGGACCAAGATCTGAGGGCTTGATCGCGTAGTACACGCAGAAGCGGCAGAAGAAGAGCGAAGTGGGGAACCCTAAGCCCCTCTCAAGATGACCGGTGAAGCAAATGAACTCGCCGGGTCACGGTTTTGGCTCGGTCTCTCAGGAGGGTGGACCCGCCAATTCCCCTTGCGGAGCACCCCGACGTCCTCAAAGGATCTCAGCTGGGCCGTGGTACACTTGGATTTCCCCCATGAGCCTTTGGGAGGCGCCATCAAGTGAGAAGTGGGATCGCGTGACGCGGGGAGAGTAAGTCGGGAGGAAGCAGAAAGGATGAGCAAATGAGGAAGGATGAAGAATGCGGAGAAGGATCGCGAAGCTGATCCATCACTCCCCTTATATGGGAAACGTCACCCGCCAAAATCGGGATAGCCGTTACTCACGGTAATTGCACCGAAGTTACCGTTGGAAATTCCAACGGATAGTTTGACCAGGTCTGACGGTCCAACTCCTATTGATCTACTCGCCACCCGCCAGTCTCTCTTCTCGTCGAAACAACGACTGGACGGCAGTGATGCTTACTGAAGTAACGGATGGAGTTATGGGGAAATTCTCCTTGGTTCCAGTAAAGTCCATCGCCGACTCAACTGGGCGCCCAAATTGGGCTCGCCTGCTTCGAACACCAAAAGGACGCCCACGCCCGTGTCAACGATGGCCTCGGGGACTACTGATGGGGATATGCCAAAGGGGGTATGCTCAGCAGTACGTTCCGAGTGGGCCGAAAGGCCTGCGAGTGCGCCTAGAGGACAGCAACTGGACTCTGAAGAAAGGAAAGGCCCATCGACTGGCGAATGGAAGCCCGGAAGCGTAGCAGAAGCCTAGTCGGATTAGGTCAAAAGCCCCCGGATCCTTATCTCGTTCGGGGACAGCTTGTAAACCCTAGCGAGGTGCTTCATATATAAACCTCCCTAGGGTATCCTAGAGACTTACGTTCCATCATACACCCCCTCAAGCGAATCGCTGCCTAGCCGCCGAGCTCGCCACCCTTGTAACTCGCTCTCTCATAATCTAATCTAGCAGGAGTAGGTCTTTACCCTCCGGGGGGCCGAACTTGGGTAAACCCATGTGCATCCGCCCCCATCTCGCACCGCAGATGGCCGCCAACTCTTCCTCACGAAACACTCAATCTCTGCCTATGGCAGCGACTGTCGTGGCCATTTCCATGACACATGCAATGACACTGGTGGATCCATGGGTGGATTGTGAAAAGAGCACACATGCAATGACACTGGTGGATCCATATGTGGTATGTGAAAAGAACACACATGCAATGACTCTGGTTGTTGTTAGTGAAAAGAACACACATGCAATGACACTGGTGGATCCATGTGTGGTCTCTGAAGAGAACACACATGCAATGACACTGGTTGTTGTTAGTAAAAAGAACACACATGCAATGACACTGGTGGATCCATGTGTCGTCTCTGAAGAGAACACACATGCAATGACTCTTGTTGTTGTTAGTAAAAAGAACACACATGCAATGACACTGGTGGATCCATGTGTGTTCAGAGACCACACATGCAATGACACTAGTTGTTGTTACTAAAAAGAACACACATGCAATGACACTGGTGGATCCATAGGTGGATTGTGAAGAGAACACACATGCAATGACACTGGTGGATCCATAGGTGGTATGTGAAAAGAACACACATGCAAAATGACTGGTTGTTGTTACTAAAAAGAACACACATGCAATGACACTGGTGGATCCATGTGTGGTCTCTGTAGAGAACACACATTTCAATCACACTGGTGGATCCATATGTGGTATGTGAAAAGAACACACATGCAATGACTCTGGTTGTTGTTAGTGAAAAGAACACACATGCAATGACACTAGTGGATCCATAGGTGGTATGTGAGTAGAACACACATGCAAAATGACGTTGGTTGTTGTTACTAAAAAGAATGCACATGCAATGGCATTGGTGGATCCATAGGTGGATTGTGAAATGAACACAATGCAATGACACTGGTGGATCCATAGGTGGTATGTGAGAAGAACACACATTTCAATGACTCTGGTTGTTGTTACTAAAAAGAACACACATGCAATGACACTAGTGGATCCATAGGTGGTATGTGAAGAGATCACACATGCAAAATGACTCTGGTTGTTGTTACTAAAAAGAACACACATGCAAAATGACACTGGTGGGATCCATGGGTGGATTGTGAAAAGAAAACACATGCAATGACACTGGTGGATCTATAGGTGGTATGTGAAAAGACCACACATGCAAAATGACTCTGGTTGTTACTAAAAAGAAGACACATGCAATGACACTGGTGGATCCATGGGTGGATTGTGAAATGAACACACATTTCAATGACACTGGTGGATTCATAGGTGGTATGTGAAAAGAACACACATGCAAAATGACTCTGGTTGTTGTTACAAAAAAATACACATGCAATGACACTGGTGGATCCATAGGTGTTATGTGAAAAGAACACACATGCAATGACACTGGTGATCCATATGTGGTATGTGAAAACAACACACATGCAATGACTCTTGTTGTTGTTAGTGAAGAGAACACACATGCAATGACACTGGTGGATCCATGTGTGGTCTTTGAAGAGAGCACACATTTCAATGACTCTTGTTGTTGTTAGTAAAAAGAACACACATGCAATGACACTTGTGGATCCATGTGTGGTCTCTGAAGAGAGCACACATGCAATGACACTGGTTGTTGTTACTAAAAAGAACACATGCAATGACACTGGTGGATCCATAGGTGGATTATGAAGAGAACACACATGCAATGACACTGGTGGATCCATAGGTGGTATGTGAAGAGATCACACATGCAAAATGACTCTGGTTGTTGTTACTAAAAAGAACACACATGCAAAATGACACTGGTGGGATCCATGGGTGGATTGTGAAAAGAAAACACATGCAATGACACTAGTGGATCCATAGGTGGTATGTGAAAAGAACACACATGCAATGACACTAGTGGATCCATGTGTGGTCTCTGAAGAGAGCACACATTTCAATGACTCTTGTTGTTGTTAGTAAAAAGAACACACATGCAATGACACTGGTGGATCCATTTGTGGTCTCTGAAGAGAACACACATGCAATGACACTAGTTGTTGTTACTAAAAAGAACACACATGCAATGACACTGGTGGATCCATAGGTGGATTGTGAAGAGAACACACATGCAATGACACTGGTGGATCCATAGGTGGTATGTGAAAAGAACACACATGCAAAATGACTGGTTGTTGTTACTTAGAAGAACACACATGCAATGACACTGGTGGATCCATGTGTGGTCTCTGTAGAGAACACGCATTTCAATGACACTGGTGGATCCATAGGTGGATTGTGAAGAGAACACACATGCAATGACACTGGTTGTTGTTAGTGAAAATAACACACATGCAATGACACTAGTGGATCTATAGGTGGTATGTGAGAAGAACACACTGGCGCGCTATCTCCTCGTCGGAGTCCTCCTCCTCCTCCTCTTCGTAGTCCCACGGGTCCACGTCAGTCTCCTCCGCTCCTGCCTCCAACTGATCGATGAACGCCTCCTTGTTGGCCGAGTCGGACTCGTCCAAATAGCTATCTCCTCTCTTCTTCCTGGTCTTCTTCTCGTTCCTCTTCTTGGCCGTACTCACCGGCGCAACACGCGCCCCCGTTCTGGCAGCTACTTTGCGCTCGTCCAATGCTGCAGGTACCCCACGCTCCTCCTGCGCGGCTGGTACGAGCTTCGACGTCGCGGTGTCCTCGAGTGCCGATGTCGATGGATCCTGGCGCGGCCGGACACGGCGTGCTGCCTCAGCAGGCGACTCGCGAGCGCGGACGATACAGTGAAGAGCCGGGGACGGAGGACAGTCGGTGGACGGCTTGGACCTGCCATTGCCATGGCGAGGGGGCATCGTGCTCAAGGTAGTTGCTCTGAATGGTCGATGGCGGGTACACAGAGTGGGGTGCCGATATGATCAAGGACGAGCAGCGGTTTCGTGCGTCGTGTCCACGAGTGCATTTGTCGATTATCAAAAAAAAGTAATATCTCGCGTACTGAACATAATTTGATCACAACTAAAGTGGCACAACGTATTCTAGACTCGTAAATATCTCGTGCGTGCCTGTCATGTGGAGTTCCACGGAGTTGGACGTGCCGACATGATCGTGCAGCAGTTGTGCGCGTCATTGCCCCATCAACACATGACACACGCACGCGAGATGTGCACGCCGATTCCCGTGACGACCACCTGGATCGCACTCCCCTTATTATATACTGGATTTTGGGCGGCGCCGAAGACCATTGAAGTGTCCATCGCAATAAAGACAAGTCCCATCGATTCCCTACCCCTGCCTCCCTGGCATCTTTGAGAAGGTAGACCATACACGGTGGTCTTGTATATTAGTACTAGTACTACTGGACCACGGCATGTACTCTTCTTTAATCTTCTCCCACACTAATAATCACTATCTCCTTCCTCCTGCCTCCGCCACACTCACCCTGCAAGCCATGGCTCCATTGAGGAGGGGGAGAGGCCGGTCGACGATCCTCGCGGAGAAAAGGGAGAGAAATCGCCGCGAGGCACTTCTTGCTCTACCAGCCGCTCAAGCCCACCCTCTCATCGAGGCCCAATCTCCCCCGACAATGGCGCATAATGTTCTAGCAGGCGAGGGCTCCTCCCGGTACGGTCTCCTTATTCTACTTCTTCTCCATCTCCCTCTCCATCATGATCTTAATCAGCTTCTTGTTTTTCTTCTTCTTCTGGCTCTTCCTCTTCTACGTATTACAGGTCGGCCGTGGAGCCCGAATCCACCACGACGGAGGCGTTGCAGGACCCGTTCGGCCCCATTCCATGTCTCAGCGAGGTAGCAAATCTCCACCCTGTTATTTCTCCGAGTTATGATGTGGATTTCTTAGATGATGTCCGCCCCGCATTGGTTTTTCTTCTTTTGCGAGTTGTATTTGTTTTCATGAATATGACTGGATCTCTTGGTCTTTCCTTAATACCGATGTTCATAGATTCACTATGGATTTTCTGTGATTAGGATTAGTTTATCGTGGTCATGAATAGATCTCCAGGTCCATTTTTTAACACTGCGGCCAATAGATTCAACGGGGATTTTTTTTGATCTGTATTAGTATTCACCTGGGACCTAGAGTGTAATTGTAGAATTCCTATTTCAATTAACATGAACGATGCAGCGATCGAAGGCTGAGTACCGTGGGAAGGTGGCCGCGATCAGTTCCAAGATTGCCAACCAACATGAGCTTGCACGCTCCCTCACCCAAGCTAATGAGAGCCTACACAAGCAATTATCTATGCAGAAGGAGATCTCGCTAGATTTTGCACGTGACGTTGTTAGGCTGCAGAAAGTGCTCGACCGTAACTTGATCAGGCAAGAACAGGCCATCAAGATAATCAACGAGCTCATAGAGGAGAAGAAGAATCTCGTGGAAAGGTGCATTCTCCTACAGGACGAAGTCAGCGAGGCACTCAGAGGACGCGTCGAGGAAACCAAGGCTACCATCCGAGCCTACCATGACAGGAACCGTTGCTTGGATGCAGTCAAGGAGATGAAGGCGGACATGAGCAGAGGGATCACCGTACTCGAGGGTGTTCGGAAAGAGAACGAGGAGCTAAGGGCATGTCTGGAGGCGTACCGGAGCAATGCCCAAGTCTGATTCCCGTTAGCGGGGACACGAATACCAGTTCGTCCTCCTCTCCTTTTGTAATGTTTAGGGTTCAGGGAGCAATGCCCATGTCTGCTTCCCATTATAGGGTGCAATAAGAATCCTAGGGCAACTCCTTATCTATCTGGACATGTGTTGGTGTTCATGTTCATGAATGGACACCATGTTCTCTTTCCATATGTATATGGACATGGGTTTCTGCATTATGAGTTTGCCACTCTCCCACTACTATTTGGTGATATTGGGAAAAACCCACAGCACACTAAACTGCTGATAAATCTTATTTGTCTTCGAAATTGAAATTATGACAGTGCCACTAGTCGATTCATAAAATGTTGATTAGTCCTAGATTGCTTCTTCCTTGAAATTATGACAGTGTCACTAGTCGATTCAGTTAATTATGGAAACTAACCAGCTTGTCCTGGTGAACTGAACAAACCAGACCATGTATTTTTGTTGCAAGGAAAGAGGCGAAAGATCGACCAGGACCTGACGACCTGGCTAAATGACAAGATAGCAATCCAAAGGGAGAAGCGGAATTCCCAGAAACTGGCCTTTGACCAACTGCACGCTGAATTCACGGTCCTTTCTGACAAGTGCCAGAAACTGAAGGAGTTAAACGCCGAATGGGCGAAGCTACATAGTGAAGGTCGCGCCTCGGCTAGGAAGCAGACGGAGATCATGAAAGGGATCTTGAAGGAAAATCGTATGGCTACGGACAAAATTCTCTGCCATGTGACGGAGCGCTGGAACCTATAGCTGAAGCACGACATAGTACTGAAGGAGCTGGCCAATCTTAGGGAGGAAAACAGGCAGCTTCGGGCCAGGCTCGCTTGAACACAACATATGTCTATTTAGTACTGAACTGCCTGGTTTATCCTCTACAGTGGTGATTTTGTAAGCGTGAACTTAACTCTATGCACGATATGTGTGCTCGCCTAAAATTAGTTTGCTCGAGGATTGAGTTTGGCTTAGTTTGGAAAGCGCAACTGCAAGTCTTACAATTAACTAGTTTCAGGCATTGGTACAACATAAATTATTCATCTCGAATTTCCTTTATCCTCTATAGTCTGTCCTTGTTCACCCTCGCGCGCCTTCTTCAGTTCCTTCAACAGATCCGCAATGCAGCACTCTAGCTTCTTCTTGTCTTCCCTGAGCTGATCCCTCTCCTTTTCTGCATTATGAATCAACAACCTGTGACTATCCTGAAGCTTCTTTGCAGTTCCAACAACCAAGCTCCCATCGATTCCGTCAGTTAGCTTTGACTACAAATTCTCGATTTCTTGTTCCAGCTCCTTATTTCGTGCCGATAGCTTACAATTTTTTTCAGCTGCATCACTTACATCAGTAAATCTCCCCGACCTTTCCAACTCATACATCGCCCATAACTGTGCCAAACATTTCTTAAGTGCATCTGGCCACTCAAGATCCACCCACTCTACTGCTTTACACACTGGGCCAACCTAAAAACACACACACTATAGTGTTATGAACATGCACGATACATTTTACTTCATGTCACAATTGCACATAATGTAAACAAACCTGATTTGTACAACCCAAAAACCTTCTCCCAGTGTTACTGCCTTCGAATGCAACATATCTCCTCAGTTTTAGCCCATGGTCACATGGCACTTCTCCATCAAGATCTAGGCCCTCCCATTCGGAGTCGTAGATCGTCCTTGGTACCTATAGGTAAATGCAAAGCTGAAATCGAACACGATTGCATGCACATCTCGTCGGGCTCAGATCGAGTAATTTACCATTGCCTAACCCTAGCCCAAGAAAACAGAGGAACTCACATCATGGAAGGAATACTCGATGTCGGACAGAAGGTTGTCACTGCTCGACTAGTCGTCCTCGCCGTTCAAGGATAGCATGGCGAATGCGATGGCGACGGCGTCAGCGAGAGCGAGTGAGTGAGTGAGAGAGCAGCCCTTCTACCGCTGCAATGATGACTAAATTGGCATGTTACAATAGTTTAATGGATACCATGCCCTTTCCCTGGATTACTATCTCCTACCTGATATGGATTCTCTTCACACATTCTCATTTCAAATATTAAACCTGCACTACCTCCATCCCAATTTCATTGCCTAACGAAAACATACCAGTATATTACATCATCCAAAGAAACAAAATCATGTCAACTACAAGGTACTTATGCATCACTTCTTCAGTCATGGTTTCACAAAACATTACATTATAATCTCCCAACAAACATAACCACAACATGGTTTCACAAAACATCACATTACAATCTCTCAACAAGTGTAATCACAGAAACAAGTATATTACATCAACTCAAGAAACAAAATCATGTCGACTACAAGGTACTTACACATCAGTTGTCCTATCATGGTTTCGCAAAACATTACATTACAGTCTCTCAACAAACAAAATATCAGAAACAAGTACAGTACATCATCTCAAGAAACATAATCAAGTCAACTATAATGTATTTATGCATCACTAGTCCAGTCATGGTTTCACAAAACATTACATTACAATGTCCCAACAAACATAATAACTGAAACAAGTATGGTACGTCATCTTAAGAAACATAATCATGTCAACTACAATGTACTTATGTCTTATTACAACAACGATGGTTTCAGTGAGTGACATGTCCGAAAATCTCAACAGCTCGCACAACATTATATCGCCTCTCAACAAACATAATCACAGAAGCACGCTCTAAATGCAACAGCAGTCAATATTACAAATACAGGCAGGGGAACCCCGCGGTCCATATGACAAGCCCAGGGTAGCAGCTCTCATCAGATCTCATCAATGTTGACCACCTCATTCTGTTCAGCCACTACAGGGGCATCTACATCCACTATAACATGTTCAACAACATCAGAAATGGTACCAAGGAAGAACACCTTCCTGGTTCGCTTCTTTCGCCGCATAATCTGCATAAGGTCTTCAGTATCCAAAACATCTATGAATTGCTGCTTCTTATGATGCCACCACCGGATTTTTGCCATCTGCTTAGGGCCAATAGTGATTTCCTTACCGATCATCTCTCTCATTTCATCAAGAGTTATGTTTTTCGATTCGACAGTGATCTCCACAGTACATGATGAAACTGGCTTATTAACTCCCTCATCAAGTTTTGCCATGTATGAATCCACCTCTATGCGTATACTGAACTTATCCAGATCAGCATCTATTGGTCTGTATTCTCTGGCAGCAAGATCTCCAACATCTGCATACATATCATCAATCATCGCTTCAACTTTCACCTTATGATCAGCTGCACAACACGCCCAAACCATCTGAAGCTCATGGGAGTGCTCAATTTGTTGATAGGTATCATTCATGTTGTGCCACACCAATTTTGCCCTCTGTCTAGAACCCCAGGGAATTCTACCGGCAAGCATATCTACCAGCTGCGAAACAGACACAACCTCTTTGCAATTCACAAGCAGATGCACATCTTGCCCGAACACAACCCTCTCGCAACCAAAATCAAGCTTTGCAGCGTACTGCCGAACATGAACTGTGAACTCATATAGGTCACTTGTATCAAAACTGTGCCTAATTTGATTAAAAAGGGGAACATTTCAGTTCATTCGATTCTATTATGCCGTAACTAATCTACTTGCAAGATAAGGCATAGATAAGAAAAATTCACCTCTCGCTCTTCTCCTGGGTTTTTTTCATCGAGATCTGAGTGCTGCATCCGCCCACCGGAGCCAAACAATCCGCCGCCGGCCTTGCTTTTCTCTTCAACCCGCTGCTCGTAGGTACCTTGGGAGCAGAATCCTTGCTGGCCTCCTCGCTAACCGGGGCGGAAGACCTCGCCGCAGCTACGCGTTGAGCCCCAGACTTGGGCCCCGACGGACCCTTTTCAGTCGGCGACGTAGCTACAACCTTCGCCTTGCAAGACATGCTGGGCCGCCACCGCTGGATTCAGTGTCGAGGGAGGGAGAAAAAAGGTCCTCCGCTGCCGGCAGATTTAGGGTCGGGGAAGGGAAGAAAAGGGACCGCCGCCGCCGCCGCAGCGAGATTCAGTGTCGAGAGTTAGGAAAGTACAGTAATGGATTTGCCCCTACGACACGTGCAGGGTGGCTAAGAAGAGTGACCGGCGAAGGAGGGGCACAGAAGGAACTAGTGTAATGGAATATCCTGACTTAACGTGCGCGATTTGGAAATATTTGGTTTGGCCATCATTCACTCGAAAGACCCCTCTCAGCAATTGGCGCCCCAACTTTTCGAATCGCGGTGATAAAAATCAACTTGGGTACCGCGTTGCCTGTCCACCCCAACTTTCAGGCCGCAAGATGATATTCTCCCCCTCGGGAGTTCCTAGAGGGAGGAGCCATATAAACACCAAAACAGAGCTAGAACCAGTGAAGATTGGAGGGGGAAACTCCGCTGGAGCCGCTGCTGAAAGGATCTCTACCTTCTCTAACGTCTCCACCATCATCACCATGATGAAGAGGGACTAGTCCAACTCTAGACTATGGGTTTGTGGCAGTATCTTTATCTCTCTCTCTCTCTCTCTTGTTCTTCATATATCTAGTACCATATGAGCTTCCCAGCATAATTATGCTCATATTTGTAAATCATATGTGGTGGATCTTTATTCTATGATTTTATATATGAGATCGGAACCTATTGTGTGTAAGATGTATTGATAGATGCATATCATTTACCCCGTTCTTAAGTACTTGTTATAATCCAACTTGTATGCAAGAGCATGTGTGGGGAGAAGTGTGTATTAGATGGAATAGCATGGTGGTAGTGATTGAATAGTGACAACAAATTCAAGATCTACTATGGTATTTACCTTTCGTTTGTTGCCTTACTAGGGATAAAGTGAATCCATGTGCTATAATTATCTTGTGATAGTTACATAATCTTGTTTGGTCAAGGTAGCATATTTGTTATTCAAACATCATGTCAAATTACCTAAGGCTATACTCTGTTGATTCTTAATTCAATATTGCTTGGAGTTTTCCCTTACTTGAGGAGTATAATATAGATGTGTTGCATTATCTATATGTTAGGACGTGATGCCCATATGAATGCTTATCAAACACATGTAGAAATTCCACCAATATTATGTCTCTCATGAATTGTTTGTGTCCGTTGTAGCCCAAAAAGAGAGTACACAAGTGAACCAATGAACCCCAGTCCATTTTAAACCATTAGAAACACCTTTCCAACACCACTATCACACTTTTTATTTTCTGCAAATTTATTATTTTGAAAATACAAAAGTACTATCTTCACTTGCAAACACACACAAAACCCAAAACAACTATCTTTTATTGCTATTGTCTTGCTTGCCTAGTTTTTATTTGTTTTACTTTATTTATGTATTTATTTATTTCATATTACTAATACGAACCCTTGTGCTTGACAACCAAATGATGGAGTTGGGGACACAAGACAAATCTTTGTTTTGTAGGTTGCTTGAAGAGGAGACGAAGAATAAATCTCTAAGCCAATTCCCTGAGAGTTCAATATAAACCCTTGAGTTACCCTTGTGGGGAAAATACGCTTATTACAACACTCTTAACTTGGAATCCCCATAAGTTGGTACACACGGAGCTGTTGCCATCAAGAACATTTTTTGGCACCGTTGTCGGGGAGTTGCAAGAGATACTTCACAGTGGGTGGTTCCTGGATAATTTCGACGGGAACTGCCGAACATTTTTTGGAATCGTTGCCCGGGAATTGCTAGAGAGATTTCATAGTGGAAGTGCCTGGATAACTTCCACTACTACTTCTAGAACCTTTTCTGGCACCATCAACACCAACTTTTTTCAAACACCTAAGCTTGGAGAGGTTGCACGACTATGAGTGTTTCTTTCTCCTTTAGATTTTCAAAGTAATTTTCTTTGTTCTCCTTTTTAGTATTTTTCTTTTTAGTTTTCTTTTAAAACACAATAACACATAAAAGTTAATATCAACTCTATTGGTAAACACGAGAGAAAGAAATACAAAACTTTGTGACTACACCAACACTCCCAATGATCAATTCATTGCTAGACCTGTCACAACACCTGAAATAACTGCTAAAAGTTTTGAAGTAAGTCCTGGCCTATTAAACCCCATAGCTAAAGAACAATCGGGGGGAAGTACTAGTGAAGGTGCCTCCATGCACTTGCATGACTTATGTGAAATTTGTGATATGCAAAAAATTAAAAATTTGGAAAATAATATTTTCAAACTTAAACTATTCCCATTTTCACTTAGGTGTAAAGCTAAAGAATGGCTATTATCACTTCCTACTACTAGTATAATTCTTGGGATGACCTAAAAGAAGCTTTTATAGTGAAGTATTACCCACCTATTAAAATCTTGCAAAACAGAAATAGTATCCTATCATTTAGGTAAAATGACAATGAACATGTAGCAATAACTTGGGAAAATTAAAAACATGCTTAGAACTTTACCATCACATGGAGTAAATGAATGAACAATCCTACACTCTTTTTACAATGGGTTCAACTATATGTCAAGAAACATGATAGACTCTATTGTAGGGGGTGCTTTTACGAGTAAAACTGTTCCTAAAGCTAAAGCCATCCTAGAAAACATGCTACATAACCACAGTCAATGGCACACTGAAGAGGACCAAACCCATCATCAAAAAACATAAATTCTATTGAATAAATAGATCCTTTGTCCAAAAAGATAGGTGCTATATTTTCCTGCATATCTAAGCAAAATATTGATAGTGCCCCCTACAAGAACTAGTTGGAAACACTAACGAGAATGTAGATATCAACTACATAAGAAATTTTGGTAGCAACTATGGAACCGTCCTTTCATTCCATATCCTAATGCTAATAAAAAAATGGAAATCGTCCATTGTCCTACAAATTGGTGAGAACTCTGAAAAACAACAAGAGCCAAATAAAAGCCTTATTGAGCAAGTAGCTAGCCATGCTACCATGATAGAATAATTACACAAGTCACTTTCATCCATAAGGTCTGATATTAAAGGCTCGCAACACCAAGCAGCTAGCTTAGACAAGGCTTTATCTAAACTAGCTGATAATCAATCAACCTTGTTAAGTATGTCTGCAGGAAAGCCACAAGGACCACCTACTATTGGTATGAACTCTATCAGTATAACTGCAAGTATAACCTCTACTTTTGAATAAACATACAATGAATTAATGAACTATAATGATATTTTTGAACCACTCTTATTACAATATGGAATCCCTATAAAAGAACCAATGGAAGAAGAGAAAGAAACCACAATGCTTGAGCCACCAATTACCACAAATGATAAGAAAGAAGAGGAAGTTAAAATGCTAAGTGAAACAAAAGAACCTCTACTAGACCTTGAAAAATGCATCTTGTATGAACTTATAAATATCTTGCAAAAGTTTTATAATGACCCATCTATTAATATTCATCAAGTAGGTTTTGGCTCCTTTATAGCAAATTATATCATCAAAGAAAAGATAGAAAGATACAATAATGAAGCCATGATACCACAAAAGCTCGAGGATGCTTGGCTCCCAAGATATTAATAATGATTGGGAAAGAGACTCATCATGCTATTCTAGATCTGCGATCTAGTGTGTCTGTATTATCAAAAGAACTATATGATCTACTAGAACTCAAACCCATGGAAAAATGTTCAATAGACCTCTTGCTTACTGATGACTCAACTAAACATACTTTAGGAAAAGTAAATGATATAATGATTGAGTTACATATGACTTTTTGTGCATGTTTATTTTGTTGTAATGGACATGGGGAGAAAAACCTCTAGTCCTAGGATTCTTGGAAGACCTTTTTTGAAAACTACAGGTGCAGTCATTGATTCAAAGAAGCGAATGTGATGTTTCAGTTCCCACATAAAAATACATGGAACACTTTCCAAGAAACAAGGAGGTAGGACCAAGGTATAAGCTACCACATGATCTCCACATCACTTGAAACAAGTAAGTAAGCCTAGCTATATGGCTATAAAGAAAACACTTTACGGGAGGCAACCCAGTTTGTTTTCTTTTGAATTTTCTTTTTTGCTTGCTTGCTGTAGTAAAAGAGTCCCTTTTTACTATCATTGTTGTAGGTTAGCAATAAAGTACCAAGTAGAACCTGTTTTGGATGTTTTAAAGTTGACAAAACATATGGAGCAAAAAAATTCTACACACACTCTTTTCAATAAAACATTTTGCTGATCTTTTATGTAACTCCGATTGCTCTCAAATTTATATTGTAGTTGCAAATGTTCATCCTATATATAAATTGGCAAAAATTCTTGACATGCATAGGTGGTCTAAATAAATTCGTTTTGCTTCTGCTGAAAATCTAGACAGATTTTGCCCACTAGTGTTTGAGCCATTCCTTTGGGTCCAAAAATGATTTGTCGTGAGTATTTTAATATGGTAGTAATGTGTAGAACACTATATGCTTGCTGGACTACTGAGGATTTTTTTTGTATTTGATATATATGACAGCTATTATCATATCCCTATACCACTAATGTCGCCCATAGAAAAAGAAATGGGAGAAAGTTTTGAGTTCAAGTTTTTTGATAGGGAATGGAGGAACACCACACCAAGAGCTATCCAAGAATGGTGAAAACCATAAGCTTGGGGATGCCCAAGGCACCCCACTGGACCTATTAAACTCTCAATTTGCAAACTTCTACACTTTTTTTGAGCAACATAGAATGATCATAGAAACTTGGAGTGTCTTTGTTTAGTTTTATGTTTAGTTTTGCTTGATATGTTTGGAAATAAATAGGACCACCATGATAGATATTTTTCATGCTTAGGAAAGAGCTACTGGAATAAATTATCCCATGATTGAATGCCATGCTTGAATGCCTTGCTTGAAGTAGAAAAGTTGGAATGTTCATATGCTTTAAGAAGTAATGGCTTATAAGGGTATAATCTTGTGTTAGTTCTTATATTCAACATAAATGATGCTCAATGTTTATATTGTCTTTTAGAAATGACTTAGTACTATGGGGACTTTGCATTCTTGTAGAAGGTCAAATGGTTACTATAACACCCCGTCCACTCGGCCCTGGGGGTGTCACTCCTGGCAGCTTAATAGGATCTCTAGACTGACCCCACAGACCAACACTAGTCTTTTATGTGCACTTTGTCCTTGCTCGTGCGCACCCGGTACCCATATTTCTCGGTTAGTCACCCATTCTCAAATTGCTCTAGGCCAAGCACGCTGAACCTGGAGGTTCTTTTTAGATGAGCTTCTGAAAAAAAGTTGCAACTTGTTGGTATGAGTATCGTATCAATCCGATTAAGCCATGTGCTAGATCTCACATACACCCACCCTTATAAGATCGATGCCCTCATCGATCAAGCACAAGCCAGGAACGTCCTCTCTTGGCATGCGTATGTGCGTCTAGTGTCGGCACATGTACCATGCCATGTCCACTCTGGGCCACATGCGTCATGCTCCACATGTCCCGCCACTAAGCCGCACACACCCCGTCCATTGGGCCCCGGGGGTGTCACTCCTGGTAGCTTAATAGGATCTCTAGACTGGTCACATAGACCAGCACTAGTCTTTTATGCGTACTTTGTCCTCACTCGTGTGCACCTGGTACCCATTTCCCGGTCGGTCACCCATCCTCAAATTGCTCTAGGCCAAGCACGCCTAACCTGGAGGTTCTTTTTAGATGAGCTTCTGGAAAATAAGTTACAACTTGTTGGTATGAGTATCCTATCAATCCTATTAAGCCATGTGCTAGATCTCACAGTTACGATTGCTAGCCTCACCATATTGAAACAACCTTTAGCAAAACAAACTTAGCATTTATATAGGAAACACCTACCCAAATATCTCAAGATATATCCCAAAGTATACTATCATGTGTGAGACATTATTTACTTTCCAAATACTATTATTATGGGTATGGGTGACATTGAGAAGTTAGTCATGGGGTGACCACAAACTAATTTGGGCATAGAGTACCCATTTCCAACAAGCAATAAGAGGATGCATACATTACAAGATGAGGGCAAAACCCTCCATAGAAGGGGTACCACCACTAAAATGAGGTAAAAAACCCTCCAAGTAATTATATGATATCAAAAGGTGAGAAGAGAGATTATGCAGAGCTAGGCCTTTCCAACCATCAAAATAAGCAAAAAAGTGACATCAAAAAAAGAGGAAATAAGCAAAAAGTGCCAACACAAGAATGCCAAAAAGAATCGGGTAATGAGGAGCAATGGAACCAAACATTAATGATGAACTATGCTTCAACCATCTACACTAATATAAAAGACCCAGAGGGTTAGATCCCATAGATCAGGACCATCCGATCGAAATATCCAACGCCCCATGGTCTCTCTGTGTTTGATGGAACAAACAACACCCATGCACAACGCCAATCCCTACAACAGCGACATCGAACATGTGTAGCCATCATCCCGACGTCCTCTGCCGCAGCCCTCTGCCATGCTCATCGACGGCCGCTGCCGCATCCTGGAGGAACCATGGTCATCCTTGGTGCTTATTAAGCAGCCTGAAGGAACCGCCTCTGCTGGTCGTCCTCGGCCCGCCGTAGCAGCCATGCCCGGGAACCACCGTCGAGGTTGACCACCATCCCCCAGATCCGGGGAGCCCATCCCCCTAGTCTAGGGCGCCCGCAACACGACGATGGAGTTCCTTCATCGCCAAAGCAGAAAGGATGCATCGATGGCAACCTATGTCCGGACGGATTCAGTCTACCTCCTCGCCACCATACTATGGTTGTGGTGCTCCTTTAGGAAAGGAATACAAGTCTCGAACCCTCAGGTTTTGTATTCCTCTACCTTAATTAATCCCATATGGCCATATGTTCCTATGACGGTGATACTGACTGATCATTAATGCCTTTCTTTGTTATGCTTATATCAATTTTCTAGGATTCAGTGACCCCATACGGAGCAGAAGTGTAGCACTTTCAGATTCACTAGTAGAACCCCCCCCCCCTTTGGTCCCGGTTCATAAGGGCCATTGGTCCCAGATTTTGAACCGGGACCAATCACTCAGGACTAATGCTGGTCCTGGTTCTGGCACGAACCGGAACCAATGGGTCTCCACGTGGCCCGCCATCGCGTGCGCTCGTCGTAGGACCTTTGGTCCCGGTTCGTGGCATGAACCGGGACCAAAGGTCTTTTCTATTTTTTTTTCAAAAAATAAAATTTTTTTCCGAATTTTTTTGAATCTATGAATATTTGGACTGGTTAATCTCTCACCCGAAGCCTCTCAATCACACTTAGTTTTTGGTCAAATTCCAATCTTTGGTTCATGTCGTGGTGGTGTCACGGCAGATGCCATGTATAGGCTAAATGTGGGGACTAAATGCACTAGGGGAATCCAGGGAGGGATAGTGTGGTGATTCCACACACAGAAGCTTTGTATTTGATTCTCCTTCACAGATTACAAGTGCTCCTAGAGCTGTATTGGGGAGAGGAGGAAGAAAGAACTCTCTTACCCTCGCCACTTGCTAGCCCTCAGAACAATCTCCCGGAAATCAACCAGTCAAGAATCAACCCCCTCTACAGAAGCCCTAGCCCTCCTTATATAGGGGTGGCTAGGTCTCCACTTAGGGCACACGTGGAGGCATATTCCAGGGAATATGCCTCCTCCCAAAATAGTAAGCCGACCGGGTTACTTTTCCCCCGCGTCACCCATGCAGAGGCTACGTGAGCCTCTGCGGCGCCTGCGCCACCCGACATTGGCTTCGTCACCTTTGTCGGCCACGCCTTGGTGGTCTGGCCTCTGTCCGCTTTGCTCACACTCCACGTACAGCAGCCACCTTTTGACCAGCGAGATACCTTCCTTCTCTTGCAAGCTTGGTATAACCCGGATCCTGCATAGTTGATCCGGACATACCTGTTCCTGCATACAAGTTAGATATATCTTACCGACATACGGCTTAAGTCGGTTGAGACCATGTAAGGTGGACGTCCCTGGTCCGGGTTACTCCGTGATCCGGCCCGCCTTGAGGTGACTTGGCCAGCATTTGCTTTGACCTTGCCGAACCTCGGCTAACTCGGCATTTATACCCTGACGTGACCTTACCCGGGGGTATCCCCCCAACATTAGTCCCCGAAGCTGGTGCGGTCTTAGCTGCCTTAGCCGCTAAGGCCATAGCAGGTTCAATTTCACTAAGCTCTGTGTTCCTTTTCCGAGTTACCTCTTATCTCGGATTCTATGGATTTACTTTCCCTTGGCACATTTCAAGTTTTTACTTGCTGGCCGGGCTACCACATACTCATCCAGGTTTCTCTTCCTTCTCTCGTACGCTTCCTCATGTGGAGGCTAATCATCACATCTCCTCATTTTAAGGGCCAGCCACAGTAACCGCCGCAGTAATTGTCAGTTATCACTGTAGCGCACGTCACATCGTGCCTGCCTCCTCGTTAACTGCATCATAACGTCACGTCATGGGATCCGCTGCGCTCTGTGGCCTTCCGTGTGGCTCGATGCTGATTGGTCAATCTGGATTGTACACGGCCACACGGTGTGGCCCGCCCACAAACGCGATCCCACTACTCCCCTGAGGGAGTGGTTAAATAGGGGAGGGGCGTGCCCCTTGGGGCCGTTCCTCACTTCCGCGCCACTCTGCCCCTTCTTCTTCCTCATCTTTCCTCGTGACAACGCCGCCGCCACTGCGTTTGAGTACTGCGCCGCCGCCGCTCTGCTTTCGCACGCTCCTGCGTCGCCGCTGCCTCTGTGCATCTCCTCTGCCACGGGTCCCCGTCAGTCCAGGCCGCTGCCACCCACCGCCGCTAGCGCCAGTGAGAGCAGTGACCTCGAGATGACAGAAAAAGAGCTCGCCGTCACCGAGCAAGAGATGGAGGAAGATGCTGCGAGCGCCAACCGTGGCGCGTGGGCAGGCTCCTGGGTCTGCCAGGATGACCTGGACTGGCTCTACCGGACCAGGCGCATCCCCGAGGGCGTCGCCGCGTGCCTCGCCTCCTCCGAGCTCGCCCCTCACCCAATCCGGGTGAGTATGTTGTGTTCCTATCACACTTCCAGCGGGGGTTTGGTTTGCTAGTTAGAGATTTTTTCCACGACTGGTTGAACACATACGAGCTCCAGCCGCATCACCTTCCAGCCAACGCCATCACATCTCTCTCCGCCTTCGCCTCCACCATCGAGGGCTATGCCGGATTATGGCCCACAAAGGAGCTATGGATCCGGTTCTTTGGCCTTCGCCGGAATGTAATTCCGAATGTAGAACTAGATCCAGCGGACAAACAACTCACGCAGTTCGGTGCTGCAACAATTTCTCCCCGGAGGCTGTCCGTCTTCCCCCGAGTTACTAGGCTGGACTCCTGCAAGGGATGGGCCCGAACCTTCTTCTATGTCCGGAACAGCACCACCGAAGATCTGATCCAGCTGCGCCCCTATACTCTGGGTCCTCCTAACCCGGAGTTGTGGGACATTATCCCCAAGAAGCCCACAGTGTTGGCCAACCAAGTTAACAAGAGGTTCAAGGAGCTAAAGGACCTCGGATTGCGCAACGAGGACGCCATGATCACATTCGTCCGCAACCGGATCTCCCCCCTCCAGAAACACACACATAAAGTGTGCCACGTGAGCTGGGGCCGCGACCCCAACCGGACCTCGTCTTTCGAGTTAAGCAATACAGAGATCTACCGCCGGGTCAAGGCCCTGTTCACCACCCACAAGGACTTCTCCTCTGAGTGGATGTGGGGGATTGAACACTTTTGCCGGGATAGGCTTCCTCCTTTGGTAAGTCTCGCACCCCAAACTCTATTATGAATTGAATCATATGTCGGTCTTTTGTTGTAGATTTTAATCTTGTTTCCTTTCCTTTTCCTTAGATGTTTCTTCAGCAAACCATCGAGGATGGCACCGACCCTACCCTAAAATGGGCACCTGACCGGGACACCTCGGACGAGGAAGAACCTGATCAGAAGATGTTCCTTCCGATGTTGGACGCGACCAAGCGACCCACCGGTAAACTCTCTTCTATTAGAGATTGGCCTGACGATGAGGATGATTCGGATGTTGAGGTGATGGAAGCATTTGACGTTGTCCCCCTTTCTTATGCTTTTTCGGCATCAGCTAACCCCGGTGGGCAGATCTATGAAGATCCTCCCCTTGCCGTGGGTGATCCTGTTCCGGTTGTGCCGAAGAAGAAAAGGGGAGCCGCATCAACCTCTTCCTCTGGACCTTCTCAGCCTGCCAAAAGGCGAAAGAAGTCCGGAGACAAAACTGCCACCAAGCCTGCAACCAAGGCCACTTCTCGGAGGGCTCGGAAGCCCAAGGAGCCCTTGACGTCAGATGAGTAAGCCTCTTCTCCCTTCACTATTTACTTGTCGTTCTTTTATTACATCTTCTTATTCAACAATGTTTGATTTGGCAGGGCCGCGGTGGAGGTCCCACAAAGTGGATCCGGCATTGCCTCCCCACTTCGACATGGCCCTTCTCCCCCTCGTGGCAAGGATTCACGCCCACTGAGCCCAATCTCGGAGGGTTTAGTGGCTGCTCCGGGTTCCAGCCCACCTCGTCAAGAAGAGGGCAACCTTGGAGCGGGGGAGACCAGCTCTGCCGAGACAACGGCCACCACTACTTCGGCTCCACCGCAACCAGCTACCACCGAGGTTCCCTCGGTACCTCCACCGAAGAAGAAAGCAGCACTAGTATCAACACCAGTATCAGCACCAACTCCGGCACCAGCAGCAAAAGCACCACCAGCAGCACCAAGCCCCTCCGCCTCGTCCGAGTCTTCTCAGTCTCGGCGAGAAAGCACCAAGGTCGCTCCCAAGGGTAAATCTGCTGTAGCAGCTTCCACTTCTTAGCAGCAGCCTGAGGGCAAAAAGACCCCTGACGCCACTAGGGCACCGTCCATCGAGGCTGGACAGCGCAAGCTCGCGTCCATGCTCCCGAAGAAGACTCCGCCACTGAAGGGCGCCCCTGCCGAGCCAGCTGATGCGCAACAACTTGTTTTGCACACCAGCCCGGCCCTTGCTTAGGTTGAGAGGAGGGAAGCGCATGCCAAGGGTTTGGTAGCACCCCACATGCCCAGCGGCGAACGATACCCTCTGACCTTGATCGAATTCGTAAATAACTGGAACAAGGCAGAGTTCGTCCACAACGACGACCTCCCGGAGAAGTTCGGTCCCGCCGAATTTTCTGCACAAATGAATACTACCGCCAAGGCAATTAACCTCGCGGGTCGGATGATGGAGGTATGTTAGTTCTTCTTTTCCTTAAGATGTTGTAGATATTAGCGATATAACCATTAGTCCCTGAGCCTCCGGGGGAGTAACTTGTTACTCGGACGGATGCTCCTTAGAAAACTAACGTAGCTCCTTGATAACTTCGAATATGCACACACCTAGAGCCGGGTTAAGTTCCACTTGGCCTGGATCTTTGTATACTTCGAATATGCACACACCTAGAGCCGGGTTAAGTTCCACTTGGCCCGGATTTTGTACACTTCGAATATGCACACACCTAGAGCCGGGTTAAGTTCCACTTGGCCCGAATCTTGTACACTTCGAATATGCACACACCTAGAGCCGGGTTAAGTTCCACTTGGCCTGGATTATGTACACTCGAATATGCACACACCTAGAGCCGGTTTAAGTTCCACTTGGCCCGGATTATGTACACTCGAATATGCACACACCTAGAGCCGGGTTAAGTTCCACTTGGCCCAGATTTTGTACACTTCGAATATGCACACACCTAGAGCCGGGTTAAGTTCCACTTGGCCCGGATTTTGTACACTTTGAATATGCACACACCTAGAGCCGGGTTAAGTTCCACTTGGCCCGGATTTTGTACACTTCGAATATGTACAAGACTAAGCTACCTTTTTGTACTCCTTTTAGGTGACCACCAACCGCCGGAGCGCTGAGTTTCAGCGTCTGCTGGACACTCACAAGATGCTGCGCGCCAAGCATAATGCACTTCTCGATGAATACGAGAAAAGGGGTAAGTTTCTTCCTTGGCATTTTCCCGTTTTTCTTCGTCTTTTTCTGCCGAGCTAACCCATCATTTGGTTTCCGCAGCCGGGGTGGAGGCTGAGAATATCCTCATGAGGAAGAATTTGGACCAGATCAAGGGTAAGTTATTTTTGCTCAACTTTGCTATGCTTTCTATCTCTTTTTCCCCGTGGCTCGGCAAACATTCATACCTCGGCTCTGCCAGGTCAACAAACTATTTTAGCATCTCTTGAAGATAGTGTGCCCGTGCCTGATATGATGCTGCATTTTTTTGAACAAGCAGGGCAGCATCAGGCCAAACTTAAGAAGAAAGACGACGAGCTTGCCCTCCTCCAAGCCAAAGTTGATGAGATTGCCAAGCTCAAGGCAGATATGAAGAAGCTAAAGGTGCAGCACCAAGCCGAACTTCAAAAAGCTGGCCAGGACTATACTGAAGAGCGGGAGCGCCTCACCCTCCAGATTTCCAAGGACCAGGAGCTTCTCCAGGAGGCCGACGTCAAACTCGAGTCGGCGAACACTGAACTTGTGCAGCTTCGCAAAAGGCGTGATGACTGTACCAAGGAGTTAACCCGGATCCACAGCCATATTTCTCGTAAGTTATTTTCCTTCGTCCGGCATATTTCTCCGGGTTGCTTCTCATGTCTTTTCCTTACTTGTTTCTCCTGTCTTGTTTTTAGGCAAATTTCCAGAGGGCAACGCCATTGCGAGCACCGCTGTTGCTAAGTTCCGCCGAGAGAGGGGTACCCCCATTGCTCCTGACGCTGAAGAAATTCCCTATGACATGGAGGACCTGTTGGTCATCTTGTCTTCTCGCGTGGAAATCGTGAAGAACTATGGCAAAGATATCCTTGACGTGGCTGTTCGGATCTTCAACGCCTTTTGGCCTGAGGAAGATACCCCGGAGGGGACCGCAGTTCTCGTCGTCAAATTGATGGAATGCGAGACCCAGCTCGACCTTTGGAGGGAATCCGCTGGCCGTGCCAGAACTGAGACCGTTCTCCACTATTTGCTTACGTGGTACGAGAAGATCGACCTCAACCTCCTAGCACGCATGCGCACCGGATCCAAATGGTCCAGCGACCCAGAGTGGATTGCTCGGCGCAAGGCTTGCGCCCATAGCCTCATCGAGTATGCCCCCATTCATGAATGGAACGAGGGTCCGAGCTTCCTTACTGCCGCTGATGCCGAAAATGCTGAAAACGCAGAAGATGGTTCGGATGAAGACGAAGAGGACGATGCCTCGGATGTCGAAGATAGCGAAGATGACGCCAAAGTTCCTCCTCCTGCTGGTCCTTGAGCGAAAAACTTTAAAGTTTATCAGATCCCCGGTATGCCGGGTGCAGTTGTATCAAGTGCACAAGTAATATTTTGCTACTAAGTTTTTATGCTGGATTGACTTGGGCGCAGTCCCCGAGTTTCATTTTCTCGTTCTTCCAATCTTTTGGCTCAGCTCGCGTCTACCTTGGTTCGGTTTTATGACTTACGAGTCCGAGCTTCAAAAATTGTCTTAACAATACTTGGAAACTTTGGGATTAGCCCAAAATAATTCAGCATGATAAATTTAAAGTATACGTATGGTTAGTTCGAAAAACAAACGTCGGCTCGATTAAGTTTTTTCCTTTGGTCGTTTTTCATGTGCTACGCAATTCCAAACTTGTTCTCTTGCTTGCCATGAAGCCAAATCTTGTTGGACAGTAGCAAGTCGAAGAGTTAGGTTCTTGGTGCTCGCACATTACTAATCCGACCTAAGCAGAAGCGACTTACGCCAGCCGACGTAAAAATAATAAACGCAGAAGACAACTAAAATTACTAAGGCAGTCCCCGAGTTACTGCTCGAGGTGCCAAGATTTCATTGATAGGCTCATTACCGGCATACATACCGACATATGAGGAACTCAGATACATACACTCTCTGCTAAGTGTAGAAAGGACGAAGTAGTGCTACATTCCATGGACGCTTAGATTCCTCGCCGGACCTGTCCGCCTTGTTCTTTTCCTGTGGCCTTGCATCGATAAGATAATAAGAATCATTGTGCAATGCTTTGCTCACAATGAATGGCCCTTCCCATGGGGGGGATAACTTGTGCATGCCAGCAGTATGTTGTACCAACCGGAGTACCAGATCGCCTTCCCGGAAAACTCGGGGGCTTACTTTCCGGCTATGATAGCATCGGATATTTTGCTGATATATGGTGGATCTGGACAATGCCAATTCTCTCGCTTCTTCCAGCAGATCAACATCATTTTTCCGGACTTCTTGCACTTCGGCTTCTGTGTATTGGGTGACCCTAGGCGAATCATGCTCTATGTCGGCTGGTAATACAGCTTTTGCCCCATATACCAGAAAGAATGGCGTATAGCCTGTTGATCGATTCAGAGTTGTTCTTAAACTCCACAGTATTGCTGGTAGTTCTTCTATCCAGCACCCCGCTGATCTTTGCAGTGGCTCAATGAGCCAGGGTTTTATCCCGGATAATACTAATCCTTTGGATCTTTCCACTTGTCCGTTCGATGCGGGGTGGGCTACCGAGGCAACGTCCAGCCGGATCTTCTTTTCTTGGCAGAAACGTGCAAATGCTCCTTCAGCAAAGTTTGTGCCATTATATGTTATGATACTGTGAGGATAACCGTATCTCAAGATGATGTCTTTGAGAAATGTTACGGTTGTAGCTCCATCACATTTTCTTATTGGCTTCACTCCAATCCACTTTGTAAACTTGTCCACCATGACCAAAATGTGAGTCATATTTCCCTTTGCTGGTTTAAATGGGCCAACCATATCTAAGCACCATACAACAAATGGCCATGTAATTGGTATGGTCTTGAGCTCCGACATTGGCATATGTGTTTTTGTCGCATATCTCTGACAGCCATTGCACTTTCTCACCAGATCTTCCGCTTGTTCTAAGGCACTTGGCCAGTAAAACCCATGGCGGAAAGCTTTTGCTACCAAAGCTCTGGATGAGGCGTGATGCCCACATTCCCCTTGATGTATCTCAGAGGATGTCAAGTCCTTCCTCCGAGTCAACACATCGCTGGAGGATATTAGTCACACTCCTTTTGTATAACTCGGAATTGATGATCGTGTATGCTTTCGCTCTCCTCTGAGTTTGCCTGGAAAGTACCTCCTCAATGGGTAAGGTTCCATCTTTCAGGAATTGGAATATTGGCATTGCCCAAGCTGGTACAGCTCTCACTGGGAATATTTCCTCATCAATTTCCATTAGATCCACCGGCATAACTTCTACCGGATCATGCTGTCCAGTCCCCGGGTTTGTCGTGGCGGTCCCCGGGTTTGCCAAGGTAGTCCCCGGGTTTCGCGAGCCACCTCCTTCATCAATGTCCATGGGCACAACCTCTAATTCCGGGATAAAAATTGAGTCGGACTCCGGGGATGGCCTGATGGATGGTTTCCCGAGGTGCTCCAATGCTATGCCTGGTGGAATTGCTTGTCGGGTTGAACTGAGCTTCGACAGTATGTCGGCAGCCTCATTCTCCACCCGAGGTATATGGTGAAATTCACATCCCTCAAAGTAACCAGATATTTTCTACACATGAAATCTCTATAACACCATGTTTGCGTCCAAAGCATCCCATTGCCCGGAGGCCTGCTAGACTACAAGATCCGAGTCACCGAATCATTGGATCCGACGTATACCAACCTCCTTTGCCACTTTGAGCCCATGTATAAGTGCTTCGTATTCTGCTACATTGTTTGATGCAGTGAAGTGGATCTGCAGCACATATTTCAGCTGGTCCTTCTTTGGCGAGGTTAGCACAAATCCGGCACCTAACCTGGTTTTTGTTTTTGATCCGTCAAAGTGCATTCTCCAGTAGTTCGGATCTGGCAATGGTGGCTTGTATTGCACCTTGGCCCAGTCCACAAAAAAGTCCGCCATAGCTTGAGATTTAATTGCTTCTCTTCTATCATATTGTGGCGCATAAGGTGCTAGTTCAATTGCCCATTTTGCAACTCTTCCACTTGCATCCTTGTTACTCATTATCTCGGATATGGGAGCTTCACATATTACCTTGATTGGGTGTTCCTCGAAATAGTGTTTCAGCTTCTTAGCTGCCATGTACACACCATATGCTACTTTTTGATAGTGTAGATAATTTTGCTTTGAGGCTGATAACACCTCGCTTAGGTAATACACTGGCCTTTGCACCGACTTACCCTCTTCGTCGCGCTCTACCACAATTACTGCACTTACAACTCAGTTGGTTGCGGCTATATAGAGCAACATTGGCTCCTTTGATAGCGGAGAGGCTAATACTAGCGCAGTGGCTAACATTTTCTTTAACTGGACAAAGGCTTCATTGGCCTGCGGTGTCCAAATGAACTTACCTAACTTTTTCATGAGTTGATAGAGAGGCAGTGCCTTTTCTCCCAACCGACATACAAACCGACTTAGTGATGCCAGGAAACCAGTGAACTTCTGGACATCGTTAAGACACTTCAGCAATTCCATTCATTCAATGGCCCGGATTTTAGTTGGATTGACCTCAATTACCCGGCTGGAGACGAGGAATCTGAGTAGTTTTCTAGCCGGGACACCGAAGGTACATTTTTCTGGGTTAAGCTTCATCCGGAACCTCCTCAGGTTCGCGAACGTCTTCCTGATATCGTCGAGGAGTGTTTTGCTTTCCTTGGTCTTTATCACAACATCATCCACATACACCTGCACATTCTGACCAATTTGGTCATGCAAACATTTTTGCATACATCTCTGGTACGTTGCCCCAGCATTACGTAAACCAAAAGGCATGGTGCGATAGCAATAAGCCCCATACGGGGTGATAAACACAGTCTTTATTTGATCATTTGGGTTCAGAGGTATCTGGTGGAAACCAGAATATGCATCAATGAACAACAACAACTCACACCCAGCAGTGGAATCTATGACCTGGTCTATCCTTGGCAGTGGGAACGGATCTTTTAGACACGCCTTTTTCAGGTTCGTGTAATCGATACACATACGCCACACCACTGCCATGTTCGGATCATCTTTCTTCTTCTCCACCAGCACCGGGTTAGATAGCCAATCCGGGTAAAGCACTTCCATGATAAATCCTGCAGCCAACAACCGAGCTATCTCATCTCCTATGACTTTTCTCCTATCTTCGGCGAAGCGGCGGAGAGGTTGCTTCACCGGCTTAGCTCCGGGTCTCACATTCAAAGAGTGCTCGGCCAACTCCCTCGGAACACCTTGCAAGTCCTGTGTGGACCAAGCAAAAATATCCCGATTCTCACAGAGGCGAGCTCGCTTTCCTATTTGTCATTTAACCCGGCTCCAATTGTTACGGTACACTCAGGGAACATATCATCAACAGGCACCTTCTTGGTATCTTTTGTCGCTTGGAACGAGACACTACCATGCGGGTTACTCAGTGCCGGCATATACTGCTGTGCGGACTGAGCTAATGCCGCCACCTCTTGGATCTTTCTCTTTTCTTGCGCAATCATGAGTGACTCGGCTAGGTTTGACCCGGCTGACGCACACTCAATGGAACGTCAGAAATCTCCGGCTATAGTGATCACACCATTTGGTCCAGGCAACTTCATCTTCAAGTAACTGATGTGACAACTTGCCATGAACTTGTTCAGAGCTGGTCTACCGAGTAACGCGTGATATGCACTTTCTAAATTCACCACTTCGAACTCCAAATTCTCAGTTCAGCAGTTATCTCTTGTGCCGAACAAAACGTCAACTCGGACCTTGCCTATGGGCTCACAAGAAATGCCTGGCACAATGCCATGGAAAGTTGTCCTTGTAGGTTGGAGCATGTTCTCCGAGATACCCAACTTGCGCATCGTATCCGCATACATGATATTAATGCTGCTACCATTATCAATCAGCACCTTGGAGAATCTCACGTTGATGTTAGGCCCAATGAATGTCGGATCCAGCACTAGTGCGTATGAACCAGGACTTGGCATAAGCTTGGGATGATCTTCGATACTCCAGGTGATTTCTTGGTCCGACCAAGGCATGTACCTTGTCATAGCTGGCATTACCGCATTTACTTCCATATGTCTGCGCTGCAAGCTCTTCCTGTCTGTCTCTTCCGTAGTGAACACACAGTAACTCTGATGGTGTTCTCTGTACTCATTTCTCCCCTCGTTTCCGGGGTACCTCTGATCCTGCTGGTTTTGGTTTTCCATCTGATGCACTGCATCCCTTCTCTCATGGTTGTAATACCTCGGCGGAGGGGGAGGCAACATTAACTGTTGCATGTTCGCTCCGGAGAGCAATTGCTGCCAGGGTAACTCCTGCCGAGGTTGATCATTCCGAGGTGCCTGAGCATTCCCTGAACCACTTTGTTCTATCTTTCGCATCCACTCACACTGCCTAGTCGTGTGACCCGCCGGGTTACTTGGATTAGGTGTGTGAAATTTACACGGCTGATCCAGCATTGCTTCATAAGTATACCTCGGACGGTCTTTCTTCTCCTGCCACTGTTTTTTCTGCTCTGGCGTCCAAGTTTTCTTCCCATCATTCCTTGGCGTCCATTGCTGTCCTCCTGTTTTCTGACGTTGACTGCCTCCTGCTCCGGGTTGATCTTGATTCACAGCTGCAACTTGTTGCAAACTGTACCGGTAATCCGGTCTGTCATCTCTTCTTTTACCTCGATAATCATTCCTCCGGGATGACCCGGCTCCATCTCTCTGGTAGTACTCCTCTCCTGACACGTTCGAGGTGAGCTTAGGTTGCGTCGGATCACCCAAAGCATATGAATCAGCTATCCGGATCGTTTCTGCCAATGTAGTTGGCATATCTCTTTGCAACCTTTGCCATAGCATGCTTGCGTATCTGCATCCTTGCGCAAACCAAGCTATGGCCTGTGATTCAATCATGTGCTCACACGAGTTTCGCACATTGCACCAATGGGTTAAGAACTCCCGGTCTGTCTCCTTTGGTCTCTGCCTGCACATTGCTAGGGTTTGTGGCTTGTTGGGCCTCTGATACGTACTTGAGAAATTGCTAACGAACATCTCCTCAAAATCGATCCAGCAATTAATACTTTCGGGTGGCAAGTTGTTTAGCCATACCCTTGCTGGCCCCTCTAACATCTGGGGTACATATCTCACAGCCCACCTCAAGTTGCCTATGGCAATTTTTACAGCAGTAGCATAATTAATCAACCAATCCTCCGGCTTAGTGCTGCCGTCGTATGTCTTTGTGCCTCCAGGTAACTAAAATTTAGGTACCGGAGGTTCCTTCATGATCCGGGGCCCAAAACATGCTGGACCCGGAGGACCTTGACACTCAATTTGCTTCGACCTATACAACCGATCTAGTTTCAACCTGGCGTCATTAGGCATCAAGTCTCTGCTTCCCAACCTTGATCCTATCACATGATAGTCCGGCCTGGGATAGCCAGCATTCACCATCTCCGAATTACCATAATTGTATCTATCTTGCTTTGGTGGAACTGCCCTTTGTTGCATACCTTGGCCGGCACTGCGCTCTTGCCGTGGAATATTCCGCTGTTGTGGTTGACCTGCACCTTCCGCATTACGCTGTCCGGCATTGCCATTTACAGCATTCCTTTGACCGGCATTGCCTTGGTCGCGGTTACCTCGGCTCGCTTCACCTCGGCTCACACTCCTTCGATCCTCATTTCTTTGCACTTCTTTTCCTTTCCCTGCCCTTGCCGGGTCATATGGGACTATCTGTTTATTCCTCCTGGCCGAAGTTACTACCTCTTCTCTCCTAGGACCACCATGAGGAGACGATGCGGCTCCAGCAGATTTCTCCGGGTTACCCACCGCAGAATGAACGATCTTGGAGGCCCCAGCTCTATCTGGGTTTGCCCTGAGCAATTCCTCGTTCTGCCTATTCGCGATCCGAACCAACTCGTTAACCCTATCTTGTTGTCTTTGGCGGGCTTCACCCGTCAGACCTTCTAACTCGGATGCAACTGCATCTGCTGCCCTGAGGTTCTTTGCCGGGGTACTATACTTCGGCAGCCCCATGGACAGATAGTTCTCTGATTCCTCAATCCCAGTATCACCCTCTCTGTTCATTTCACTCATGAGATTTCTCCCCTTTACTTTTACAGCATCTACTTTATTTGCCTTTGCGTACTCACGCAGTGTCATGTTCAACGACTGCTGAGCCGTGGCTATCTTTTTTGCACCCTCTAGTTTTTTTCGCCTAGTTTCCTCTAGCTCGGCCTGTGCCTGAGCCGGATCTACTGCAGCTGCTACTGGGTTTGCCAAGCTATCCATTGCCTGCTGCAGCACTTTCTCAGGCCTCTCTAGTGGAGGACCTCTACTTTTCCTTGGTGCCTTAGGTGTTACCTCCGGATCTGGTGCCGGATCCTTGCTCGCGCCTGCAGCTGGCGTAGTCATCATCACTTCTGCACGGTCCAGGGAGCGAGCGATACACGCCCCGTGAACCACGCTAAGGGATGGCTCGCCTCCTTCGACGACGTGCCGCGGATGAACGCACGACATATCGACAACAACGTAGACCTTGTGCGTGTCGAGCTTAACGAAGAGGCCGTTGCGCGGAAGAGGACGCGTGCCGAACCAGCCAGCATTGTCGCTGACGAAATCCAGCGCTCCAAAGCGCTGAACGAGCCCGGAGACGATGCGTTCACCGGTGCCGATGAGGTTTCCCGTCCAGATCTTCACCCCTGCTAGCGCTGCTAGCCCCACGGTGGGCGCCAACTGGCGTGGTGGTGTCACGGCAGATGCCATGTATAGGCTAAATGTGGGGACTAAATGCACTAAGGGAATCTAGGGAGGGATAGTGTGGTGATTCCACACACAGAAGCTTTGTATTTGATTATCCTTCATAGATTACAAGTGCTCCTAGAGCTGTATTGGGGAGAGGAGGAAGAAAGAACTCTCTTACTCTCACCACTTGCTAGCCCTCAGAACAATCTCCCGAAAATCAACCAGTCAAGAATCAACCCCCTCTACAGAAGCCCTAGCCCTCCTTATATAGGGGTGGCTAGGTCTCCACTTAGGGCACACATGGAGGCATATTCCAGGGAATATGCCTCCTCCCAAAATAGTAAGCCGACCGGGTTACTTTTCCCCCGCGTCACCCATGTAGAGGCTACGTGAGCCTCTGCGGCGCCTGCGTCACCCGACATTGGCTTCGTCACCTTTGTCGGCCATGCCTCGGTGGTTCGGCCTCTGTCCGCTTCGCTCACGCTCCGCGTACAGCAGCCACCTTTTGACCAGCGAGATACCTTCCTTCTCTTGCAAGCTTGATATAACCCGGACCTGCATAGTTGATCCGGACATACCTGTTCCTGCATACAAGTTAGATATATCTTACCTACATATGGCTTAAGTCGGTTGAGACCATGTAAGGTGGACGTCCCTGGTCCGGGTTACTCCGTGATCCGGCCCGCCTTGAGGTGACTCGGCCAGCATTTGCTTTGACCTTGCCGAACCTCGGCTAACTCGGCATTTATACCCCGGTGTGACCCTACCCGGGGGTATCCCCCAACAGTTCAACTTCCCGGTCGGTCACCCATCCTAACACTACTCCACCGCTAGCACGCTTAACATCTTGGTTCCTTCCCATCCCCCTTCCTATGTACTACTTGTAACCTTATGTCTATAGTATGCTATTAATGACATTAACCTATGCATCTTGAAAGTCACACATTCTTATAATTTGAGTTACAAACATGATTTTAATGTACAAAAATGACTAAGTAATACTAATATTGAATAAATATAGAAATAAAATATGTTTTATTATTATTTTTGCATTAATTCATTTAATATGGCATAATTCATATCTTTAAATCCATAAATCGAAATTCCACAAATAATATGTCCATTATTATCGAAAAAATGTGAGGAATCCAAACATATCATTTTTTATTTTTTGAATTGTTTTTAAAAAAATTAAAAATCTGAATTTTGACTCTTTTGGAATTTCAAAATTTTAAAAAAATTGCAAACGGCCTAAGGCAGTTGCCATCGGTATCGTAATTTTTTTCCGATCATTTTGATATATTATACTTTTTTCCGACATCGTATGCACAAATGGCGGCCATCTGAAGTTTTTATAACGTATTTTTGCAAAATAAGTCGAAGTTCAAGTTTGTTAATTTTCATGACAAGTGTATCACTAAATACAACTACAGTTGAAAGGATTTTATTTTTTGATTTTTTTACAATTTTCTGTGACGTGTTTTTGAAACTAGAAGGCGATTTAGGGGGTGGGATTTTCTCCTGCCGCGGCAGGATTTTGGGCCTTTTTCCTGCCGCGGCAGAGAAGGTGGCAGAGAATTTCTGAAAAAAAATTATCCCGGTTTATGTCCCGAACCGGGACTAAAAAGGGACCCTTTGGTCCCGGTTCATGGCATGAACCGGGACCAATGCTCCGCTGACCATTGGGGTTTAGGGTTTTAGGATTTAGGGACCAATATCCTGGCGGCATGAACATTGGACCCGGATTGTTATTAGAACCGGGATCAATGGCTTTTGGCGCAGGACCAAATACCCCTTTTCTACTAGTGATTGTCTGGTCATATAACCCATCGGGTTTGTTCATTGCAATCTTGATTTGAGGTAGGCTTACAATTACAGTTTGCAACGATAATTTTTCATAATAAAAAACTATACAACGCTTATATAAGTAGTATTAACATTGTCAGGGGTTAGCTTGTCGCATCAATTTATATATTGCTATGCAGATGTAGGAATAGCTTTGGTAGAATAAACTAAGATTAGAAAAGTAAGGGCCTTCACGCTATGTAGGGGTAAAGTGAGTTGTGTAGTTAAAATGTTGAGTTTGAGATAGTTTTGGAAGCACACGGCCAGGGGTGGTTTCTGCATCATGCATCGTCGCCGTCATTCTTGACTGTTGTATGATCACCAACCCTTTGTCCCTTCAATCTACTGTGCCACCTTCTCCATTGTGAGGTACGACACCTTCATTCCATTTTTTCCAAAGTTGAGAGAATATGCTTAGATAAGAATATTATGTTGAGATTTGCATTACTTCACACAATTTAATTGCAATAGCCAGACTTTTAACAGTCACAAACATCTAGCCTCCATTGAACATGTGATTTAACCAATGTTGGACGCCGAATGCAGATTTCATGGTGGTGGTTGATACGACAAAGTTTAGTTTTATTGTGGGCTTATTTCTTTGTTCATGGTTATCATTGTTGCCTTTTACATTTTAAGTTTTTGCCTTTATTAGCTAGGCGCCATGAATCAGGTGAACACAGTTCCACAGTGTTATCTGCAAGCTGCAAATGTTTAGTACTAACTGCTTAGGTAAGATGCTATTTGTATTACTTTTATACCCATGTGTATCTGCAAGCTGCAAATGCTTAGTGCAAGATGCAAACTGAATATTTGTGTATAATTTGTGTGACAGTAAGTTGAAAATGATCTACCATTTTAATTTAAGTTGAAATAAATCACGTGAGCTTGTACAACTATTTCTATAAACAATATAGAATTAAAAGAAACGTGCATGTGCACGTGCTTGATTACTAGTAAACTTAATGGAGAGTGTTTGGAAGATAGATGGTGTCGCACATATGATATTCCCTACTTTTCAGCGATACACGTACTATTTTCAATATCATTTGCCAAATATTCTAACCATAGGACCTCCACTGTACATATATACTTTTCTCTATGCGAAGAATGCACTATTTCCTCATCTTAGTATATGCATTTGTGTTAGACATTATGAACATTATGTTGCCAAGTATGACATTATAAGTAGTATCACTTTATCATATGCATACTTGTTATTCTCTTAAGCATTGAATTGTTTATCTTTTTTGCAATGCTTGCTAGTGAAAAGAAGCACCAAACTCTAAAGCCCATGTTACTTTTATCACCTTCATGCTCGAGAACGAGCATAGGTTAAGCTTGGGGATGTTGATGCATGTAAAATACATATATGAACTTCGTAGTTTGTTGCTATGAATTCCCACACATTTGCTACATATATGATGTTATATTCATGTTTTATATTGATTTATGGGAATTTACCAATAATCCCCTTTATTTTGTTTATAACTCTGCAAGATGGGGAAACCTTGTTTTGTGTATTTTTTTCCTTTTAGGGACCTAAACAAAGTCAAATGGAGCTAGGCTTTTGGGAGCGTCAATATTTAATCAAGCAAAACACCTGGAGCACTTGGACCTCACCAGATGAGCCAGGAGGGCCAAAAGGGCCCAGGTGGCGTGCCCAGTAAGGGTGGGCGCGCCGCCCAAGCCCTTTCCCTGCTTGACCATCGATTCTCTTCGATCTTTCACCCACCGCCTTCGTATGACCTAAAAACCACTATATAAAGGGCCCATCGGTAGTTCCTGGAGGGAGGCACCGCAGAAACACCGAAACATCAAAACAGAGCCAGAACCAACAAAGATTGGAGGGGGAAACTCTGCCGGAGCCACCGCCAGAGGGATCTCTACCTTCTCCAATGTCTCCACTATCATCACCATGATGAAGAGGGAGTAGTCCAACACCTCCACTATCATCACCATGATGAAGAGGGAGTAGTCCACCTCAGGACTATGGGTTTGTGACAGTAGATTGATCTATCTCTCTCTTGTTCATCATAGATCTAGTACCATATGATATTCCCAACATGATTATTGGCATATTTTTAATTCCTATGTAGTGGATCTTTATTCTATGATTTGATATATGATATTGGAACCTATTGTGTGTAAGATGTATTGATAGATGCATATCATGTACCCTGTTCTTCAGTACTTGTTCTGATCCAACTTGTATGCAAGAACATGTGCAGGGAGAAGTGTGTATTATATGGAGTAGCATGGTGGTAGTGATTGAATAGTGACAACAAATTCAAGATTCTACTATGGTATTTACCTTTTATTTGCTGCCTCACTAGGTATAAAGTGAATCCATGTGCTATAATTATCTTGCAATAGTTAGATAATCTTGTTTGGTCAAGGTAGCATATTTGTGATTCAAACATCATGTCAAATTACATAAGGCTATACTCTGTTGATTCTTAATTCAAGATTTCTTGGAGTTTTCCCTTTCTTTAGGAGTATAAGATAGATGTGTTCCATAATCTCTATGTTAGGACATGATGCCCATATGAATGCTTATCAAACACATGTAGAAGTCCCACCAATATTACGTCTCTCATGAATTATTTGTGTCCATTGTCGCCCAAAATGAGAGTAGATGAGTGAACCCATGTACCCCGGTCCATTTTAAATCATTAGAAACACATTTCCAAGACCACTATCACACTTTATATTTTCTGCAATTTATTATTTAAAAAATACAAAAATACTTTCTTCACTTGTAAACAAACGCAAAACCCAAAAACAATTATCTTTTATTGCTATTGTCTTGCTTGGCTAGTTTTTTTTACTTTATTTATTTTGTTATTTCATATTACTAATACGAAACCTTGTGCTTGACAACCACACGGTGGAGTTGGGGACACAAGACAAAACTTTGCTTTGTAGGTTGCTTGAAGAGGAGAGGAAGAATAAATCTCTAAGCCAATTTCCTGGGAGTTCGATATAAAATCTCTGAGTCACCCTTGTGGGAAAAAAGACGCTTGCTACAACACTCTGCACTTGGAGTCCCAACGAGTTTGTACACATGGAATTGTTGCCATCAGTAGCATACTTGGCATCAATGGTTTTCCTCCAACATTTATCTCCATTAGAGGAATATATTTTAAGCCAAGATCCCAATAGGAAAATATTAAGATCTCTTGGATTAGGGATCCCAAAAAACCCATAGTTCTTAGGCATACAAACCAACTTATAGTTGGCAAGATGAAGTCTCCTCTTATCTATGGTGTCGTTCCAAAGGCATTTCGCCATTTGGGAGTTAATAAGATCTAAAGCTCCTTTAGGGAATTTGAAGAAAGATAACAAGTACATAGGGATACTGTCTAGGCAAGTTTTCACCATGATTACTCTAGCAATATAATATAGTAGTTCCCCTCTCCAGCCAGATATTCTCTTGAGGATCTTATCTATCAGAGGATGCAGATCCTCGCTCCTCAGTTTATCAAAGTGTAGAGGGATGCTAAGTACTTGATAGGGAAGCTATTAACCACACACCCTAGAATATTTTGCAGATCAAGAGTATCAGGGGCTTCTAAGTTAATGGGAACCAACTCACTTTTGCTAAATTGATTTTCATACCAAAAACTTGCTTAAAGAAAGTGAGAATCCATCTAAGATTCCTAGAAATATTTAAGTTATTTTTACACTAAGAGGATGGTATCACCAGCATATTGCAAGCTGATAATACCCCCACGACAAGTTTGTGGGCACAAATCTCTAATGAGTTGGCTAGCTAAATATTTAATGAGCATCCTTGTAAAAACATCAACTACCAAATCCATTGGATCTCCCTGTCTCAAACCTTTAATAGTAGGGAAAAATTCCCTTTTACACCATTAAGCTTAGCAGCTATAGATCCTCCTCTAGTGTCCAAATGAATCCAGTGAGAAATTCTAGGCCCAAACCCCTTCAGGGCAAGGAGTTCATTTAAAAATCTAGATTTACTTTGTAAAAGGTTTTCTCATAGTCCCACTTGAGAGAAATCCCTTTTTTGTTCATTAGAAACAACAGAATGCAAAACCTCATGAGTAGTGACTACGCTCTCAAGGATGTACTTGCCTTTGATGGAGGAAGTTTGATTAGGAGCAACCAAAAAGTCCATGATCATCCCAAGCCTACTAGTGATTACTTTAGTAAAGGTCTTAAAACTACAATTTAAAACGCTAATTGGCCTAAACTTTTTTAAGGAAGTTGCTTCAGGTTCTTTGAGAATAAGAGAAGCCTAAATATGTCTAAATTTCCATCATAGAAATCCTGAAATAACTCCATAATATCACCTTTAACTATCTCCAAAAACTTTTGATAAAAGAGAAAAGAGATACAATTAAGCCTAGGGGCACCATTAGACTAGGATCCAAACGCAGCCTTTTTGACTTCTTCCTCAGTGGACGGGGGCCTCTAAGTTAACGTTATGGTCTATTTGGGCTTTTTCAGCAGGTGAAAAGTAACAAGGGTCCAGAGTGAAACATGTTCTATCTTCTTGCTTTAACAAATCCCTATAGAAATCAGTAGCTATATCTAACATTTCAGGAAGCTTAGAGGTACGCCAAGTAGGGCCATCCAAGGAGGGAATAAGTGTTTTTCTCCTTCTCTGGTTAGCAACAGCATGAAAGTAGGCAGTGTTCTTATCACCTTCTAAGATATCCCTATCTCTAGACCTATGTATAGCCTTAATTTCTTCTTTTACCTAGATAAGTTACATTTCTCTATTAATTTCATGCATCCTAGAAAGTTCTTCCTCAGAAAGGGGATCAGTTTCATATTTGATGTCCAAGGAATCAAATTCCTCCATCATCTCTAACTTTAGCTATCTAAGATCAGCCTCAATATTTTTGCTCCACCCTTTATAAGTTTTCCTAAACCTCCTAATCTTCTCTTGTCATTTGTCAATGGCAGTCCTACCGAGCCTTCCAAGACTTGACAACCAGTTCCTTGAAATATTCCCTTAGTAACCACCATTTCTCAAATTTATAACTAGCTGGGATGTGAGAATTATTCACATCAGAATCCCAAAAAATGGGGGTGTGGTCACTTCCCAGCCTGGTAAGAGCTTGAGATGTTTCTAAGGTAAACAAGGCATCTAACTCAGTATTATGAAAAATCCTATCTATAGTGGACATAACAACATTTTCCTGGTAGTAGACAAGGTAAACTTCTTGTTAGACAACTTGACTTCCAAAAGGCCCCAGATTTCTATGCAAGCATTAAATTTGTCACACCATTTTTGGTTGACAATTCCATTGCTTTTATCTATTTGTAACCTAACTAGATTAAAATCTCCACTGATTAAAGTGGGCAAAGAAGAGTCTACAAAAAGAGAGTGCAACTCAGAAAAAAAAAGAATATTTACCCTCTTCATAAGGCGATCCGTATACAGTTATATGTCTCCAAAACTTACTATCTTTTTATTTCTAAGGACATAAGAGACATATGAAGCTTTATCATCCCAAGAAAGCACCTCAAAGAAGTTAGAATCCACACCCACTAAGAAGCCTCTAGCAGAGCCATTAGCAAGAAGGAAATTCCATGCAGAATTCTTAGTTTTACTAATGTAATCAAGGTAGGAAGAAGAGAAAATTTCTTTTTTAGTTTCTTGAAGAGCAATGATAGAAGCATGACACTTGGATACATTATCACTGGTCCATTTTTTTCTATCAGCAGCATCAATTCCTCTAATATTCCATTCTAAGATATTGATGCGGATTTTTTATCCTAGGTTGCATGCCTCATTTGAGTATACATACTTTTTGTCTAGAGAACATCATTGTCCTCTAAGTTTCCAGCTAACTGATGGCTCAATGTCGGCGCCAGGAAAATGTTGGTGTGATGTTGATGTAGAGCTCGTTGGGAACCCCAAGAGGAACGTATGATGAGCACAGCAGCAAGTTTCCCTCAGTTATGAAACCAAGATTTAATCGAACCAGTAGGAGCAAGGAAACACCCCAAAGGTGTTGCTAGCTGAGCCTTGGCAGGGCGCACTACCGGTGCTAGTAGCAACGTGGAGACCTGCACAACACAACCACAGAACTTTGTCCCCAACTTGCGATGAGGTTGTCAATCTCACCGTGTTTTGCGGAAAACAAAGGATTAAACGTATCGAATGGAAAGAAGTAATAGTTTGCAGAAAGTAAACACAAAGCAGTAAACAGTTTATAGATTGTATGTAAAAGACAAGGACCGGGATCCATAGTTCACTAGAGGTGGCTCTCCTTAAGATAGATAACATGCTGGATGAACAAATTACAGCGGGGCAATTGACAAACATCGAGAAAGCAATACATGCATATACTAATCATCTTGACTCCTTTGAGATTTGATTTGGGCATTACAACATTATACATAGACCGCCATCCAACTGCATCTATGACTAATAACTCACCTTCAGGTTATCATCTGAACCCCCTCCAGTATTAAGTTGCAAGCAACAGATTATTGCTTTACGAACTGCGTGTAAAGTAAACAATACAATTGTTCTATGAACAAAGGATCGTTGTTTTCTCCCTAGTAGCAACATCACATCTAGTACCTTAGAGATTTCTGTCACTTCCCCAGATTACTGGAGGCATGAACCCACTATCGAGCATAAATACTAAATCTTGGAGTTGCTAGCATCTACTTGGCCAAGATAGCTACTAACAATGGAAAGCATGCAAGATCTCAAATAACAAAGACATGATAGAATCAATAATCAATCTGAAATAGCATCTCAATATCCATCGGATCCCCGCAAACACAACATGTATGAATTACAAATAAATGATCTTGATCATGAATGGAGCTCACAAGATCTAAGCATGAAAGCACAAAGGAGGAGAAACCAGCCATCTAGCTACTACATGGATCTATAGTCCAAGGATGAACTACTCACGCATCACACCGGAGGCTTGCATGGTGATGAAGAAGGCCTCCAGGGTGAATTCCCCTCTCTGACAGGGTGCCGGGAAGAGCTCCCTCATAGAGTAGCAAACAAAAGATTCATGAATAATAATGCTTTGCAAGACGGGTGTTTGTTTCACATAAAGAAAACATAGCATAATAGTATTCAGCTTGTCCCTCATAGAGTAGCAAATATAAATGCATAGAACACCTTCAAAGTTCATAAGAGTGACTAGATACAATAGTTTAAAACAAGCAATATCAAGTTATGCATCAATCAACTAGTCTTGGGACAATGCACATAGAACTAAGAATGGCCACTATGCTCTCAAAGTAAGTGCATAAAGGTAGAAGGTGGAGACTCAATATAATGGTGGAAGAAAGGCCTTCATAGAAGGAAGTAGGGATTCAAGTCTCATAAAGAGCTTCCAAAAATTATGGTACTTATAGCTTTCAGCTCTCATTGCCCCTATCATAAGCATCTTGAAGTGATTAAGGTTAAAGTGAACAAACTATGGTGTACATGCTTGACGAAGTATAAGTTAGAAATCTCATGTCCCTTGTATACGAGGGCCACTCCTCATGCTACTCAAGTACATGTGTATCATAGAGAACCGCCAACAGGGTACCCCTTGCCCGATGATACGGAAGAATCCCCATATCAAAATGACAAGGCAAGTAGACAACAAGCATCTCAGCAATCTTCTTATTTACCATGGGAATATGGTGCTTTTTTTCTCTCTTTCCTCTTTTCATAATCTCATTTTTTTCTCTTTTTTCTCAATATAGGACTTTTTTTATAATAATAATTCTTCATAGACAGCTCATGATGGTTATGCTGCAGGTTTACACCATGTCAGCATGGATTAGACCAGCAGCCCAGGCGTTTCTCTAACACATATACATAACTCCATGGACTTACAAGCTCCCCTTTCATTTCACACCGACGACATCCATATACAAAAGAGCATGATATCAACTAGGTACAAGTACCAAGTGCAATGTTGAAAGCGTTCCCCATGAAAGCATGGTTCTGCTAATTCCCAACAAATAAGTGCAAGCATATACAACATAGACGACACAATGGTTCAAGTTTATTAAGGGCAAGAAAAGTAAAGTGCGCCATCAAGTTCGTGATAGCTTTAATCACTAGTTTTCTCATAACAAGTTTAATTTGGAAGGTAAACAAAAGCATGAATATACTTGGAATAGCATAAGCTAGTAGGTAGGTATGGTGGACTCTTTGGAATAACTTGGTTTAGGGAGTTGGATGCATGAGTGGAACTCATACTTGGTTGTGGAGGCTAGCAAAAGACTGGGAGCGACAAACTAAGAGAGCAATAATGGCCATAATCATGCAGAGCGACAAAACATCATTGATCAAAGCATAAAGTGATACTACAAGTTGAAAACTAAAGGATCATAAAGGCTATGGTGACTTGATATAGTCATAACATGGTGTGAGCATGCGCCAAGTCAACCCAAATAAAGCATCAAAGGAGAATACCACTATACTATGCTTTAATATGCTAAAACAACGCATGATTCATCCAAGGCACATTAAGAAATCTCAATTGTTTATAACAAGTCATGCTACAGCAAAGAATACTAAGCATAAATCCAAAACAATATCAAGCATGGCATGATAAAGCATAGGCCACAGTCAAAAACGAGCTCTTTTTACCACATAAGTATGAACTTTCCTACTCTTTTCCAAACCAAACCAAACCAAACTATTTGCAAACCAATGTATGAAAGAGGGGGTCCAACCAATTTATTCAGAAAACTAAGCAAACTAAAAACCAAAACAAAAACGAAAAAGAAGACGCTCCAAGAACAACACAACTGTGCATGAAACAATAAAAATGAAGCGTTTGGAAGAAACCTGGGATTTTTATTGATGAAGAAGGGGATGCCTTGGGCATCCCCAAGCTTTGACGCTTGTACTTCTTGGATATTTCTTGGGGTGACACGTGTGGCATCCCCAAGCTTGAGCTTTAGTCGATCCTTCATCTCATTACTCATTCCTTCTATACACCTGAAATTTTTCCTTCATACAAAAATTCACACAATCTTTATTAGCAACATTAGTGCACTCAAGATAAATAAGTCTTAAGGTTCAGTTCTAACACCAAATAAAATTCCATTAGAACACTTTATACTGTACCACTTCCCTCAAAGAGCTCAATTCCCCAAAAGAACTCAAAAAGGAACCAACAAGAAGCAAATGCAGAAAATGACAGAAATCTGTCAAAACAGACCAGCAGGTAAAGACAAATTTTTTAAAAGACCTTCTATTGCTCAAATAAAAAAGTGTTGAACTAACTAAAGTTAGATAACAACCTGGATCAGAAGCACAAAAATTCATGCCTCAAAAAGACGTCCACAGATTTTACACGAATTTTTACGGTGAAGCACAGAAATCTGTTTCGGGACAGCAACTTTCTCAATCATTAATTCTCTCTCATTAGAGGTTACTCTTGGCACAAAAAGCAAATAAAAAGGATAAGGAGAGGTTATTATAGAGGTAATAACTTCCAAGACTCATCTAAAACTTTTGGGTTATCTCCCAATAAGTACTTTTCTTTAACGCCTTTAAGTTAGGCATAAGAAGCAAGAAAAAGAATCAAGTGTTCTCATATGAAGAAGCATTAAGACCAAATTTTGTTTTCATAGAGGAAGAAAAAGAAATATTCTCTCTCTTATTTGGGAAGTGTTCTATACCTTTCTTGAGTGGGAGTTGATATTTAATGGTGCCTTCTTTCATATCAATAATGGCACCAATAGTTCTAAGAAAAGGTCTTCCCAAAGTAATAGGACAAGAAGCATTGTATTCAACATCCAAAACATAGAAATCAACGGGGACATAGGCATTGTTAACCATAATAAGAAAATCATTAATACTTCCCATGAGTTTCTTTTTAGCATTATCATCAAGTGGGACATTCAAATAACAATCTTCAAGTGGAGGCAAATCAAGCATATCATAAATCCTTCTAGGCATAATAGAAACACTACTATCAAGATCACATAAAGCTTTGAAATCAAAGTCATTCACTTTCATATTAATGATGGGTTCCCAACCATCTTGTTGTTTAATAGGAATAGAAGCTTTATGTTTCATCTTTTCTTCTTTAATCTTTATGAGAGCATCAGTAATGTGTTTTGTAGAGGCCATGTTCATAGCACTAGCATTAGGACTTTTAGCAAGCTTTTGTAGGAACTTAATAACTTTAGAGATATTGCAACCATCAAGATCAAAATCATAATTATCATATAAATTAGTAGTACTATTACTAGCCTCAACACTAGTGGTGGTGATAGTAGAAATACTAATGTTTCTAGCAATTTCATCTTCTCTTTCCCACTTAGCATGTAATTCAGCTAATAGTCTAACATTTTCATCAATTTTTACTTGTATAGCATTAGTAGCTGCAAAGGGATTATCATTAGTTTCAGGTTTAGCTGCCATTTTATTCAAAGAAGATTGAGCTTCAGCCAAAGATGCTATATTTCTTTCAGCATTAGAGAGTTTTTCCTCAATAGTTTTATTGAAAGCAGTTTGTTTACTAATAAAGTCTTTGAGCATAACTTCAAGTTCAGAGGGAGCACTCCTATTATTGCTGTAAGAATTTCCATAAGCATTACCATTGTTGGGAGGATATGGCTTATAATTGTTGTTACCAAAATTATTCCTATAAACATTATTGCCAAAGTTGTTATTTCTTATGAAGTTCACATCAACTTGCTCTTATTGAGCAACCAAAGAGGCTAAAGGAACATTATTTGGATCAATATGGGCTTTCCCATTCACAAGCATAGACATAATAATATCAATCTTATCACTCAAGGAGGAAGTTTCTAACTTCCTACCTTGTGGAGCTCCCTCAGTATGCCATTCGGAATAATTAACCATCATATTGTCCAGAAGTTTTGTTGCAGCACCCAAAGTGATGGTCATAAAGGTACCTCCAGCAGCAGAATCCAATAGGTTCCTTGAAGAATAGTTTAATCCTGCATAAAAAGTTTGGATGATCATCCAAGCAGTCAGTCCATGAGTGGGACAATTCTTTACCAAAGATTTCATTCTTTCCCAAGCTTGAGCAACATGTTCATTATCAGATTGTTTAAACTTCATTATTTCACTTCTCATAGATATAATCTTAGCAGGAGGATAGTATTTTCCAATGAAAGCATCTTTGCACTTAGTCCAAGAATCAATACTATTCCTAGTCCAGGAATTCAACCATTCTTTAGCTTTTCCTCTCAAAGAGAAAGGAAACAATTTCAGCTTAATAATATAACCATCTATATCCCTATGCTTTTGCATCTCACAAAGTTCAACAAAGTTATTTAGATGGGCAGCAGCATCTTCAATACCAGAAACAATTTTCTCTCATAACAAGATTGAGTAAAGCAGGTTTTATCTCAAAGAAAGCAGCTTCAGGAACATGTGGAGCAATAGGTGTGCTCATAAAATCATTGTTGTTGGTGCTAGTGAAGTCACACAACTTAGTGTTTTCAAGAGTAGTCATTTTTTTGGGTTTTCAAATAAGAAAGCAAACTAGTAAAACTAATTTTTTTTGTATTTTTTATAAAAAAACAAGCAAACAAAGCAAAAAGAAACTAAGCAAAACAAAAACAACAAAGTAAAGAGATTGGTTATGAGGGACTCCCCTTGTGAAGATGTCCTTGACTCCCGGCAACGGCGCCAGAAAAATGCTTGATGGCTCAGTGTCGGCGCTAGGAAAATGTTGGTGCGATGTTGATGTAGAGCTCGTTGGGAACCCCAAGAGCAAGGTATGATGAGCACAGTAGCAAGTTTCCCTCAGTTATGAAACCAAGGTTTAATCGAACCAGTAGGAGCAAGGAAACACCCAAAGGTGTTGCTAGTTGAGCCTTGGAAGGGCGCACTACCGGTGCTAGTAGCAACGTGGAGACCTACACAACACAACCACAGAACGTTGTCCCCAACTTGTGATGAGGTTGTCAATCTCACTGTGTTTTGCGGAAAACAAAGGATTAAACGTATCGAATGGAAAGAAGTAATAGTTTGCAGAAAGTAAATACAAAACAGTAAACATTTTATAGATTGTATGTAAAAGACAAGGACTGGGATCCATAGTTCAGTAGAGGTGGCTCTCCTTAAGATAGATAACATGCTGGGTGAACAAATTACAGCGGGGCAATTGACAAACATCGAGAAAGCAATACATGCATATACTAATCATCTTGACTCCTTTGAGATTTGATTGGGCATTACAACATTATACATAGACCGCCATCCAACTACATCTATGACTAATAATCCACCTTCAGGTTATCATCCGAACCCCCTCTAGTATTAAGTTGTAAGCAACAGATTATTGCTTTACGAACTGCGTGTAAAGTAAACAATATGATTGTTCTATGAACAAAGGATTGTTGTTTTCTCCCTAGTAGCAACAGCACATCTAGTACCTTAGAGATTTCTGTCACTTCCCCAGATTACCAGAGGCATGAACCCACTATCGAGCATAAATACTAACTCTTGGAGTTGCTAGCATCTACTTGGCCAAGATAGCTACTAACAACAGAAAGCATGCAAGATCACAAATAACAAAGACATGATAGAATCAATAATCAATCTGAAATAGCATCTCAATATCCATCGGATCCCCGCAAACACAACATGCAGAATTACAAATAGATGATCTTGATCATGAACGAAGCTCACAAGATCTAGACATGAAAGCACAAAGGAGGAGAACCAACCATCTAGCTACTACATGGATCCGTAGTCCAAGGATGAACTACTCACGCATCACACCGGAGGCTTGCACGGTGATGAAGAAGGCCTCCAGGGTGAATTCCCCTCTCCTGCAGGGTGCCGGGAAGAGCTTCAAATGCCTCCCGATCTAGGGATGGAGATGACGGCGGCTATAGACTCTTTCATGGATTTTTTGATCGGGTCCTGAGGGTTTTCGTCCCGAGGGCATCTTATAGGCGGAAGGAGAGGCCGAGGGGGTGCCTGGGCTGGCCACACCACCCCCTAGCGCGGCCAGGCCTGGCCCGCGCGGCCTGGCCTGGCCCGCGCGACCAGGTGGTGTGGTGGCCCCCTGGCTCCTCTCTGTTTCGTATTCTAGCATCTGATGACTTCCGGAAAAATAGGCACTTTGGCTTTTGTTCCGTCCAATTCTGAGAATATTCATTTTCTGACTTTCCTGGAACCAAAAACAGCAGAAAACAGACAGCTGGCACTGTGGCTCTTGTTAATAGGTTAGTCCAAGAAATCATATGAAAAGTACTCCAAAGTGTGGACAAAACACAAGAAAGTGGATAAAACCAAGCATGGAACATCAAAAAGATACATTTGCAATGTATCACTAACACCTCAGCATTAGATAGATTATGGGGAGAAGCAGATAAATGACAACTGTTTTTTGGGGAGTCCACCATCAGGAAAGCTCCCATCAAGAGGTGGATGTAAAGTAACATTTAAATGAACATGTGAGATTGGGGATGGGCTATTGGTAGTGAGATTTAGCTTATTAGCATCACTATTCTCATCATATTCCTCAATAACAACACCTACAGAGTGAGACACAACCCTAAGAGAAGATTTATGCAGAATATTAACAGGGTTTTGCAGGCTATACCATTAAAAGTATTGGAAGGGACCTCAAGGTTATTCTTCTACTACTGCTCTTGAGCCAGTTCCATGATGGTTCTACCAGCATTCCCTTGAGTTCTCACATTGTGTCTGGCAGCAACAACAATGCCCCGGGTCTTGTTCTTTTTCACTTGGTGTTCTACTTCAATCTCACTTGGGTCCATGCCCCTTAATATAAATGAAGTGATGGACACACCTGGCCATATAATTGCAGTGTGATCCAGTCACAAAGTTCAACGTTGAAATATCTAGCAAAGCATAGTAACTTAGTCCTTTAACCGTGAGATCATATTTAATCACTATCTCTCACGGCTGCTTTGATCACATCAACTGGCATGACCATAACTGAGTGGCCATAAAGGTGCGTATGGGGTATTCCAAAGGAATAGGTTGAGGCGTATGTATCGAGATCGGGATTTGCCTATACGGGTGACGAATAGATACTCTAGGCCCAATCAGTGAGATTACATCAATGAGCTTACAAGCATGTGACTAGGTCACGAGAATGTAATATCATGGGAACGAGTAAACATGTTTGTTAGTAACAAGATTGAACTGGTATGTCAATACCGGAGATCAGGTCTTGGACAAACTAGGTATCATTGTGCAAAAGGAATAAGACTCAATGTTTAAAAGGTTCAAGCGATCAAACAATTCATGGAATATGAAGGGACCATCATGAGTTTCTAGACACCGATGTTGGCCATTGATCGTAGAAATGTCTATGTCATGTCTAAAAATTCTTGAACCGTAAGGGTGTCACGCTTAAGGATAGAGATGTTGCGGGTTCATCCGCGACCGTAAGAGAAATAGGAAGAGAGAGAACCAGAAGTGTTCCGGAGAGATACCAAAGTATTCGGAGGTTATTCAAAGGGAGTTTTGAATACAGGAAATTAAATAAAAGGTATTCAATATTTAATTGGTGGAATTAATATTAAATATATTTATTTAAATAAATAAATAAGGGTAATACCCCTACATGGGCCCTCCGCGGAGGGGAGAGGGCCCAAGAGGGAGCCGCTGGCCCTTTGGTGGGCTTGGGCGTGTGTGGTGGGGGGCCACCCATCGCCGCCAGCCCCTAGGTGGGCTAGGAGCGCTCGTGGGGCCCACCCTACCGGTCGCCAATCACCTCCTCCCACGTCCTCCCAAGTTTAGTCCCACCCCGGGACTTGGAAGGGTGGGAGTGCCTAGTTTTTCCCTATATAGAGGGGCATTCCTCCTCCAAATCTCATCCCACAATGGGCTATTCGCCCCTCTCTCTCCATCTACCCCTTTCATGTGTGTTTCCCAGTCTAGAACGTTCTCCACGAGGTAGAGAATTCTCTAGCAAAGGCACGCCATCATGCACTTGAGTCGGTCTCGATCTTGTTCTTTCGATGCCTTTATGTCAGGGTCCGGGAGACGTATTTTACACCGGACGTGTGTAAAACTTCAGAGGCACTTCCATTAGTGGTGCTGGAGGTTGAAGCCTTCTAGACCTTGAGGTCTGCTACGCTCGGCTTCATCAGCAACATTTGTGTGGGAACGTAATCCCGTGTCCAGTCTTCAAAGGTATGAATACCGTATCCCGCTCATTTCTATACTTCTCCATAGATAGATCTTGGTTGGTGCGTTCTCGTAGTAGAATTTTTTTGTTTTCTGCCATGGAACCCCTTCATTTTCAACCACACATCCTTTCATGACTGAGAGGTAGTTTACCACCACATTGGGTGCATAGTCATAGGTGAAATGGCCATCTTCACGTACAACCTCAAAACCCCTAAGCATTCTATAACACTTGTCAACATTAGGGTTTTCAGAGGTGATCCAAGAGATAAGGTTTTCCTTTGCTGGGATCATATTTTCAGGCGAAGTGGAGGTATTTCCAATTTCAACTAGGAATAGAGTGTCTAGTTGAGAATTACAACTATTCTTCCTATAGGAGCTAGAGGAACTACTACTTTTCCCTGAGATAGTTGCATGACCATTTGTAGGAGGCTGATGGGGAGCATTACTGTTTTGGTTCTCTGTATCCATGGTGTCAGTGATACTATAGTTTCCATTGCCATACTCAACATTAGGATCACAAGGATCATCAAGGATCACTGGATCAACAATCATAAGAGGTTCCACATGAATCAAAATATTGTATTTTTTTTCTTCAACTCAAAGAGTCTCTGTTCGGGATCAGTAGGGGATCTTTGCATTGAATTTTGACCCTAACCACTTCATGCAGATTTTGAAACATGCAAGCCAATCCACATTAACCAGGACCCCTAGGACAGAAGTGAACTGATCCAATGTTTCCCACTTGCACCATTTAGGCTTCAACCCTCTCATATGTAGCCAAACGTCTAGATTTTCTTCATGAGATTCTAAGTCCCCATCAAAAACAACCACATTCACAATTACACATTCCTTTACTAGCCCAAAGCAAGGGGTAACCAGCTACATCTTCAACTGGCAGGTGTGGGGGGAACTTCACAAGAGAAGACCATTCCTCCAATTTCCTGATTTGCCGAGGACAATTGGTTTTGTAGATGACTGCAAACTCCTTAGCTTGTTCTTCTCCGTTGATTTCACCAGCTTCAATGAACACAATTCCAATACTGTTGTTTGAATATTTGTCATCAACTTTAGTGCACTCCACATGGAAGAATTCCAAGCCAGGGTTAGCACTACCATACAGTTTAGCCACCGGCAGAGCAAGCTATATGACTGGGAAAACAACTCCCTTGTGGTTGACCTTCTTACAAATTAAGCATAAAGGTGAAATCCCAAAGGTTGACTTGTTGTGTCTAGGTTCCCCACAGTTGTAGCAGACAACATTAAGGTAGTTGTCCTTCTTGGCAACATCTTTCTCTCTGTTACTTTCATCACTTGAAATCACAGCCTTCACTTTCCTTTAATTCTGCGTGTTCTATTGTTTATTCCCCTACAAATTGGACTGCTGAGGTTGTTGCATAGAATGGAGCAGCTGTTGAGGCAGCGTAGTGGGTGGCACACCTGGCTAATGTTGCTGAGTATATTGTGCCACCTGCTACTATTGGAATTGTTGGGGAAAAGGCAAAACACCAGGGTCATTCGGGGGAAAATGCTGATCTTGTGAGGAAATGTCTCCAACCCAATTACCTTGAGGGTTGATCCACTGGTTCATGGGAAATTTCCCAGGGAACTGACCTGGGAAGCTCCAAGGGGGGAAGCCGAAGCCGAACCCCATCGGCTGCTGTTGTGGCCCAAACTATTGAGGTGGTGGTTGTTGCTGAGGTTGCCAAGAGCCACCAGGGAGGCCCTCCATCCGGCCATGAGTTCCCTGCATCACTCCCTCTCCCATGCCCTTGGTTCGTCATCTTGTTCAACAGCTCACAATGAAGACTTGGGTTCCAAAAAGGAAACAAGTTGTGTGAACTTAGGTCAGAGTAGTGGGTAGGGTGGAAGTTTTTCGGTGTTGTAAGAGCATGTCTCCAGCAGATCCTGATGAATCCAGACAAGCAGCGGCGGCTTGCACGGAACCCTAGCCTCTGAAGATAGAGGGGGATGTCCGAGGGCAATTTCAAGAGAGCCAACTAGCATTGACTATTTTCCAACATGAGGAGATGGGAATTCATCAGGCACAATCCGCACCAAAATTCCTCAGCCCTCAACTGAAACTAAATTGGGCGCGCTCCCGCATTTGGCAGTCAATGTCAGAGATCTGAGGACATGGCCACGGCGTCTTTCCCGCGGGAGTAGCCTTTCGCTCGGTCTGTGAGGGTGAGAAGTGGGAAGGGTGGTTGGGGGGAGGCTATTGGCGGTGGAGGGGTTTCTCTGGTAGCGACAATTGATTCAGCCACATCCCCGTGTCCTCGATTTCCCTAATGAACTCCTAACGGATAGCTTGCGGCCGCGGACTGGTTAGTTGTGGTGCACTTGGAGCCCGCGGGGAGGAGGTTGACAGAGTTTGTCGCATTGCCAAATTTGCTTGCTCCCTAGACATTGTGACCAGTTGCCGCTTCGAAGTGCTCAAGTCCGTCACAAGAATCACCACAGATTTCTCCAGCAATGAAGATCCGCCCGATGTCATGTTGTGCATCACCTCCATCGTGGTTTCCCAAAACACAGAGCCTGCTAGACCACTCCCTTCGGGTTGCTCTGAACCAGTAGCAACCAGCCCCTCTCTCTACATCTGTTGAAGATCTCTGCCATCGTCGTGCGCTGTAGATGCGACAACTTCGACAGGGTTCGGTGAGTCGCTGAGGTCATGTCTCGGAAGTGGAGGCTCGCAGATCCAACACCCTCTCCCGGAATCACCTATACCAGTTTCAGCAGCGCCTCTGCCCCTTCCAACTCCAATAGACAGCCCTCTTGGGCTTGCCCTTCTCTAGATCTATCGGTGGGTCCATGTGATGGAGCATGATCCAGTGCCAGAGCGTGGTCGAGCCTGAGACTAGATGTTGTGCAGGAGAGTGCACATCTGACGATGCTCGCTAAATTCCGACGAGAGAGGAATTGAAGCATGGGTGGTGATGTGGGTGGTGAGCGGGGAGAAAAAATGGGAGAGAGCGCCTAAGAGACTAGTGAGGAAAGGAGGGTGCACAGCGGCGACGTGTGCTGCGATCCCTCGCTCGGCACCCGTCACGAGCAGGGACCGAGGTGATCCCACCATGAACAAGGGCCGAGATCGCTACAGGGGCGGGTGGCTCGGCACGCTCCATCTCGGTGACTCAATTTCCGGGATGTAATATTAGAAACTCTTTTAAGTACTCCCTTCGATCCATATTAGTAGACTCGAATTTGTCTAGATATGGGTGTGTCTAGCACTAAAACTTAACAGATACATTCATATTTAGATAAACTAATATGGGTTGGAGAGAGTAATAAAAACGCTCTTTTATCAGAAAAACAAAAGTTATTGGCGCTAGGTATTCAGGCTCGATATCGAGCAGCAGGTCCGCACGGCAAAAAAAAAATCCAGGACAATTCAGAGTCAAACAGCTAGACATCGTGAGAAATTCGGTCAGTGTGTACCGCTTCGTCTCATACCGCTCGACAGAATGTGTCCTACACTCTCCCGTCACCCCACTCTACATGTAGGGCACGACACGAGCGCAACGCGGCGGCGGCGGCAGCGGGGGCGGAGATAGTCCGCCCTCCCACCCTTCTCCTCCGGCTAGACGTGGCGCCGGTGGCCTCCCGCCCCACCGTCCTCCCTCCCGACGGCCCTCTCTCTCCTCCTCCTATCTCTCTCATCTCTGTGTAGGAGCTTTAAGTAATATATACGTCCATTTCTAAAAAAAATCTCTGTGTACAGTTGGGTTGACTCTCCCAATATCTGTGACACCCGGCAGTCAGACACTAGGAGGAGGACCTCTAAGTTCCACTAATGGCGGCAGGATAGCGGTCGGCCACCAGGAGGACGGCCTTTAAGTTCTGTTGATCTACCGCAGGCATGCGTACGTGCCAGTTAGCTAACAATAGGAACCAATCTGATACACAAAACTAACTAGATTTGCTTCCGGCCCATGCCGTTTGCCGCGAGCTAGCAACCTGTAGGTACTAAGCTAGTTAGGTTGGAAGGCTAGTTCATCGATGGATGTAGTGCAGGCATTCGTACGTAGAAGTTAACTAACAATAGTAACCAATCTAGTGCTGCAATAATGAGATGGATATTCAGAAAGGCAGTACCGCATACATGCTGTTGATGTTGGATACATTCAGAAGTTCAATGTATTCAGAAAATCATCGTTCATGTTCGGAGATGGATCGGAGGTTCAAACGATCGATTTGAGGGTTTTTTAAAAAATTGTCCATTTGTCCAGATTAGAGAGTGATTGTATGGAGATGTAAGCAAAAAAATGATAATGGTTCATGTGTGTATTAGTTTTGGCGTGTATTATAATGGATAATAATTAACCATGTTACTAAGGACTAAAACAATTAGTTTTATGTGTTGGCATTGTTAGTCATTCTCCATTTTATTCAAGTTATAAAACTGATGTGGCCGTTTTAAGTGATATTTGATTGTCGTTTTTATTGTTACGTGATATATAATTATTCAAATAAATTATATCAAAAATATTTCTAGACATGTATAAAACAGTATAATGATCATACTTTCATACAAATGCAATTCATCACTTTGACCATCCAAACATGGTTTGGCATTCAGGTCAATAAAGTCTAGGTACCAAATACCTAAACATCCAAACGGGAATATTGACATTCATTTTCAGTATCAAGTTCATGTGATATTCGCATTTGAGACAACGCAATGCCAAGCATGTGAACGCAAACATCCAAATGGGGGTAGAGAAGTCACATCTTGCTTGCGACCTTTAAAAGTCTGACAGACAATGTTACTTAGAGATGTCCCTCTTGCTTGCGACCATTAAAAGCAGTGAGTTCATGAAAGAGAAATGGAGAATAATCACAGACGTGACATCATATGTCATATATCTTGTTCTCTTAATATATCCCAACACTGTAGCTTTGCCATTGAGAAAGTAACTGCTATGAAGCAGTTTTCCTGGTGGAATATCCATTTCGAATGGAATAAAACTATGACACATCCCCCTGAAATATAAAGTACACCTGATCCGTAGAGGCAAGCTGGTAGTATACAACGTTATAGAGTGAGGTAGACGAGCTCTTAACTCTATGTGTACAACAATCTTCTTGTGTGTGCCCGTGATCATGTATTTTTTCTGTTGGTCAAATTCTCTTGTATATTTTAGTTATGCCTAAACCAACTAATATTTTATCTAAGCTTTTCTTATGCCATGAACTAATCAACTTGCTAGGACCATGAACTTAAATTAGTTGACTAGAGTATCGATAAGGAACACAATCATTATTAATCATGCATTAAATATGCCTCGTGCATGCCTATCTACTAAACACTTCTCACTTAATAAACTATAGGTCAACATGGCCTTTGTGGATTCCTGTTTTGTCTGTTTTAGAATTGACAGGGTCTTTAGAGCTGTGTCTTTCCATTCCTACAGATGATGTTGCAATTTTCATTTTGGTTTGTAGATTCCAAAGTCGCTCGTGTTTTGTCCATGTTGATGTAGCTTTTTTGGTCGTACCTTGCGGTACAACTTAATCGTGCATGTGTGATGCATGTCTCAAAAAATATGAATAAACCAAACATGTCAAGCAACCAAGAGAAGAAAATTTTAATCCCATTCATTTGATACAAAGATCATTCATAAAATAATGAAATGGCTACACAATTTCTATGGCGAAAATCAGGGCATTCTTTGACAATTTTCTAATGACTAGGTATTACTCACATATTTTTCGTAATCCAATATGTGATTAGATACCCTACGGTGATAAAACTAAAAGTGTTGCGTGAATAGCTTTATTATTATTGCTATTTAACAAGTGTAACATATTTCAAAGAAGGCACATTATACAATCGACCATGGAGAGCTACCATTGTTTGCCATTGAACTCCATCTTCATATGTACTCGTATATATAGGTCCTATGATAAATTGTGTACAAAATCTACACATATTTCACAATCTCGTCATTTGCACACTGATTTATTACAAAATTTATAGTGATTATGTTATCTCCTCGTCTTCTTTTAGTGCAATTCAAATTATAAAATTATGCATTCAAGGTGGTTTGCATTTTGATAGTCTTAACTATACTAATATAATAATTACTACATTTTCAGGTAATAAGAAGTTACAATTCATGTTTTCTGAACTATTTGATTGTCGTTGTACATGTTTTAGTTTGGAAAAGGTTTTGTATTTTTTCCTATAATTCTTATAGATATTTTCTTGTTTGAAATATTAAAATACCTATAGGTTCCTTTTTGGTGTGTTTTGGTGAAAGTATTTCTATATTTTTATCTTTATTTCCTATAGGTTTTATTCTTGTTTTTAAAATTGTGCAAATGCCCATATGTTCTTTTTGTTTGTTTGTTTTTTATGTTTTTGGATATCTATCTATGCATTCATATAGATGATGATGTAGATCCCCTTTGGATCGCTTTAGATTTGAAATGGTGTTTGGATCTATGTCTTTTACACTCCTATAGATGTTGTAGATTCCCTTTTGTCAAGTGTTAGATATGAAAGTGTCTTTGGATCTCTGTGTTTGCATTCACGTTGATGCTACTATAGATTCTTTTTGGTTAGTACTCCCCTCGTCTGAAAATAGATGTCGCAAACTTTTCTAAATTTGGATGTTAGTATCTAGATGCATCCAAATTTAGAAAAGTTTGTGACATCTATTTTGAGACAGAGGGGAGTATTAAATTTGAAAGGGTCTTTCGGATCTTGGTCTTTGTTCCTCTGCAATTAAGGTTAGAGTTTTGGTGCCAAACAAAATTTTGAAAAACAAAGTAAACGAGTTTCGATGATAATCCAGTTGCAAGGCCATGGTGCAGCTCATGCATGCATTGCGCCTAGTTGTTTGGAGCTCTCGGTCAACTCTCTACCATCACCCACATGGCCAAGAAGCAAATGTATTCGAGTAAAATAACAAACACGCTATAACTCGTTGATCAAGCACCATTGATTTGGGAGTTTATATATATCCTTGATCAATACTGACCTCCGCTAAGTACCTGGTCCAAAACTTTGTTATTACGGTGTGTATTGCTTAGAGATGTCCTATCTTGGTATGCGACCTGCAAAAGAATATATGATGTATAGTATATTGCTTTTGAGGGTCAAGTTATCTTGTATTAGTAATATATTTCAGTCATGCCTAAAACTTTGTATTTTTCCAGTTACGTCTTCTCTGGTCAAGTCAAGCTCCTAGCATCACGTCTGCGGATGAATTGACTGGTAAGTGCCGATAACGAATGCAGTGATTGATTACTTGTTGACTTTGCACTGGCCGACAGCAACGCAGAAAGAACCCTAATTAATATCACCCCATTGAGTCGGAGTATTTTTTGAGTGGGTCAAGGTATCTTAACATCTCAGTTATACCTAAGAAAATTCGTATATTTTTCTAGTTACTCTTTGTAGCATCTTGTACGCCCCGTTGAGTACATATGCTTTAATTTGTCTGCAAGTTAGCTGTAGTCTCTATCTTCTACTACCTCTGTTCCACAATGTAAGCTTTTTTAGCAAGTTGTATTAGCTTTTTAAAAAGTCTTATATTGTGAAACAGAGAGAGTAACGAACCCTAACTTAGTAATATGCGTAAGTATGTCGATCAATACACAACAATGACTAGGCCTTCTTCCATGGTGATGCCATCATATCATATGAGAACCTAGGTTCATCAGATTGACCTCCATTTGTGGAGAAACAAAGTATCTTCGCATTCATGCATAAATATCGTCTTCTACATATATACATTTAAGTATCCAGCATAGACTTGTTATATAGTTCTACCTATAATTCACTTTGGCCTCCGAGAGCACCATGGCACCTGACAAACTCCCTATATTTCTCCATAAGTTGAAAAAAAATCCAATTCTCTTTTGTAAAAGTATTCGCCGATGTTTCTATTCTACTGCTAGTTTTTCATAACAAAATTCATCTTTGAGTGGCATGTTGAGAAAAGACAAATTCAACACCGATATTCAAATTTTTAATGTGCTATTGCTTTTTTTATAAAGAGAATATATTAATATCACGGAGATGTCTGCAATTATATCCCACATATGCACCAACCAAATGTCAGAAGACATTACGGATGCACATAACCAAAATAAATAAAAAAGATAAAGAAAGTTCATGTCATAGTAATCAATTCCTTGTAGTCAAAAGTCATTTCTCATACTTCTAAGCTTTACAAGGCGACTTGGGTTTACCCTAGCCGTGCCATCGGGCACCAACACTGACCCCTCCTCGACACCATTATAGTTGGTTGTCGTCGCACTACATCGAGCACCCTCTCTACCAAAGGTGTGTCAGTGAGAGCTTGTCATGCAAGCTTGTGGTGCGCGGCGTGAAGGAGCAGCAACGCACGACGTGAATCTAGAGGGTCGGTGACGCTTTGCGCTCTGGTTCGCCGTGCTACGGTGGCAGCACCGGGGTGGCTGCCTTGAAAGCCGAGGAGGCAGTGCTAGGGCATGACAGACGTTGTGGTGTGGAGGGACGCATGTGTGCTGAATTGGGTGTCTTGCGACCAGATCATCTAGAGATGGCGACCTTCTAGGGGTCTTCCGGTTTGACATGGGCGGTCATAGTTTTTTGGAGTTTGGTTGGCATTGTGGAGATGCCACGTGACTCATGAGCGAGTGGATCTCTGGGAGCATGGTGGTGGTGTATCGTTATCCATAAGCATCATGTTCCTCCTTGGGGCATTATCGTGGAGCCTCATCACACCTCGAACCCTCACTCTAGGGTGAAAATCTAGATCCGCCATGATGCATCGGTCGACTACGGCGCCTTCAATGTCGCAACCTTCTTGGAAGTGTCATTTTTGGAGTGTTTGGTGCCACAAGGTGGGTCAACTTATCCGGGATACCTTCGGCGTGCGAGCGCCATGGCTTCTCGGATTGTGAGGTTTGCCACCGTTAATCTCGAAACATTTTTTTGTGGGATAGCACTTTGGTCAAGTTTGAGGGTAACTCACATACCGGTTTGGTTCCTCTTAACTGAAGCGCGTGAAGCTGCCTCGCACTACATAGAAAATGAGATTTGCGGTGGAAATTCGCCATTCAAAAATTTCTTGTCCTTTCAGACTTTTGAGGTTTGCCACTGTTAAGCTGTTGTAGAAGCCCAAAATAACACCCCCTTATTGTGGTGGGACACTTAGCCTTCTTCCGAGGAGATTGAAATCCCAACCAGTCCCTTTATTTTTTGCGAAATTCCACCGATCTACTAATAATCATCAACAATAGTACAAAGTGATCTAAAAGTAATAAAAATTACAAATAGGTCATTGGACCACCTAGCGACGACTACAAACACTAGCCCAAGCCGAAGGCACGCCGCCATCATCGCCCCTCCATCACCGGAGCCCCTTTAGCTTTGACTACTCTTTTCCACGATGTTGATCAGGCAGCCGTAGTGCTCTTTGACGACATGCTTGTGTCGTCCGGGCGGCGCTCTTGACCTAGTTTATAGCTAGGTAGTATGACCATGTTGTAATTCCGTATGTTTTTTGTCGGTTTTCCGTAAAAAAAAACTAGTACGTGTGTGGATTTTGGCATGGTTTCCTTTAAATTGATTAGTTGGTCGGAGACTCGGAGTAGGTTTCTATCTTTGGTAAACTTGCCGCATGTGGTTGCGCCTCCTTTCCCAAAGAGCCCACCTAGGCTTAATAGGCTTAATAGGCCTTATCATTAATATAGGAGCCTCATATTCTCATCCTTGATTATTTGACGCCCGTGGTCCAATAATACGGGCGTGACCCAAGAAGGTGTGATGAAAGAAGGATCCCATGTCAACCTGCACGTCAACATCGTGCCGCGGCCCAATAACAGGTAAAGTTTCCTTTTTCTTTTTATATTTTTATTTTTATCTCCAAATTTGTATATATATATATTTCTAGAAAGTTGAGGACTCATATTTATATGGTTCAGTTAAAAATGGAAATTATATATAATAAAAATGAAATTTTGTGAAATATATATAAATTATTGAGAAACAATGTTCATGAAGTTAAAAGAACGTGTTTACATGATTAAAAAATGTTACCGTTGTTAAATTAATTGTTCATGAGATAAAAAAATGTTCATGCAGCTCAAAAGTACTTTTTGAGAGGTTTAAAAAATGTTCATATAGCAACAAAAAAAATCATGGGCTTCAATTTTTTTCATATAAAACAGAAAATATTCACTCTATATAAATAATGTATTCATCATATTAAAGAATGTTCACATATTACACAATAAAATATCCGTGTAATTCTTAAAAACAAAACTATACTCAAAAGAAAAGATAGGATGAAAAAAGAGAATAAAAATAAAAAAATACGAAAACATAAAATCATAAATAGAAAAGTAATAAATAAAAAAAGGAAAAATAAAAACATGAAAAGGAAAAGGAAAAAATAAAAAGCTTATATGGGATATCCCAGGAGAACCACTCGTTAGCGTTGAATTGCTTTATGCGTGCACTAGTTCTGCTCCCACAATGTTTTTGGTTGGGCCGCACCAATGTGGCCTAATAACAGGTACCGGTTCTATTTTCATTAGATCCTGGAAATTAATATATGTTTCTGTCTATTTTGTTATAATAATGAAAAAATGTTGCAAAAAATAAATATTCATGCATATGTCTATTCCAATAATAGTTTTTGGAACTGTTAATTTTTTTTGAACACATGAATTTTTTTGAACCTGACACTCACCCTATGTGTACACTAATCATCCACCTCAACACTACGTGTTCAATTGTCGAGGGAAAAATACTATCCTCTGTTTCTGTAATAAGGTGCGTACAGTTTTTTAGATGAATCTTCAACCAAAAGCTTGTACAATAATATCTCGATTATATTGTATAAAAAGGTATATCATTGGATTCGATCAACTGTTTGGAGTTGTAATGCTGGTCATCTTGATCTTCATATGTTTCTACACCACGCCGCTATGATCAACTGGACTATCCTAATATTTGTATTATAGATAGGTGAAATTTCTGTATACAAAGAATCCATTTTCATCGTACTGAAATGGGGGAAATAGAATATATTGTAAGAATCGCTTGTACATTGCCAATTACTCCCTGGTGGTGGACGGTGGACCATGTGTCGCGGTGAAAACAAAATCTGCACGGCATTTCCCACGCACTACTGCGTAAAAAAACATGGGCACAAGAATGACTCGCCCTAAGTTAGGGAGTACACAAGCAATTCACGACATATACGTACATGAGATCACAATTCACACAATGTAGTACCATTGAAACCCAGAAAGCGAAGAGTGAAAATTCATAGCATCTTCTTAGCTCAAAAGAAAGTCTGCGAAAAAAAGCAGCAGCCTTACAGGTACAAGAGGCAACAACAGGAAAACCAAACCAACTTGACAGAATACCAGCCTTGACACATGCCGCACATTAACCAAACCGCCTCCAGCCCTCCACATTATCATTCGCACATTCTTCCCAGTTTTCCACTTCGAAGTCCAGCTGCAGCTTCGGTTGGCCCGGAGCCTGTGGCGGCAAAAGACCGGTATTTCCCTTTTCTTATTGAGGTTATAGGAGCGACGGGTGCTGTGTACAAGGGTTAGAGATGTAGTCAACGCAAGAGCAATGATTTATCCCCATCATGATGAAATTTTTCAAGATTACCTGTGCTGACTACCGAGAACAGACGTGTAGCGGGGATAGCTCAGTTGGGAGAGCGTCAGACTGAAGATCTGAAGGTCGCGTGTTCGATCCACGCTCACCGCAGTCCAGCTTTTTGACATTGCTTGTTTTTCTTGTTGTGTTATATTGTGCTGTCATTTGTTAAGAAGATCAGGGATGTTATATTGTGCTGTCTGACTCAGGATGGCTTTTACTTAGAAAACCAGGGATTTTGAAGCCAAGTTCCACTTCACAGAATGGAACCATGCGATGGCTTCTGTTCTGAAAGCATAATCTCCGATGTTCAACATCGATTACCATATCCGGTAACCAAAATAGCACGGTGTCGTCAAAAACTGGTGTCAGCCAGCTCCCAACGTTGCGGCCATACAAAGCTCAAGCCGCCTCACATGGTGCGCTGCCAGGGTGGGCGTGTGGCCAGCAGGCCGTACCCATGGAGGCTACGGCGACAGCAACCCCCTTCACTCCGACAATTTTCGAGTACAGCAGGTGCAGTTCTACATGCTACAATGCCAGGCCAAGAAGGCCACACTCACACATGTTATACAAATTCATAACATCTCATCACAGCGGCCAGCGTGCATAGCTCGGCTGCTCAATCATCATTAATTCAATAAGCACACGGCTGCCTGGCCAGTGAAGTCAATACAATGGTGCCTCCTAAGCTGTTGCGCCCTGTGTCTTCAGTTTTACAGCACCAAACATTCCGAGTCGCGTTACAGATGGCACAATCCGTCTCTCTACGGGACTACCCGCCTCTTCAAGATCAGTGAACTGTATATACACAGTAAAGTTTTTCTACTTCTACTCCAATGTGCACACCATATGTTCCTGAATAAGACGGTACTCACATTCCATGTGTTAATATGTGGACGCCAATTCTACATCGTCAGATATCTCTACTCTACAGCTAGAGTCCAACTTTGACATGATGATGCCTGCCACACAGGGTAAGTTGAACCAAATATTTTGATTTCCTTCTGCAGTTTTCCCCAGTGATATACCGAAAATAAGTAACTCGGCATTTATAAAATGATGTACGGATGTGCGGCTCCAGCTTGCTAAGATGCATCAGGCGGCTACAAACACCATAACATTCCGCAAAAGAAGAAACTCCATCCTCCAAACTACATCAAGGTCCTTTGGTTCGCAGCCTATGAGACGAGAGTACAATTATGCCAAATCTTGTTCACAACTCACCTAAACTGTGATCGAAAAAAATGGCAGAACAACTTAGCTTTTCCTAACCGATTGTTTTCACTGCTCACGGTCGGCAACCGGTGGCGACGGCTGGCACCACCAGCGCGTGGGACAGGCCCGGGGCTTACAGCAACCAAGCAGGAACTCTGACAGGGAGGCATCACCTTCCTTGCCTGCCACAGCCTAGCTTCTGGAAGCCGGGAATAGGGGGAGAACGCGCATGAAGGGAAAGTATTGCGACATATTGTTTTGTGAGCGTTCTAGATGAAAATCATGCTGCAAAACTGAGTGCAGAACTGTAGACATGTGTTCTAGAAAGCATTCTATGATGCTAAATCTGACACGCGTTTTACAAGGAAATCATTCCAAGGATATGTTGGATTTGACTTGGTAATGAGCAGAACATTTGGTAGTTTCAACCAATTCTGCAGCTGCGATGCTAAAGCAAACAAAGGGAAGCACATCTATCTCTGTATTGATTTTTTCAGTTAAGTATTTAGGAGAAGCTTGTTCTCATGAGAATTCACAGAATTGTCAAGAGAAAGAAACATGAATATGAAACATCTGGTGGATACTTGATGCATTAGGAAATGAACATAACTACCACATCACAAGAACCACGATCTGTGTACCAAAATCAACAGGGAAGGTGCGGCCTCACCTCAGAGCAACCACACAAAGGGACAGGGAGCACACCTCGCAGTAAAAGAAAATAGGCAAGGAATCCGCAACCTACAAACAGAGGAAGGCATGCATAGAAATCTGAATATTAGTACTAGTAGAATTGCTTTAGCATATGTAGCAAAAAGTCCAATTAAACAATTGAAAAGTGATGGGTAGAGGCCTGTTAAACAGCTAAAACATGAAAAAGGCTGGCACAAGATCCAAATCAATAGAACTGGAGCATAGCATCAAGAAAAACAAACATGCAAGTGCAACAAGAAAATATTAAATGTGTATGTAACGATATATCTATTTCTAATCTAACCGCCAAAAACTTCGCATCATCATGTTCGAGTATTTTTCAGTGTAAATTCTAGTTTTATTAGGAACGCTAAATGTGTTATGCAATGCATGATGCATCAGCTAGTCAACTTGATGCGATACATAAGCTATTCAACTTGGAGGTAAAATCCAACTGACGACTCACTGTATATAACCAATATTTGATGCATCAGTGCTTAGTGTTGATTACAAGAAAATCTCAGCGGTTTTTTTCAACATGAATCATAGAAGGCACACATGCAAATGAGGCATTACATCAAACATCAACTGTGCATCCTCAATAGCACCAACTGCACATTGCAAGCAAAAACCCAAATATCAAGGTGTACTGCTGCAAACTGAAGCTAAAGTCCAAAGGTACAAGCAAGTATTGATTAAGTAAGGGTAAACTTCCACTAAATGGGCAGCTAACTCCACGTTACATCTTTTTAGGGATATCAAGCCTGACCATTTATTGGATAGATCTAACAGGCCACATGCAGCTATCAGATTTTGGCTTTACAAATCTCATTGAACCTAACACTGCAGAGATATAACACCAATCCATCACTGGCAGACAGTGCTACGGAATTATGTAACGTTGCTGCCCCCAGGCAAACGCGCATGAAGGGAAAGTATTGTGGCATAGTATTGTTTTGTGGGCATTCCATGAAAATCATGCTGCAAAACTGAGTGCAGAACTGTAGACATGTGATCTAGTAGAAAGCATTATAGTTATAGGATGCTAAATCTGACATGCGTTCTAGAAGGAAATCATTCCAAGGATATGTTGGATTTGACTTAGTAATGAGCAAAACATTTGGTAAAGTTTCAACCAATTCTGCAGCTGTGATGTTAAAACTTAAAACAAACAAAGGGAAGCACGGGCGTCTATCTTTGTAGTGATTTTTTTCAGTCAAGTATTCAGGAGAAGCTTGTTCTCACAAGAATTCACAGCTTATTAAGAGAAAGAAACATGAATATGAAAAATCAGGTAGATACTTTGATACATTAGGGAATGAACAGAACTATCACAAATGAACCACGATCCGTGTAACAGATCAACAGAGGAGGGCGGCCTCACCTCAGAGCAACCACACAAAGGGACAGGGAGCACACCTCGCAGTACAAAAATAGGCAAGGAATCTGCAAACTACAAACAGAGGAAGGCATAGAAATCTGAAAATTAGTACAGGTAGAATTGCTTTAGCATATGTAGCAGAAAGTCCAACTGAACATTTGAGAAGTGATGGGCATAGGCCTATTAAACAGCTAAAACATTAAAAAAAGCTGGCACAGGATCCAAATCAATAAAACTGGAGCATTAGCATTAGGAAAAAAAACATGCAAGTGCAATAATAAAATATCAAATGTGTATGCATGATATATCTATTTCTAATCTAACCGCCAAAAACTTCGCATCATCATGTTCAAGTATTTTTCGTTGTACATTCTAGTTTTATTAGGAAGGCTCAACCACGTATTCCCATTGCAGAAGAATCGGCTGAACAACCACGGGTGGATAATGTAACTCGGAGTGTTGAAACCCAGGAGAGAAATAGCTGCCTACATATCAACACACTAGAAACAGAAGCAAAATCTTCATGGTATTTCACCCGCTCTACTGCGTAAGAAAACATTAGCACAACAACTGACTCAGCCTAATAGCAGGGAGTACACAAGGAATTCACAACAAACTTGAGAACACACAAAGTACCAAACACAGAAAGAGAGCAGAGAACGGAAGGCAAATTTATGTCATCTTTCTTCTTAGTTCAAATGAAGGTCTGCAAAAGAAGCAGCAGCCTTACAGGGGGTTGCCCCAGCGAACAGTGGACAACCAGGAACCTACTTGACAGAACACCAGGCTCGATATATATAGCCAAAAAGAGAAAATGATGTCTAAATAAAAACAAGCCATCTCGACCAAACTGCATCCGCCTCATCACTCGCATGATTCTTCCCAGTCTTCCACTTCAATGTCTGGCTGTAGCTTGGGCACTGCTCGTGCAGCGCTCTGTGCTGTGCTAGCCCCAGCATCGGCTCGAGGAGCAGTAGCGCTGGAAGATCCAGCTTCAGTCTGAGGAGGTAACTTGCGTCTGTCAGTTGACCCAGAGCTTGTGGCAGCAGGAGACTCCAGAGCAGTCCATCTGTTCGTACCCATGACCTGACCAGGAGTATCAGCACGCCTCCACGCTGACCCTGGAGCTTGACCGAGCACACTCGTCCCTGGAGATTGACCAAGCACTGTCCAGTCGCCAGATGGGTTAGGCTCAGAGGCACCAGCCTTTTTCCATGGATTGGCACTGGTTTTTGCAGCCGGACCTCCATCTCTCTGTGCTCCAACCCACACATTGCCTGATGACGAAGCCTGAGTGATGCTGCTTGGGCAGAACATTGCAGCACCCTGGTAAGCAGACCCATTGTCCAGACGCCTCAGCGCCGTCGCAGCTCTAGCTGGATCACTAAAGACTGCCAAGGCATTCTTGTCATTCAGCCAAACCAATTCACACTCCCCACCAAACCTCAAGACTAGAGAGCTAACATCAGCCTCCCTTGGCAGATCCAGCATTGCAACAACGAGCCGCGGGTCCATGTCCACCATGGGATCAAAGTAAGGATACGAAGCAGAGACATAGACACCAGCCTTGGAGCCCAGAACGCGAGCAGGCACCTTCGACTTGGGTGTGACATGAATGGTAACAAATCGCTTGGGTTCCCAACCAACCGCCTGAACAGACAGCTTCCACCTATCTGCAATGAGCCTGATAGCATCCCTCTTATCCTTTGTCATGTGACAGAACACATGGACCTTGATGTTGCTTGAAGAACTTCCTTTTGTCTTCCCGAGCACAAGAAATTTGCACCTCTCCTCTATGGCCAGCACCCACTTTGGCTCGCGCCGGAATAGATCAGAAAGCAACTCCGACGCATTTGAGTTCTCACCAAAATGCAATGCATCCAGATTGGGAGGCGTAATGTCAAAAGCTTCAGCAAGGACCCTTTTCCTCTCCATTTTTGCACACTCCTCGTCACAGCAAAGCTTCCTCTGTCCAAGAGGTACCCTCTTCCCATTTGATTCCACGGGTTGGAGAGGCATTGGCAGCTGCTGTATGGTGGAGATATCAAACATGCTATCACCATTGTAGGATCCACCAGCACTGCACGGCACTGCTGAAGTGATACGGCCACAAGAACAGGTAATACTCACACGGACTTCACATCTCACGTCTGGGCAAGGTGATGACGGGTGGCATGGGGTACTGCATGTGTGCTTGCATTCCCTCCTTGGGACACCACATAACTGTCCACATGAAACTTTGCTCCCAGAGCTTGAACTAGCATCTCCGTTTGCAGGCGGTGAATCACAAGGAGGAGGATGGCAAGTCCTGGCGCAAGCATGAAGTCCACATTGACGGTTCTTCCCACACGGCTGATTGCATCTGATATCCTTTGAACCACAAGGGATGTTCCTTAACATCACATGTCCCCCAGTGCATTCTCTCATTACTGGCACAACGCAAGGTGGGCAGTCCCCAAAATGGCATTGATGTGAAGCTGGATGCCCACAAGGCTGAGGGACAATGCACTGGTGTGGGCATGATGGAGTTGGTGTGCCGCAGGGCTGCGGGGGGCGGAATGGATGTCCTGCCACAGGCACAAGAGAGCTCACTGAATATGGTCTCACGGCAAGGATCACAGTGACCGCTGTGGCAGAGATGTTGGCATCCATGCTGTCCACACCGGAGCTTCTTGCCACATGGTATCTGGCAGAAATGAGGATCCATGTTGTCACCTTCATGCTGAGCAAATGGCTTCGACAACGGGCAGCAAGCCTCATTGCACCTGTGCCTCCCACAGTTCTTCTTGCGGCCACAAGGCTTGTTGCAACGAAACTCTTCCATCGAGACCATGTAGCACTCCACCATCTGGCCTGATGAGCCACAGCGGCACCTCTGCTCCACACGCACCAAGCACGGTGGACACTTCCCCTCGTGACATGTAACCTTGCACCTATGAACTCCGCAGGGCAGTCGCTTGTCGCAAACCTTATCACAGGTGGGGATTGGGTCCAAGCAGCTCGACCTCTTCTCCTGCAGCCTTGTCTTGCCGCAATGGCAAGTGGTGACCTTCCCTGGCACGAGTTCGCACCCACCACATGGCCCCGGGTGGCAAACATCCTTGCAGGCATGGTTGCCACATGAAAGATCATGGCCACAAACCGCACTGCAAGAGAACACCCCATCCTTCTCCGAGAGACTGCCCTTCACTGCCATCTCGCCGCACACGAGGATATCTGTTTTCTTGCCGCAGAAGCACTGTGCAGAGAAGTTAACCTGACAGTCCCCGCAAGGCCCGGTGTGGCAGACCTTGTCGCATCGGTGCCTCCCGCAGGGGAGCAGCCGATCACACTGCTGCCCACATGTAACAGGCGTACTCCGGTCGGCACATCGCCGCGTGATAGACTGCTTGCCGCATGGGCACGGCCTCTCTGGAGCAAACGCCTTGCAGGGTGGACACGGCCCAGGGTGACACTGCAGGACACAGACGTGCGGGCACCTGGTGACAGCGTCATCATCGGGCGAGGCGCCCTTGGCAGCAGGATCCGTTTTCCCGAGGGGCTTGGAGCAGGGCTCGCCACAGGAGTGGGGCGTGAGGAAGAGGTCGTTGGGGGGATCGCGGCGGCGCCCGCAGAAGCAGGTGTAGGCGATGTCGCGTGCGGGCGTGTCGTGCACGGACTGGCACCCGGGGCAGCGCCAGGAGGAGGCCGGGTCGGAGGCCTCGGAGACCGAGGCCGGGGAGCGCGCCCACTTGCGGATGCAGGGGAGGTGGAAGATGGAGAAGCAGCTACCGCAGGACCAGACGGGGGCCGACCTCCGCACCATGTCGTAGCAGATCATGCACTCCACCGCGCCCCGCGCCAGCTTGTCCTGGATCTCCTGCACCAGCTGCGGCACCGCCCCGTTCCCCCCTGCTCCGGCCGCTGGGGCCGCGGACGCATCTGCCGGCGCAGCGGCGTTAGCGGGCGCGGGCGCGGGCGGAGCCCTCTCCTGCGGCGGGGGGCGGCGGTGGTTGGTGTTGTAGTGACTTGACGGAGCCCTCTCCTGCGGCGCGGTTTGGCGGTGGTTGGTGCTGTTGTTGTGGTTGGACGGAGCCCTCTCCTGCGGCGGGGTTTGGCGGTGGTTGGAGTTGTTGTTGTTGTTGTGGTTTGGGCGGCGCTGGCGGCGGTGGTGCGTGCGGGTGTCGGGGGCAGGGTTCGGGGGCGGGAGGATGGGGGCGGTGTTGTCATGGTAGTGGGGTGGCACATAGGCGGGGATCGGACGGGGGTCGGCGGAGGCGTCGGTGGGGGTAGGCGCGGCAGAGGATCGGGGCCGCCATACTCCGCGGGGGGAAGGAGCGGCTTGGCCGCCGTTGCCGCCACGGCGTCGATCGGTGGAGGGCTGCATGCGGCGGCGGGGCGGGAACCCTAGGGTTGGTGTGCCCTCCGTTGGGGAGGGGGTGGGGGCGGAGGCGGCGGGGTGGAGGAGGAGGTGCGGTGGAGGGGAAAAGGCAGCGGCGGCGGCGGCGGCGAGTGGTGGTGATGGGGGGATTATGCGGAGTGGAAGAGGGTATTTTAGGAGGCAGGAGAGCCTTGGAGACGACGGCAAATCGGCGGTGCGGGACGAAGATGCGTGGAGGTGGAAGGGGACGGGGAAGGGGGAGGCGGTTGCGGCTGGGTCGGTCCGTCCGTCGATCCGGGAGGGACGAGATGGGTCCAGTCTTCGGGATGAGACGGGGAAGCACGTGTTCGGTCGGGTTTGGGTTTGGGGTTAGGTCTAGTCGGTTCACGTCCTGACGTCACCACGTGTGTGTACCGAGACCGAGAGCGTGTCTCAGTCTGCCTCCGTGTGTGTGTGTACGACAATGTTTTCATAGCGAGATTCGAGCGAATAATACCCCAAAAAATACTCTCGTTATTCCATAATTTTTGTCATGGTTTTAATTCAAATTCAAACTAAAATCACGGCAAGAATTATGAAATGGAGGGAGAAATTTGCGAAGCTGGAGTCTTATAGTTTTAATTTTTGAATCAAATTAAATCAAAACCATATTTGACAAAAAATTGAAGTTGCCAATTTTCTTGACAGTGTTTGAAGTTGCCAATTTTATACTAGAGAGAGACAGACTGAACAAATCCCCGTAGCTACCGTGGTAGGGCCTTTTTGATTTTTTTTTTCAAAATTCAAATGGTCATTACAATGGAGTGCCTTATTTCCTGTGATGCGGACAGGTGCATGTTCGCTAGCCGAGGCCTAGTCAAAGGATGGGGACGAAGCTTGGGCGCCACGGTGCAGACCACAGCTAGCACGGCATTTTTTAATTAATCACAATCAATTCTTTCTTTTTCTTTCCAGTTTAATGAGAATCAATTCCGGTGCCAACTTGCCGGAGTACGCCGGATCACAGAACAACAGTCAACATGACATGAAGCGTATATATAAAGAACAAATAATGCACTAGTTTTCAAGTGCCTATATATTTTCTCTTAAAACTGTTTAAAATTGACTAAATTTGCAGAACACATGATGCACTAGTTTTAAATTTGAGCAAGCTAATAAAAATACTCCCTCCGATCCATATTTTAATTGTCTCAACTTTATCTTGATTCGCATGTATATAGACATGTTTTAGTGTATAAATATATTCGAATCTAGATAAAGTTGAGACAAATAATTAGGATCGGAGGGAGTACCAACATTGAAAACTATATTCATATTCCTATCTATAATAAGTACAAAATAGTTGATATTTATTTAGTGAATTCCAGCTTATACCTCCTACTTCCATTTTTTTTACCCGAATTATCTAATTTGCGGATTTTCATCCATATATCTAGTGAAAGTTTTGTCAGTTTCTATTTCTTCTATAGTGCCCCCAAAATCTTAACAAGAAATTAAAATTAAATGGGGAAATTCATGTAAGAAAAAAGTGAAAGTAGAGGGTAAAATAATTTACTATGTGTGCTCAACAAAAGTGTTGAAGTAGTGGAATTTTTTTGAACGCGACACTTTGGAGCTTGGGCTTCATGGAGCCTGGAATTTTGAAACAATAAAATAAATAATGGCATTGAAAGTTTTTAAAACTTTTGGAAAAAATCTAATTGTGCATACATATATTTCACATGTGTGTAAATTATTACGAAATAATTTATGTTCTAGGGTACACAACGAGCACAAATGGTGATCTAAAGTAGTAAACAATACACAATCTTCGGGTAAATTGTTAGAATTTTGTTTTTGGTCTAGATTATAACGCACTTAGCATTGATGTTTTACAAACTTTATTTTTGAACAGGGAGGAGACTCGAAGGTTCCCGAAGCTGCATTAAATTTCAGCGGTGGTACCACATCTTACAAATAGGTCCACAAAGGAAAGAAAATTAAAAGCAAGACCCAAAGATTTACACAAAGCCCATTGATACGTTGCAAACGTATCTATAATTTTTGATGTTCCATGCTTGTTTAGTATCTACTCTCTTATATTTTGTCTACATTTTGAGATACTTTTATACATTTTCTGGAACTAACCTATTAACAAGATGCCGCAGTGCCAGTTGACGGTTTTTTCTGTTTTTGTTTCTAGAAAAGTCAAAAAGTTAATATTCTCGGAATTGAACGGGACAAAAGACAAAGTCAATATTTCCCCAAGAGGAACACGGAGTCAAAAGACGAGACGGAGGAGGGCCAGGGGCTGGGCACACCATAGGGTGGCGCGGGTCCCCCACGGTCATGCCACCAGGTGGTGTGGGCCCCTGGTCCACCCTCTGACATCGCCCTTTCGTCTATAAGAAGCCTCTGATGCAGAAACCCTAGAGAAGCGAGCCTCGAGCCATGAAAAGTTCTGCAGTGCCGCCGCCACCGAAGGGGGGATTCAGGGGACAGAAAGTCTCTGTTCTAGCACCCTGCCGGGACGAGGAAGTTCCCCTGGAGCCATCTCCATCGATCTCCACCATCATCTCTATCCCGTTGCTGATTCCCATGATGAGGAGGGAGTAGTTCTCTCTCAAGGCTAAGGGCTCTACAGGTAGCTGCTTAGCCCAAAATATATCGAGCCCGTTAGGGAACCCCAAGAGGAAGGTATGATGAGCACAGCAGCAAGTTTTCCCTCAGTTATGAAACCAAGTTTATCAATCCAGTAGGAGCAAGGAAACACCCCAAAGATGTTGCTAGCTGAACTTTGGCAGGGCGCACTACCGGCGTCAGCGGCAACGTGGAGACCTGCACAACACAACCACAAAACTTTGCCCCCAATTTGCGATGAGGTTGTCAATCTCACCGGTTTTGCTGAAAACAAAGGATTAAACGTATCGAGTGGAATAAAGTAATAGTTTGCAGAAAGTAAACAGTTGATTGTAGATTGATAGTAAAAGAAAGGACCGGGGTCCATAGTTCACTAGTGGTGACTCTCCTTAAGATAGATGATATGTTGGGTGAACAAATTACAAGGGGGCAATTGACAAACATCGAGAAAGCATGCATGCATATACTATTCATCTTGACTCCTTTGAGATTCGATTGGGCATTACAACATTATACATAGACCGTAATCCAACTGCATCTATGACTAATAATCCACCTTGAGGTTATCATCCGAACGCCCTCCAGTATTAAGGTGCAAGCAACATATAATTGCATTACGCATTGCGTGTAAAGTAAACAATACGATTGTTTTACGAACAAAGGATTGTTGTTTTCTCCCTAGTAGCAACAGCACATCTAGTACCTTAGAGATTTCTTTCACTTCCCCAGATTACTAAAGGCATGAACTCACTATCGAGCATAAATACTAACTCTTGGAGTTGCTAGCATCTACTTGGCCAAGATAGCTAATAACAACGAAAAGCATGCAAGATCACAAATAACAAAGACATGATAGAATCAATAATCAATCTAAAATATTATCTCAATATCCATCGGATCCCCGCAAACACAACATGTAGGAGTTACAAATAGATGATCTTGATCATGAATGGAGCTCACAAGATCTAAACATGATAGCACAAAGGAGGAGAACCAGCCATCTAGCTACTACATGGACCCGTAGTCCAGAGATGAACTACTCACGCACCACACTGGAGGCTTGCATGGTGATGTCTACGCACTTCTATTCTTGTAGACAGTTGTTGGGCCTCCAAGTGCAGAGGTTTGTAGAACAGCATCAAGTTTTCCCTTAAGTGGATCACCCAAGGTTTATCGAACTCAGGGAGGAAGTGGTCAAAGGTATTCCCTCTCAAGCAACCCTGCAATCAAGATACAAGAAGTCTCTTGTGTCCCCAACACACCCAATACACTTGTCAGGTGTATAGGTGCACTAGTTCGGCGAAGAGATAGTGAAATACAAGTGGTATAGATAATTATAAGTGGTAACGGTGCTAGAAAATAGTTTGATGGCGTGGAAAAGACTAAAGGAAAACTGAAATAAAGATGGAAGCAAGCAAACATGTAACAGATCTAATAGAAAACGAAGTTTCAATGCTTAGAAACAAGGCCTAGCGATCATACTTTCACTAGTGAACACTCTCATATAAATATATTCTTCTTTATGATACTACTCTCCGGTTGGACACTCTAATCGATGGTAGGGCTATAACAGCACACCTCAAAGTAAGCCTTTCCCATCTAGAAAACCCCACACTATCACCTTGAGTACTAGATGAGTCCAACGAACACCACAATTTCATAAAGACATCCAACTCCAAATATGACTCATAACAAGTATTTGTAATCTCTAGCCTATGTGCCACCATGGTGAGCACGCTGTCACTTTCACACACATGGGGAGAGAAGATATTCATTAAAGCACTTGAGTATCAAGGTAGATCTATAAATTACAAGCTCATGATCTCAATAAGATCATGCATAGAGAGAGAGAGATGAACACATAGCCGGTAGAACCCTTAGCCTCGAGAGAGAACTACTCCCTCCTCATCATGGGAATCGGCAATGGTGATGGAGATGGTGGTGGAGATCGATGGAGATGGCTCCGGGGGAACTTCCCCGTCCCGGCAGGGTGCCGGAACAGAGACTTTCTGTCCCTCGAATCTCCCCTTCGGTGGCGGCGTCATTGCGGAACTTTTCGTGGCTGGAGGCTTGACTATTTAGGGTTTATGCCTCGGGAGGTTTCTTATAGGCTAGAGGGCAAGGTCGGTGGGCGGCCAGGGGGCCCACACCAAGCCCTGGCGCGGCCTAGGGGGGCCCGTGCCATGGGGTGGTGTGGCCACCCTTTGGCCCCTCTCCGACTCTCCTTCCGGCTCCTTAAGTCTTCCGGGAAAATATCAACTTTGGCTTTTGTCCGGTCCAATTCCGAGAATATTGATTTTCTCAGTTTCCTAGAACCAAAAACAACAGAAAATAGGCAACTGGCACTGTGGCACTTGTTAATAGGTTAGTCCAAGAAAGTCATATGAAAAGTACTCCAAATTGTGGACAAAAAACAAGAACGTAGATAAAACCAAGCATGGAACATCAAACATTATAGATACATTTGCAATGTATCACATGGTGATGAAGAAGGCCTCTAGGGTGAATTCCCCTCTTCGGCAGGGTGCTGGGAAGAGTTTCAGATCCCTCCCGATCTAGGGATGGAGATGTCGGAGGCTACGGAGTCTTTCGTGGAATTTTGATCGGGTACTTAGGATTTCTGTATCGGAGGCATCTTATAGGCAAAAAGGGAGGCCGAGGGGGTGCCGGAGGCGGCCAGACCACCCCCTGGCACGGGCCAGGTTGGGCCGCGCAACCAGGTGGTGTGGCGGCCCCCTGGCCCCTCTTCACCTCGTATTCTGGCTCCTTGTGTCCCTCGGTGAAAAACTGACTTTGGCTTTTGTCCCGTCCAATTTCGAGAATATTCATTTTTTGACTTTCTTGGAACCAAAAACAGCAGAAAACAGGCAGCTGGCACTGTGGCTCTTGTAATAGGTTAGTCCAAGAAAGTGTATAGAAAGTACTCCAAAGTTGGAACAAAACACAAGAAAGTAGATAAAACCAAGCATGGAAAATCAAAAATTATAGATACTTTAGCAACGTATCAATATCCCCAAGCTTAACTCATGCTCGTCCTCGAGTAGGTAAGTGATAAAAGGAAAGAATAATTTTTGAGGTGACATGCACCATCATAAACTTGATCAAAGTATTTGTAAAACATTGATAGCTGGGATCATAGTACTTCAATCATAACATGAAAGATAAAGTTCTAGCAATAAGATAAAGCAACTATGTTGCAACATGAACAGGCACAAATAAAAGATTCATGAATAACAATGATTTGCAAGACGTTTGTTTGTTTCACATAAAGAAAACATAGCATAGTGACATTCAGCTTGTCCCTCATAGAGTAGCAAACATAAATGTATAGGACACCTTCAAAGTTCATAAGAGTGACTAGATACAAATAGTTTAAAACAAGCAATATCAAAGTTATGCATCAATCACCAAGTCTTGGGACAATGCACATAGAACTAAGAATGGCCACTATGCTCTCAAAGTAGGTCCATATATATAAAAGGTGGAGACTCAACATACGTAAAAGAAAGGCCTTCATAGAAGGAAGTAGGGATTCAAGTTTCATAAAGAGCTTCCAAAAATTATGGTACTTATTAGCTTTCGGCTCTCATTGCTCCTATCATAAGCATCTTGAAGTGATTAAGGTTAAAGTGAACAAACTATGGTGTATATGGTTGACGAAGTATAAGTTGGAAATCTCATGTCCCTTGAATACGAGGGCCGCTCCTCATACTACTCAAGTTTAGTTACCGGTAAGTTCTTGTCATAGTAAGTACATGTGTATCATAAAGAACCGCCAACGGGTACCCCTTGCCCGATTATACGGAAGAATCCTCATATCAAAATGACAAGGCAAGCAGACAACGAGCATCTCAACAATCTTCTTATTTACTATGGGAATATGGTGCTTTTTTCTCTCTTTCCTCTTTTCTCATATCTCTTTTTTTCTCTTTTTTTCTCTTTTTTCTCAATATCTGACTCTTTTTTTATAAGAAGAATGCTTCATAGACAGCTCATTATGGTTACGCTGCAGGTTTCCACCATGACAACATGGATTAGACCGGCGGCCTAGGCATTTCTCTAACACACATACATAACTCCATGGACTTACAAGCTCCCCTTTCATTTCACACCGACGACATCCATAGACAAAAGAGCATGATATTAACTAGGTACAAAGTACAAGTGCAATGTTGAAAGCGTTCCCCATGACAGCATGGTTTTGCTAATCCCCAACATATAAGTGCAAGCATATACAACATAGACGACACAATGGTTCAAGTTCATTAAGGACAAGAAAAGTAAAGTGTGCCATCAAGTTCGTGAGAGCTTTAATCACTAGTTTTCTCATAACAAGTTTAATTCGAAAGGTAAACAAAAGCATGAATATAATTGGAATAGCATATGCTAATAGGTAGGTATGGTGGACTCTTTGGAATAACTTGGTTTTGGGAGTTGGATGCATGAGTGGAACTCATACTTGGTTATGGAGGCTAGCAAAAGACTGGGAGCGACCAACTAAGAGAGCAATAATGACCATAATCATGCAGAGCGACAAAACATCATTAATCAAAGTTAAAGTGATACTAAAAGTTGAAAACTAAAGTATCATAAAGGCTATGGTGACTTGGGATAGTTTTAACATGGTGTGAGCATGTGCCAAGTCAACCCAAATAAAGCATCAAAGGAGAATACCATAATGCTATGCTTTAATATGCTAAAACAACGCATGATTCTTCCAAGGCACATTAAGAAATCTCAATTGTTTATAACAAGTCATGCTACAACAAAGAATAATGAGCAAAAAGCCAAAACAATATCAAGCATGGCATGACAAAGCATAGGCCATAGTCAAAAACAAGCTCTCTTTACCACTTAAGCATGAACATAGTCATTCCTATTAATTGTAGTGGGAGCAAATTCAACAAAATAGCTATCATTATTATTCTCGTCACCTTAATCATCAAATATAGGAGGCATATTGTAATCATTAATTTTCTCCTCAATAGTAGGTGGACTAAAAATATCATATTCATCATTGTAATCATCATATATTGGAGGTTTTGTATCATCATAAGCAATAGAATAGCTATCTTCCAAAGCTGGGGAACTAAAAAGATCATTTTCATAAAAACAAGCTTCCCCAAGCTTAGACTTTTCCATAGCATTAGCAATAAAGGTGTTCAAAGAATGCATACTAATAACATTGCTATTAGCATGCAAATAAAGTTCCATAGGTTTTTTAATTTTCTCTTCAAACACTTCATGTCCTAACTCAAGATAAATACTATAAAGCTCTCTAATTTTGTTGTTGTTTTCCATTAAGCCTAACTAGTGAAAACAAGAAACAAAAAGACAAAATTGCAGAATCTAAAGGAAATAACTTCGAGCACTCACACCGGAGGATGTGAGTACCTTTTACCTTACCTCCCTGGCAACGGCGCCAGAAAATAGGCGTTTGTCGTGGGAGGTTCTTCTTCTTTAATCCTCCGGTGTGAATACCTTTTACCTTACCTCCCCGGCAATGGAGCTAGAAAAGAGCTTGATGTCTACGCACTTCTATTCTTGTAGACAGTTGTTGGGCCTCCAAGTGCAGAGGTTTGTAGAACAGCAGCAAGTTTTCCCTTAAGTGGATCACCCAAGGTTTATTGAACTCAGGGAGGAAGTGGTCAAAGGTATTCCCTCTCAAGCAACCCTGCAATCAAGATACAAGAAGTCTCTTATGTCTCCAACACACCCAATACACTTGTCAGGTGTATAGGTGCACTAGTTCGGCGAAGAGATGGTGAAATACAAGTGGTATAGATAATTATAAGTGGTACCGGTGCTAGAAAATAGTTTGATGGCATGGAAAAGACTAAAGGAAAATTAAAATAAAGATGGAAGCAAGCAAACATGTAACAGATCTAATAGAAAACGAAGTTTCAATGCTTAGAAACAAGGCCTAGGGATCATACTTTCACTAGTGAACACTCTCATATAAATATATTCTTCTTTATGATACTACTCTTAACTACTCTCCGGTTGGACACTCTAATCGATGGTAGGGCTATAACAGCACACCTCAAAGTAAGCCTTTCCCATCTAGAAAACCCCACACTATCACCTTGAGTACTAGATGAGTCCAACGAACACCACAATTTCATAAAGACATCCAACTCCAAATATAACTCATAACAAGTATTTGTAATCTTTAGCCTAAGTGCCACCATGGTGAGCATGCTGTCAGTTTCACAAACATGGGGAGAGCAGAGATTCATTAAAGCACTTGAGTAGCAAGGTAGATCTATAGATTACAAGCTCATGATCTCAATAAGTTCATGCATAGAGAGAGAGATGAACACATAGCTATCGGTAGAACCCTTAGCCTCGAGAGAGAACTACTCCCTCCTCATCATGCGAATCAGGAATGGTGTTGGAGATGGTGGTGGAGATCGATGGAGATGGCTCCGGGGGCACTTCCCCGTCCCGGCAGGGTGCCGGAACAGAGACTTTCTGTCCCCGAATCTCCCCTTCGGTGGCGGCGGCGCTGTGGAACTTTTCATGGCTGGAGGCTTGACTATTTAGGATTTATGCCTCAGGAGGCTTCTTATATGCTAGAGGGCAAGGTTGGTGGGCGGCCAGGGGGCCACACCATGCCCTGGCATGGCCTGGGGGACCCGCGCCATGGGGTGGTGTGGCCCCTCTCCGACTCTCCTTCTGGCTCCCTGAGTCTTCCAGGAAAATATCAACTTTGGCTTTTGTCTGGTCCAATTCTGAGAATATTGATTTTCTGACTTTCCTGGAACCAAAAATAGCAGAAAACAGGCAACTGTCACTGTGGCACTTGTTAATAGGTTAGTCCAAGAAAGTCATATGAAAAGTACTCCAAAGTGTGGACAAAACACAAGAAAGTAGATAAAACGAAGCATGGAACATCAAAAATTATAGATACATTTGCAATGTATCAACATCCCCAAGCTTAACTCCTGCTCGTCCTCGAGTAGGTAAGTGATAAAAAGAAAAGAATAATTTTTGAGGTGACATGCACCATCACAATCAAGATCAAACCATTTGCAAGCATTGAAAGCTGGGATCAAAGTACTCTAAACATGAGCATGAAAGATGAAGTTCTAACAATAAGACATAGCAACTATGTTGCAACATGAAAAGGCATAAACAAAAGATTCATGAATAACAATGCTTTGCAATACGTTTGTTTGTTTCATATAAAGAAAACATAGCATGATAGTATTCAGCTTGTCCCTCATAGAGTAGCAAATATAAATGCATAGGACACCTTCAAAGTTCATAAGAGTGACTAGATACAAATAGTTTAAAACAAGCAATATCAAGTTATACATCAATCAACTAGTCTTGGGACAATGCACATAGAACTAAGAATGGCCACTATGCTCTGAAAGTAGGTGCATAAAGGTAGAAGGTGGAGACTCAATATAATGGTGGAAGAAAGGCCTTCATAGAAGGAAGTAGGGATTCAAGTCTCATAAAGAGCTTCCAAAAATTATGGTACTTATAGCTTTCAGCTCTCATTGCCCCTATCATAAGCATCTTTAAGGTGATTAAGGTTAAAGTGACACAACTAAGAGGATATGCTTGACAAGTTATAAACCGAAATCTCATGCCCCTTACTTACGAAGACCGATCCTCATGCTACTCAACTTCAGTCACGAGTAAGCTCTTGTCATTGTAAGTACATGTGTATCATTAAGAACCGCCAACGGTGTACCCCTTGCACATGATACAGGAGCTATCCCATAATAAAAATGACAAGGCAAGCAGACAATGAGCATCTCAATGATCTTTTTATTTGCTATTTTCATAGGTTTTTATTGAGGATGCTTCATAGAGTGCTCATTATGGTGATGCTGCAAGTTTCCACCATGATTAGGCATGGCTTAGGCTAGCGGCCCAGGCGTTTCTCTAACACATATACAAACTCCATGATCTTACAAGTTCCACTTTTATTTCACACCGTCGGGATCCATAAGCAAAAGACCAAGATATCAACGGGGTACAAAGTACAAGTGCAATGTTGAAAGCGTTCCCCATGATACATGGTTCTGCTAATTTCAACATATAAAGCGCAAGCATATACGCAACATAGAAGGACCCAATGGTTCAAGTTTATTAAATGCAAGAAAGTAAAGTGTGCCATCAAGTTCGTGAGAGCTTTAATCACTAGTTTTATCATAACAAGTTTAATTTGGAAGGTAAACAAAAGCATGAATATACTTGGAATAGCATAAGCTAGTAGGTAGGTATGGTGGACTCTTTGGAATAACTTGGTTAGGGAGTTGGATGCATGAGTGGAACTCATACTTGGTTGTGGAGGCTATCAAAAGACTGAGAGCGACAAACTAAGAGAGCAATAATGGCCATAATCATGCAGAGCGACAAAACATCATTGATCAAAGCATAAAGTGATACTACAAGTTGAAAACTAAAGGATCATAAAGGCTATGCTGACTTGAGATAGTCATAACATGGTGTGAGCATGCGCCAAGTCAATCCAAATAAAGCATCAAAGGAGAATACCACTAAACTATACTTTAATATGCTAAAACAACGCATGATTCATCCAAGGCACTTTAAGCAATCTCAATTGTTTATAACAAGCCATGCTACAGCAAAGAATACTAAGCATAAAGCCAAAACAATATCAAGCATGGCATGATAGAGCATAGGTCACAGTCAAAAACAAGCTCTTTTTACCACATAAGCATGAACTTTCCTACTCTTTTCCAACCCAAACCAAACTATTTGAAAACCAATGTATGAAAGAGGGGGTCCAACCAATTTATTCAAGCAAACTAAGAAAACCAAGCAAATGAAAACCAAAAACGAAAACAAAGACGCTCCAAGAACAACACAACTGTACATGAAGCAATAAAAATGAAGTGTTTGGAAGAAACCTGAGATTTTTATTGATGAAGAGGGGGATGCCTTGGGCATCCCCAAGCTTTGACGCTTGTACTTCTTGGATATTTTTTGGGGTGACACGCGTGGCATCCCCAAGCTTGATCTTTAGTCCATCCTTCATCTCATTACTCATTCCTTTCATACACCTGAAATTTTTTCCTTCATACAAAACATCACACAATCTTTATTAGCAACATTAGTGCACTCAAGATAATAGGTCTTTAGGTTCAGTTCCAACACAAATAAACTTCCGTTAGAACACTTTATACTGTACCACTTCCCTCAAAGAGCTCAATTCCCCAAAAGAACTCAAAAAGGAACCAACAAGAAGCAAATGCAGAAAATGACAGAAATCTGTCAAAACAGACCAGCAGGTAAAGAATAATTTTTTAGAAGACCTTCTGTTGCTCAAATCAAAAAGTGTTGAACTAACGAAAGTTAGATAACAACCTGGGGCAGAAGCACAAAAATTCACGCCTCAAAAGGACGTACAGAGATGTTACACGAATTTTTATGGTGAAGCACAGAAATCTGTTTCGGGACAACAACTTTCCCAATCATTACTTCTCTCTCATTAGAGGTTACTCTTGGCACAAAAAGCAAATAAAAAGGATAAGGAGCGGTTATTACAGAGGTAATAACTTCCAAGACTCAACTAAAACTTTTGGATTATCTCCCCATAAGTACTTTTCTTTAACGCCTTTAAGTTAGGCATGATAGTTTGAGAAGATGCTCGCATAAGAAATATGAATTGAAGTAAAAGAGAGCATCAAGAAGCAAATTCAAAACACATTTTTAAGTCTAACCCAGTTCCTATGCATAGGAATCTTGTAAAGAAACAAGTCATGAAAGCTCAAAGCAATAAGCAAAGGAAAGAAAAACAAGTGCAACTTCAAAAATTTCAACATAAAGAGGGGAAACTTAATATTGTTGAGATACATAAAACCATGTTTCCCTCTCTCATAATAACTTTTAGTAGCATCATGAATAAAATTAACAATATAGCAATCACATGAAACATTCTTACCACATGCATAAAATAATTATTACTCTCCACATAAACATAGTCATTCTTATTAATTGTAGTGGGAGCAAATTCAACAAAATAGCTATCATTATTATTCTCGTCACCATAATCATCAAATATAGGAGGCATATTGTAATCATTAATTTTCTTCTCAATAGTAGGTGGACTAAAAATATCATATTCATCATTGTAATCATCATATATTGGAGGTTTTGTATCATCATAAGCAATAGAATAGCTATCTTCCAAAGCTGGGGAACTAAAAAGATCATTTTCATAAAAACAAGCTTCCCCAAGCTTAGAATTTTCCATAGCATTAGCAATAAAGGTGTTCAAAGAATTCATACTAATAACATTGCTATTAGCATGCAAATAAAGTTCCATAGGTTTTTTAATTTTCTCTTCAAACACTTCTTGTCCTAACTCAAGATAAATACTATAAAGCTCTCTAATTTTGTTGTTGTTTTCCATTAAGCCTAACTAGTGAAAACAAGAAACAAAAAGACAAAATTGCAGAATCTAAAGGAAATAACTTCGAGCACTCACACCGGAGGATGTGAGTACCTTTTACCTTACCTCCCCGGCAACGGCGCCAGAAAATAGGCGTTTGCCGTGGGAGGTTCTTCTTCTTTAATCCTCTGGTGTGAACATATTTTACCTTACCTCCCCGGCAACGGCGCTAGAAAATAGCTTGATGCCTACGCACTTCTATTCTTGTAGACAGTTGTTGGGCCTCCAAGTGCAGAGGTTTGTAGAACAGCAGCAAGTTTTCCCTTAAGTGGATCACCCAAGGTTTATCGAACTCAGGGAGGAAGTGGTCAAAGGTATTCCCTCTCAAGCAACCCTGCAATCAAGATACAAGAAGTCTCTTATGTCCCCAACACACCCAATACACTTGTCAGGTGTATAGGTGCACTAGTTCGGCGAAGAGATGGTGAAATACAAGTGGTATAGATAATTATAAGTGGTAACGGTGCTATAAAATAGTTTGATGGCATGGAAAAGACTAAAGGAAAACTAAAATAAAGATGGAAGCAAGCAAACATGTAACATATCTAATAGAAAGCGAAGTTTCAATGCTTAGAAACAAGGCCTAGGGATCATACTTTCACTAGTGAACACTCTCATATAAATATATTCTTCTTTATGATACTACTCTTAACTACTCTCCGGTTGGACACTCTAATCGATGGTAGGGCTATAACAGCACACCTCAACGTAAGACTTTCCCATCTAGAAAACCCCACACTATCACCTTGAGTACTAGATGAGTCCAACGAACACCACAATTTCATAAAGACATCCAACTCCAAATATGACTCATAACAAGTATTTGTAATCTCTAGCCTATGTGCCACCATGGTGAGCACGCTGTCACTTTCACACACATGGGGAGAGAAGATATTCATTAAAGCACTTGAGTAGCAAGGTAGATCTATAGATTACAAGCTCATGATCTCAATAAGATCATGCATAGAGAGAGAGATGAACACATAGCTACCGGTAGAACCCTTAGCCTCGAGAGAGAAATACTCCCTCCTCATCATGGGAATCAGCAATGGTGATGGAGATGGTGGTGGAGATCGATGGATATGGCTCCGGGGGCACTTCCCTGTCCCGCCAGGGTGCCGGAACAGAGACTTTATGTCCCCCGAATCTCCCCTTCAGTGGCGGCGGCGCTGCGGAACTTTTCGTGGCTGGAGGCTTGACTATTTAGGGTTTATGCCTCGGGAGGCTTTTTATAGGCCAGAGGGCAAGGTCGGTGGGCGGCCAGGGGGCCCACACCATGCCCTAGCACGGCCTAGGGGACCCGTGCCATGGGGTGGTGTGGCCACCCTGTGGCCCCTCTCCAACTCTCCTTCTGGCTCCTTGAGTCTTCCAGGAAAATATCAACTTTGGATTTTGTCCGGTCTAATTCCGAGAATATTGATTTTCTGACTTTCCTGGAACCAAAAACAGCAGAAAACAGGCAACTGGCACTATGGCACTTGTTAATAGGTTAGTCCAAGAAAGTCATATGAAAAGTATTCCAAAGTGTGGACAAAACACAAGAAAGTAGATAAACCCAAGCATGGAACATCAAAAATTATAGATACATTTGCAATGTATCACATGGTGATGAAGAAGGCCTCCAGGGTGAATTCCCCTCTCCGGCAGGGTGCCGGGAAGAGCTTTAGATCCCTCCCAGTCTAGGGATGGAGATGACGGCGGCTACAGAGTCTTTCGTGGAATTTTGATCGGGTATTTAGGATTTCTATATCATAGGCATCTTATAGGCAAAAAGGGAGGCTGAGGGGGTGTCGGAGGCGGCCAGACCACCCCCAGGCACGGGCCAGACTGGGCCATGCGGCTAGGTGGTGTGGCGCCCCCTGGCCCCTCTCCGCCTCGTATTCTGGCTCCTTGTGTCCCTCGGTGAAAAACTGACTTTGGCTTTTATCCCCTCCAATTCCGAGAATATTCATTTTCTGACTTTCTTGGAACCAAAAACAGCAGAAAACAGGCAGCTGGCACTGTGGCTCTTGTAATAGGTTAGTCTAAGAAAGTGTATAGAAAGTACTCCAAAGTTGGAACAAAACACAAGAAAGTAGATAAAACCCATCATGGAACATCAAAAATTATGGATACTTTAGCAACGTATCAACATCCCCAAGCTTAACTCCTGCTCGTCCTCGAGTAGGTAAGTGATAAAAAGAAAGAATAATTTTTGAGGTGACATGCACCATCATAAACTTGATCAAAGTATTTGTAAAACATTGATAGCTGGGATCATAGTAGTTCAATCATAACATGAAAGATAAAGTTCTAGCAATAATATAAAGCAACTATGTTGCAACATGAGAAGGCACAAATAAAAGATTTATGAATAACAATGCTTTGTAAGACGTTTGTTTGTTTCACATAAAGAAAACATAGCATAGTGACATTCAGCTTGTCCCTCATAGAGTAGCAAACATAAACGCATAGGACACCTTCAAAGTTCATAAGAGTGACTAGATACAAATAGTTTAAAACAAGCAATATCAAAGCTATGCATCAATCAACAAGTCTTGGGACAATGCACATAGAATTAAGAATGGCCACTATGCTCTCAAAGTAGGTCCATAGATATAGAAGGTGGAGACTCAACATACATAAAAGAAAGGCCTTCATAGAAGGAAGTAGGGATTCAAGTTTCATAAAAAGCTTCCAAAAATTATGGTACTTATTAGCTTTCGGCTCTCATTGCTCCTATCATAAGCATCTTGAAGTGATTAAGGTTAAAGTGAACAAACTATGGTGTATATGGTTGACGAAGTATAAGTTGGAAATCTCATGTCCCTTGAATACGAGGGTCGCTCCTCATACTACTCAAGTTTAGTTACCGGTAAGTTTTGTCATAGTAAGTACATGTGTATCATAGAGAACCGCCAACGGGTACCCCTTGCCCGATGATACGGAAGAATCCCCATATCAAAATGACAAGGCAAGGAGACAACGAGCATCTCAGCAATCTTCTTATTTACTATGGGAATATGGTGCTTTTTTCTCTCTTTCCTCTTTTCTCATATCTCTTTTTTTCTCTTTTTTCTCAATATCTGACTCTTTTTTATAAGAAGAATGCTTCATAGACAGCTCATTATGGTTACGCTGCAGGTTTCCACCATGACAACATGGATTAGACCGGCGGCCCAGACGTTTCTCTAACACACATACATAACCCCATGAACTTACAAGCTCCCCTTTCATTTCACACCGACGACATCCATAGACAAAAGAGCATGATATCAACTAGGTACAAAGTACAAGTGCAATGTTGAAAGTGTTCCCCATGACAGGATGGTTTTGCTAATCCCCAACATATAAGTGCAAGCATATACAACATAGACGACACAATGGTTCAAGTTCATTAAGGGCAAGAAACGTAAAGTGTGCCATCAAGTTCGTGAGAGCTTTAATCACTAGTTTTCTCATAACAAGTTTAATTCGGAAGGTAAACAAAAGCATGAATATACTTGGAATAGCATATGCTAATAGGTAGGTATGGTGGACTCTTTGGAATAACTTGGTTTTGGGAGTTGGATGCATGAGTGGAACTCATACTTGGTTATGGAGGCTAGCAAAAGACTAGGAGCGACCAACTAAGAGAGCAATAATGGCCATAATCATGCAGAGCGACAAAACATCATTAATCAAAGTTAAAGTGATACTAAAAGTTGAAAACTAAAGTATCATAAAGGCTATGGTGACTTGGGATAGTCATAACATGGTGTGAGCATGTGCCAAGTCAACCCAAATAAAGCATCAAAGGAGAATACCATAATACTATGCTTTAATATGCTAAAACAACACATGATTCTTCCAAGGCACATTAAGCAATCTAAATTGTTTATAACAAGTCATGCTACAACAAAGAATACTAAGCATAAAGCCAAAAAAATATCAAGCATGGCATGACAAAGCATAGGCCATAGTCAAAAACAAGCTCTCTTTACCACTTAAGCATGAACTTTCCTACTCTTTTCCAATCTAAACCAAACTATTTGAAAACCAATGTATGAAAGAGGGGGTCCAACCAATTTATTCAGCAAACTAAGAAAACCAAGCAAACAAAAAATGAAAACGAAAAAGAAGACGCTCGAAGAACAACACAACTGTGCATGAAACAATAAAAATGAAGTGTTTGGAAGAAACCTGGAATTTTTATTAATGAAGAAGGGGATGCCTTGGGCATCCCCAAGCTTTGACGCTTGTACTTATTGGATATTTCTTGGGGCGACATGCGTGGCATATCAATCTTGAGCTTTAGTCCATCCTTCATCTCATTACCCATTCCTTCCATCCACCTGAAATTTTTCCTTCATAGAAAACTTCACACAATCTTTATTAGCAACATTAATGCACTCAAGATAATAAGTCTTTGGGTTCAGTTTCAACACAAATAAAACTTCCATTAAAACACAAGCTACTTTAGAACTTCCCTCAAAAATCTCAATTCCCCAAAAGAACTTAAAAAGGAACCAACAAGAAGCAAATGCAAATAATGGCAGAAATCTGTCAAAACAAACCAGCAGGTAACGGCGAATTTTTTCGAAGACCTTCTGTTGCTCAAATCTAAAAGTGTTGAACTAACGAAAGTTAGATAACAACTTGTTGCAGAAGCAAAAAAATTCACGCCTTAAAAAGACGTACAGAGATTTTACACGAATTTTTACCGTGAAGCATACAAATCTGTTTCGGGACAGCAACTTTCCCAATCATTACTTCTCTCTCATTAGAGGTTACTCTTGGCACAAAAAACAAATAAAAAGGATAAGGAGTGGTTATTACAGAAGTAAGTAATAACTTTGAAGACTCATTTAAGTTAGACATAAGAAGCAAAAAAAGAATCAAGTGTTCTCAAATGAAGAAGCATTAAGAGCAAATTTTGTTTTCATAGGAGAGGCAAAATAAATCTTCTCTCTCTTCTTAGGGAAGTGTTCTATACCTTTCTTGAGTGGGAGTTGATATTTAATGGTGCCTTCTTTCATATCAATAATGGCACCAAAAGTTCTAAGAAAAGGCCTTCCCAAAGTAATGGGACAAGAAGCATTGCATTCAACATCCAAAACATAGAAATCAACAGGGATATAGGCATTATTAACCATAATAAGGACATCATTAATACTCCCCATGAGTTTCTTTTTAGCATTATCATCAAGTGGGGCATTCAAATAAAAATCTTCCAATGGTGGCAAATCAAGCATATCATAAATCCTTCTAGGAATAATAGAAACACTACTATCAAGATCACATAAAGCTTTGAAATCAAAATTATTCACTTTTATATTAATGATGGGTTCCCAACCATCTTCTTGTTTTATAGGAATAGAAGCTTTATGTTTCATCTTTTCTTCTTTGATTTTAATGAGAGCAGTAGTAATGTGTTTTGTAAAGGCCATATCATAGCACTAGCATTAGGACTTTTAGCAAGCTTTTGGAGGAACTTAATAACTTCAAAGATGTTGCAACCATCAAGATCAAAATCATGATTATCATCTAAAGTAGTAGAGCTATTACTAGCCTCAACACTAGTGGTAGTGATAGTAGAAACACTAATGTTTCAAGGAATTTCATCTTCTCTTTCCCACTTAGCATGCAATTCAGCTAATAGTCTAACGTTTTCATCAATTCTTACTTATATGGCATTAGTAGATGCAAAGGGGTTATCAATATTTTCAGGTTTAGCAGCCATTTTATTAATCAAAGAAGATTGTGCTTCAGACAAAGATGATATATTTCTTTTAGCATTAGAAAGTTTCAATTGTAAACTAGGAATTTCCCTATTTAAACTCTCAAGTTGGTGGCTAATATTTTGCTCATATTGCATTTGCATGAAGTTCTTAGTGGCTCTTTCAACTTCTAAAATTCTTCCTTCACTAGGTAATCCAGGTTTGCCATTATAACCATAAGTATTATTAGGAGGGTAGGGCCTATAATTGTTATTACCATAAGCATTATTGCCGAAATTATTATTTCTTATAAAGTTCACATCAACTTGCTCTTCTTGAGCAACCAAAGAGGCTAAGGGAACATTATTTGGATCAATATGGGATTTCCCATTAACAAGCATAGACATAATAACATCAATTTTATCACTCAAGGAGGAGGTTTCCTCAACATAATTTACCTTCTCACCTTGTGGAGCTCTTTCAGTATGCCATTCAGAATAGTTAACCATCATATTATCCAGAAGGTTTGTTGCAGCACCCAAAGTAATGGTCATAAAGGTACCTCCAGCAGCAGAATCCAATAGATTTCTTGAAGAATAGTTTAATCCTGCAGAAAAAGTTTGGATAATCATCCAAGCAGTTAGTACATGAGTGGGACAATTCTTTACCAAAGATTTCATTCTTTCCCAAGCTTGAGCAACATGTTCATTATCAGATTGTTTAAACTTCATTATTTCACTTCTCATAGATATAGAGGATAGTATTTTCCAATAAAAGCATCCTTACATTTAGTCCAAGAATCAATAATATTCCTAGTTAAGGAATTCAACCATTCTTTAGCTTTTCCTCTCAAAGAGAAAGGAAACAATTTAAGCTTAATGATATCTCCATCTATATCCCTATGCTTTTGCATCTCACAAAGTTCAACAAAGTTATTTAGATGAGCAGCAACATCTTCATTACCAATACCAGAAAATTGTTCTCTCATAACAAGATTGAGTAAAGCAGGTTTTATTTCAAAGAAAGTAGCTTCAGGAACAGGTGGAGCAATAGGTGTGCTCATGAAATCATTGTTGTTGGTGCTAGTGAAGTCACACAACTTAGTATTTTCAAAAGTAGTCATTTTTTGTGTTTTTGATAAAGAAAGTAGACTAGTAAAACTATTTTTTGTGTGTTTTTGATAAAGAAACAAGCAAACAAAGCAAAAAGTAAACTAAGCAAAACAAAAATAACAAAGTAAAGAGGTTGGTTATGAGGGACTCCCCTTGTGAAGATGTCCTTGACTCCCGGCAACGGCGCTAGAAAATTAGTTGCTTAGCCCAAAATATATCGAGCCCGTTGGGGAACCCCAAGAGGAAGGTATGATGAGCACAGCAGCAAGTTTTCCCCCAGTTATGAAATCAAGGTTATCAATCCAGTAGGAGCAAGGAAACACCCCAAAGGTGTTGCTAGCTGGACTTTGGCAGGGCGCACTATTGGCGTCAGCAGCAACGTGGAGACCTGCACAACACAACCACAGAACTTAGCCCCAACTTGCGATGAGGTTGTCAATCTCACCGGTTTTGCTGAAAACAAAGGATTAAACGCATTGAGTGGAAGAAAGTAATAGTTTGCAGAAAGTAAACAGAAAACAGTAAACAGTTGATTGTAGATTGATAGTAAAAGAAAGGACCAGGGACAATAGTTCACTAGTGGTGGCTCTCCTTAAGATAGATGACATGTTGGGTGAACAAATTATAGCGGAGCAATTGACAAACATCGAGAAAGCATACATGAATATACTACTCATCTTGACTCCCTTGAGATTCAATTGGGCATTACAACATTATACATAGACCGTAATCCAACTGCATATATGACTAATAATCCACCTTCAGGTTATCATCTGAACCCCCTCCAGTATTAAGTTGCAAGCATCAGATAATTGCATTATGCATTGCGTGTAAAGTAAACAATACGATTGTTCTATGAACAGAGGATTGTTGTTTTCTCCCTAGTAAAAACAACACATCTAGTACCTTAGAGATTTCTGTCACTTCCCCAGATTACTAGAAGCATAAACCCACTATCGAGCATAAATACTAACTCTTGGAGTTGCTAGCATCTACTTGGCCAAGATAGCTACTAACAACGGAAAGCATGCAAGATCACAAATAACAAAGGCATGATAAAATCAATAATCAATCTGAAATAGCATCTCAATATCCATCGGATCCCCGCAAACACAACATGTAGGAATTACAAATAGATGATCTTGATCATGAACGGAGCTCACAAGATCTAAACATGATAGCACAAAGGAGGAGAACCAACCATCTAGCTACTACATGGACCGGTAGTCCAGAGATGAACTACTCACGCATCACACCGGAGGCTTGCATGGTGATGAAGAAGGCCTCCAGGGTGAATTCCCCTCTCTGGAAGGGTGCTGGGAAGAGCTTCAGATCCCTCCCGATCTAGGGATGGAGATGACGGTGGGTACAAACTCTTTCATGGAATTTTGACTGGGTACTTAGGGTTTTTGTATCGGAGGCATCTTATAGGCGAAAAAGGAGGCCGAGGGGGTGTCGGAGGCGGCCAGACCACCCCCTGGCGCGTGCCAGGCTGGGCTACGCGACCAGGTGGTGTGGCGGCCCCCTGGCCCCTCTCCGTCTCGTATTATGGCTCCTTGTGTCCCTCGGTGAAAAACTGACTTTAGCTTTTGTCCCATCCAATTACGAGATTATTCATTTTCTGACTTTCCTGGAACCAAAAACAGCAGAAAACGGGCAGCTGGCACTATGGCTCTTGTTAATAGGTTAGTCCAAGAAAGTGTATAGAAAGTACTCCAAAGTTGGAACAAAACACAAGAAAGTAGATAAAACCAAGCATGGAACATCAAAAATTATGGATACGTTAGCAACGTATCAGTAGCTATGTGTTCATCTCTCTCTCTATGCATGATCTTATTGAGATCATGAGCTTTGTAATCTATAGATCTATTCTTCTACTCAAGTGCTTTAATGAATCTCTGCTTATCCCCATGTGTGTGAAGTTGACAGTGTGCACACCATGTGGCACTTTGGCTAAGGTTACATAAATACTTGTTATGAGTTATATTTGGAGTTGGATCTCTATGAAATTGTGGTGTTTGTTGGAACCATCTAGCGCTCAAGGTGATAGTGTGGGGTTATCTAGATGGGGACGGCGGATTTTGAGGAGTGTCGTTATAGCCCTACCATGGATTAGAGTGTCCAACCGGAGAGTAGTTCAGAGTAGTATCATAAAGAGAATTTATTTATATGAGAGTGTTCACTAGTGAAAGTATGATCCCTAGGCCTTGTTTCTAAGCATTGAAACACCGTTTGCAACTAGATCTGTTACATGTTTGCTTGCTTCCATCTTTATTTCATATTGCCTTTAGTCTCTTCCTACCTGTCAAGCTCTTTTCTAGCACCGTTACCACTTATAATTATCCATACCACTTGTATTTCACTATCTCTTCGCCTAACTAGTGCACCTATACACCTGACAAGTGTGTTGGGTGTGTTGGGGACACAAGAGACTTCTTGTATCTTCATTGCAGGGTTGCTTGACAGGGATACCTTTGACCGGTTCCTCCCTGAGTTCGATAAACCTTGGGTGATCCACTTAAGGGAAAACTTGCTGCTGTTATACAAACCTCTGCACTTGGAGGCCCAACACTGTCTACAAGAATAGAAGCGTGCGTAGACATCAAGCTATTTTCTGGCACCGTTGCCGGGGAGGTAAGGTAAAAGGTACTCACATCCTCTGGCTACTAAGCTATCTTCTAGTACTGTTGCTGGTGTGTGAGTGCTTGAAGTTATTTCCTTTAGATTCTGCAATTATATCTTTTTGTTTCTTGTTTTTATTTTCACTAGTTAGGCCTAATGGAAAACAACAACAAAATTAGAGAGCTTTATAGTATTTATCTTGAGTTAGGACATGAAGTGTTTGAAGAGAAAATTAAAAACCTATGGAACTTTATTTGCATGCTAATAGCAATATTATTAGTATGAATTCTTTGAACACCATTATTACTAATGCTATGGAAAAGTCTAAGCTTGGGGAAGCTAGTTTCTATGAAAATGATCTTTTTAGTCCCCCAAGCACGGACGAGAAAATTTACTTTGATGATACTATGCCTCCAATATATGATGATTACAATGATGATTATGATATTTTCAGTCCACCTACTATTGAGGAGAAAATTAATTATGATTACAATATGCCTACTATATTTGATGATTATGGTGATGAGAATAATAATGATAGCTATTTTGTTGAATTTGCTCCCACTACAATTAATAAGAATGATTATGTTTATGTGGAGAGTATTAATTCTTTTAAGCATATGGCTCATGATAAGAATGTTTTATGTGATAGTTATATTTTTAGTTTTATTCATGATGCTACTGAAATTTATTATGAGAGGGAAACATGGTTTTATGTGTCTCAACAATATTAATTTTCCCCTCTTTATGTTGAAAATTTTGAAGTTGCACTTGTTTTGCTTTCCTATGTTTATTGCTTTGTGCTTTCATGACTTGTTTCTTTACATGATTATTTTTCATAGGAAGTGGGTTAGACTTAAATTTGTTCCATATTTGCTTCTTGATGCTCTCTTTTACTTCAATTCATATTTCTTATGTGAGCATCTTTGAAATTATCATGCCTATCTTAATGGCTATAAAGAAAGAGATTTTGGGAGACAACGCATTATATTTTTTACTTTCAGTTTATTTTTGTTTTGTTGAGTCTTGGAAGTTATTACTTCTGTAATAACCTCTCCTTATCCTTTTTGTTTGGTTTTTGTGCCAAGAATAACCTCTAATGAGAGAGAAGTAAGACTTGGAAGGTTGCTGTCCCGAAACAATTTTTTGTCCTTCATTGTAAAAATTTGTGAAAACTCTCTATATGTCGGATTGAGCTGTACTTTTTTGTGCTTCTGCCCTAGGTTGTTATCCAACTCTTGTTAGTTCAACACTTTTCGGTTTGAGCAACAGAAGGTCTTCGAAAAAATTGGTTTTTACCTGCTGGTTTGTTTTGACAGATTTCTGCCATTATTTGCATTTGCCTCTTAATCTCTTTCTCTTTGATCATTTGAACTTTTTCAAAGGAAGTGCTACTTTAGCTTTTGTTTTAATGGAAGTTTTATTTGTGTTGAAACTGAACCAAAAAGACTTATTATCTTGAGTACACTAATGTTGCTAATAAAGATTGTGTGAAGTTTTGTATGAAGGAAATTTTAAAGTGTAGGGAAGAGTAATGTGATAAGATGAAGTATGGACAAAAGCTCAAGATTGGGGATGCCACCCGTGTCACCCCAAGAAATATTCAAGAAGTACAAGAATCAAAGCTTGGGGATGCCCAAGGCATCCCCTTCTTCATCAATAAAAATCTCTATTTCCTCCAAACACTTCATTTTTATTGTTTCATGCACAGTTGTGTTGTTCTTGGAGCGTCTTCATTTCGTTTTTAGTTTTCTTTTGCTTTCTTTGCTGCAATAAGTTGGTTGGATCCCAACACACTTCTTTTGGAGAGAGACACACCCTGTTATTCATTGCCTAGAACACTCTAGTTTTCACTCTTATTGTTCTGTGAGTGTTCTCCTTTGCTAGCACTGCGTTTAGCTTTAGTTTTTGATTGGCGTTGGAAAAGAGTAGGAAGTTTCATGTTTATGAGTGGTACAAAAAGGAGATTGTTTTGACTGTGGCCTAGACTTTATCATGTCATGTTTGATATTGCTATGACTTTATGCTTAGTGATTATGGTTGTAGCATGACTTGTTACAAACAATTGAGATTACTTAATGTGCCTTTAAAGAATCATGCGTTTTTTAGCATATTAAAGCATAATATTGTGGTATTCTCCTTTGATGCTTTATTTGGGTTGAGTTGGCGCATGCTCACACCATGTTAAGACTATCCCAAGTCACCATAGCCTCTATGATCATTTAGTTTTCGACTTGTAATATCACTTTATGCTTTAATTAATGATGTTTTGTCGCTTTGCATGATTATGGCCATTATTGCTCTCTTAGTTGGTCGCTCCCAGTATTTTGCTAGCCTCCATACAAAGTATGAGTTCCACTCATGCATCCAACTCCAAATAAAACCAAGTTATTCCAAAGAGTCCACCATACCTACCTATTAGCATTTGCTATTCCAAGTATATTCATGTTTTTATCTACCTTCCGAATTAAACTTGTTATGTGAAAATTAGTGATTAAAGCTCTCACGAACTTGATGGCACACTTTACTTTTCTTGCTCCTAATAAACTTGAACCATTGTGTCATTTATGTTGTATATGCTTGCACTTATACGTTGGGATTAGCAGAACCATGATGTCATGGGGAACGCTTTCAACATTGCACTTGTACATTGTACCCAATTGATATCATGCTCTTTTGTTTATGGATGTCGTCGGTGTGAAATGAAAGGAGAGCTTGTAAGTCCATGGAGTTATGCATGTGTGTTAGAGAAACGCCTGGGCCGCTAGCCTAAGCCATGCCTAATCATGGTGGAAACTTGCAGCATCACCATAGTGAGCAATATATGAAGCATTCTTCTTATAAAAAAGACAGAGATTGAGAAAAAGAAAAAAATAGATGAGAAATATGAGAAAAGAGGAAAGAGAGAAAAAAGCACCATTTTCCCATGGCAAATAAGAAGATTGTTGAGATGCTCATTGTCTGCTTGCCTTGTCATTTTGATTATGGGATAGCTCCTGTATCATGTGCAAGCGGTACCCCGTTGGCAGTTGATACATTGCAAATGTATCTATAATTTTTGATGTTCCATGCTTGGTTTTATCCACTTTCTTGTGTTTTGTTCCAACTTTGGAGTACTTTTCATATGATTTCTTGCACTAACCTATTAACAAGAGCCACAGTGCCAGCTGCCTGTTTTCTATTGTTTTTGGTTCCAGGAAAGTCAGAAAATGAATATTCTCGGAATTGGACGGGACAAAAGCCAAAGTGCCTATTTTTCTGGAAGTGATCAAGTGCCAGAATACGAGACGGAGAGGGACCAGGGGGCCACCACACCACTTGGCCGCGCGACCCAGCCTGGCCCGCGCCAGGGGGTGGTGAGGCCAGCCCTGGCACCCCCTCGGCCTCTCCTTCCGCCTATATATTGCCCTTGGGACGAAAACCCTAAGTACCCGATCAAAAATCCACGAAAGAGTCTGTAGCCACTGTCATCTCCATCCCTAGATCAGGAGGGATCTGAAGCTCTTCCCGGCACCCTGCCGGAGAGGGGAATTCACCCTGGAGGCCTTCTTCATCACCATGCAAGCCCCCGGTGTGATGCGTGAGTAGTTCATCCTTGGACTACGGATCCATGTAGTTGCTAGATGGCTGGTTCTCCTCCTTTGTGCTTTCATGTTTAGATCTTGTGAGCTCCGTTCATGATCAAGATCATCTATTTGTAATTCATACATGTTGTGTTTGCGGGGATCCGATGGATATTGAGATGCTATTTCAGATTGATTATTGATTCTATCATGTCTTTGTTATTTGAGATCTTGCATGCTTTCCGTTGTTAGTAGCTATCTTGGCCAAGTAGATGCTAGCAACTCCAAGAGTTAGTATTTATGCTCGATAGTGGGTTCATGCCTCTGGTAATCTGGGGAAGTGACAGAAATCTCTAAGGTACTAGATGTGTTGTTGCTACTAGGGAGAAAACATCAATATCTTTGTTCATAGAACAATCGTATTGTTTACTTTACACGCAGTTCGTAAAGCAATAATCTGTTGCTTGCAACTTAATACTGGAGGGGGTTCAGATGATAACCTGAAGGTGGATTATTAGTCATAGATGCAATTGGATGGCGGTCTATGTATTATGTTGTAATGCCCAATCAAGTCTCAAAGGAGTCAAGATGATTAGTATATGCATGTATTGCTTTCTCGGTGTTTGTCAATTGCCCCGCTGTAATTTGTTCACCCAGCATGTTATCTATATAAGGAGAGCCACCTCTAGTGAACTATGGATCCCGATCCTTTTATTTTACATACAATCTACAATATTTTACTGCTTTGTGTTTACTTCCTGCAAACTTTTACATATTTCCATTCGATACGTTTAATCCTTTGTTTTCCGCAAAACACGGTGAGATTGAAAACCTCATCGCAAGTTGGGGACAAAGTTCTGTGGTTGTGTTGTCCAGGTCTCCATGTTGATACTAGCACGGGTAGTGCGCCCTGCCAAAGCTCAACTAGTAACACCTTTGGGGTGTTTCCTTGCTCCTACTGGTTCGATTAAACCTTGGTTTCATAACTGAGGGAAAACTTACTGCTGTGCTCATCATACCTTCCTCTTGGGGTTCCCAACGAGCTCTACGTCGAAAGTCGAGCGCATCAAGATATTTTCTGGCGCCGTTGCCGGGGAGTCAAGGACATCTTCACAAGGGGATTCCCCCATAACCAACCTCTTTCCTTTGTTGTTTTTGTTTTGCTTAGTTTCTTTTTGCTTTGTTTGCTTGTTTCTTTTTCAAAAACACAAAAAATTTTGTTTTACTTGTTTGCTTTCTTATTTGAAAACCCAAAAAATGACTACTCTTGAAAACACTAAGTTGTGTGACTTCACTAGCACCAACAACAATGATTTTATGAGCACACCTATTGCTCCACCTGTGGCTGAAAATACTTTCTTTGAGATAAAACCTGCTTTACTCAATCTTGTTATGAGAGAGCAATTTTCTGGTATTGGTAATGAAGATGCTGCTTCCCATCTAACTAACTTAGTTGAACTTTGTGAGATGCAAAAGCATAGGGATATAGATGGTGATATTATTAAGCTGAAGTTGTTTCCTTTATCTTTAAGAGGAAAAGCTAAAGAATGGTTGAATTCCTTAACTAGGAATAGTATTGATCCTTGGACTTAGTGCAAAGATGCTTTTATTGGAAAATACTATCCTCCTGCTAAGATTATATCCATGAGAAGTGAAATAATGAAGTTTAAACAACTTGATAATGAGCATGTTGCTCAAGCTTGGGAAAGAATGAAATCTTTGGTAAAGAATTGTCCCACTCATGGACTGACTGCTTGGATGATCATCCAAACTTTTTATGCAGGATTGAACTATTCTTCAAGGAACCTATTGGACTCCGCTGCTGGAGGTACCTTTATGACCATCACTTTGGGTGCTGCAACAAAACGTTTGGACAATATGATGGTTAATTATTCTGAATGGCATACTGAGAGAGCTCCACAAGGTAAGAAGGTAAATTATGTCGAGGAAACCTCCTCCTTGAGTGATAAAATTGATATTATTATGTCTATGCTTGTTAATGGGAAAGCCCATATTGATCCAAATAATGTTCCTTTAGCCTCTTTGGTTGCTCAAGAAGAGCAAGTTGATGTGAACTTCATAAGAAATAACAATTTTGGCAACAATGCTTATGGTAATAATGCTTATAGGAACAATTTTGGTAACAACAATTATAAGCCATATCCTCCCAACAATGGTAATGCTTATGGAAATTCTTACAACAATAATAAGAGTGCTCCCTCTGAACTTGAAGTTATGCTTAAAGAGTTCATTAGTATACAAACTGCTTTCAATAAAACTATTGAGGAAAAACTCTCTAATGATGAAAGAAATATAGCATCTTTGGCTGAAGCTCAATCTTCTTTGAATAAAATGGCTGCTAAACCTGAAACTAATGATAATCCCTTTGCAGCTACTAATGCTATACAAGTAAGAATTGATGAAAATGTTAGACTATTAGCTGAATTACATGCTAAGTGGGAAAGAGAAGATGAAATTGCTAGAAACATTAGTGTTTCTACTATCACCACCACTAGTGTTGAGGCTAGTAATAGTTCTACTACTTTAGATGATAAAGTTGATTTTGATCTTGATGGTTGCAATATCTCTGAAGTTATTAAGTTCCTACAAAAGCTTGCTAAAAGCCCTAATGCTAGTGCTATGAACATGGCTTTTACAAAACACATTACTGATGCTCTCATAAAGATTAAAGAAGAAAAGATGAAACATAAAGCTTCTATTCCTATAAAGCAAGAAGATGGTTGGGAACCCATCATTAATATGAAAGTGAATGACTTTGATTTAAAAGCTTTGTGTGATCTTGATAGTAGTGTTTCTATTATGCCTAGAAGGATTTATGATATGCTTGATTTGCCTCCTCTTGAAGATTGTTATTTGAATGTCCCACTTGATGCTCATGCTAAAAATAAACTCATGGGGAGTCTTAATGATGTTCTTATTATGGTTAATGATTCCTATGTCCCCGTTGATTTCTATGTTTTGGATGTTGAATACAATGCTTCTTGTCCTATTACTTTGGGAAGACCTTTTCTTAGAACTGTTGGTGCCATCATTGATATGAAAGAAGGCACCATTAAATATCAAATACCACTCAAGAAAGGTATAGAACACTTCCCTAAAAAGAGAGAAAATATTTCTTTTGCTTCTCCTATGAAAACAAAATTTGGTCTTAATGCTTCTTCATTTGAGAACACTTGATTCTTTCTTTGCTTCTTATGCCTAACTTAAAGGCGTTAAAGAAAAGTACTTATTGGGAGATAACCCAAAAGTTTTATATGAGTCTTGGAAGTTATTACCTCTGTAATAACCTCTCCTTATCCTTTTTATTTGCTTTTTGTGCCAAGATTAACCTCTAATGAGAGAGAAGTAATGATTGGGAAAGTTGCTGTCCCGAAACAGATTTTTGTGCTTCACCGTAAAAATTCATTAGAAAGCTCTGTATGTCGGATTGAGCTGTAATATTTTGTGCTTCTGCCCCCAGGTTGTTATCTAACTATCGTTAGTTCAACACTTTTTGATTTGATTAACATAAGGTCTTCGAAAAAATTCGTCTTTACCTGCTGGTCTGTTTTGACAGATTTCTGCCATTTTCTGCATTTGCTTCTTGTTGGTTCCTTCTTGACTTCTTTTGGGGAATTGAGCTTTTTGAGGGAAGTACTACAGTAGCTAGTGTTCTAATGGAAGTTTATTTGGTGTTAGAACTGAACCTTGACACTTATTTATCTTAAGTGCACTAATGTTGCTAATGAGATTGTGTGAAGTTTTGTATATGAAGGAAAAATTTCAGGTATATGGAAGGAATGAGTAATGAGATGAAGGATGGACTAAAGCTCAATCTTGGGGATGCCACGCGTGTCACCCCAAGGAATATCATAGAAGTACAAGCGTCAAAGCTTGGGGATGCCCAAGGCATCCCCTTCTTCATCAATAAAAATGCCAGGTTTCTTCCAAACGCTTCATTTTTATTGTTTCATGCACAGTTGTGTTCTTCTTGGAGCGTCTTCTTTTTCGTTTTTGTTTTGGTTTTTAGTTTGCTTGGTTTGCTTAGTTTGCTGAATAAATTGGTTGGACCCCCTCTTTCATACATTGGTTTGCAAATAGTTTGGTCTGGTTTGGAAAAGAGTAGGAAAGTTCATACTTATGTGGTAAAAAGAGCTCGTTTTTGACTATGGCCTATGCTTTGTCATGCCATGCTTGATATTGTTTTGTCTTTATGCTTAGTATTCTTTGTTGTAGCATGACTTGTTATAAACAATTGATATTTCTTAATGTGCCTTGGATGAATCATGCGTTGTTCTGCATATTAAAGCATAGTACAGTGGTATTCTCCTTTGATGCTTGATTTGGGTTGACTTGGCGCATGCTCACACCATGTTATGACTATCTCAAGTCACCATAGCCTTTATGATACTTTAGTTTTCAACTTGTGGTATCACTTTATGCTTTGATCAATAATGTTTTGTCGCTCTACATGATTATGTCCATTATTGCTCTCTTAGTTTGTCGCTCCCAGGCTTTTGCTAGCCTCCACAACAAAGTATGAGTTCCACTCATGCATCCAACTTCCTAAACCAAGTTATTCCAAAGAGTCCACCATACCTACCTACTAGCTTATGCTATTCCAAGTATATGCATGCTTTTGTTTACCTTCCACTTGTTATGAGAAAACTAGTGATTAAAGCTCTCACGAACTTGCTGACACATTTTACTTTACCTGCCTTAATAAACTTGAACCATTGTGTCTTCTATGTTGTATATGCTTGCACTTATTTGTTGGGAATTAGCAGAACCATGCTTTCATGGGGAACGCTTTCAACATTGCACTTGGTACATGTACCTAGTTGATATCATGCTCTTTTGTATATGGATGGCGTCGGTGTGAAATGAAAGGGGAGCTTGTAAGTCCATGTAGTTATGTATATGTGTTAGAGAAACGCCTGGGCCGCTGGTCTAATCCATGCTGACATGGTGGAAACCTGCAGCGTAACCATAATGAGCTATCTATGAAGCATTCTTCTTATAAAAAAAAGATTCCTATATTGAGAAAAAAAGAGAAAAGAGAAAAAAAGAGATACTATGAAAAGAGGAAAGAGAGAAAAAAGCACCATATTCCCATGGTAAATAAGAAGAATGCTGAGCTGCTCGTTGTTTGCTTGCCTTGTCATTTTGATATGGGGATTCTTCCGTATCATCGGGCAAGGGGTACCCCGTTGGCAGTTCTCTATGATGCACATGCACTTACAATGACAAGAACTTACCAGTGAATAAAATTGAGTAGCATGAGGAGCGGCCCTCGTATAAAAGGGACATGAGATTTCTGACTTATAATTCATCAAGCATGTACACCATAGTTTGTTCACTTTAACCTTAATCACTTCAAGATGCTTATGATAGGGGCAATGAGAGCTAAAAGCTACAAGTACCATAATTTTTGGAAGCTCTTTATGAGACTTAAATCCCTACTTCCTTTTACAAAGACTTTTCTTCCACCATTATATTGAGTCTCCACCTTCTATCTTTATGCACTTACTTTGAGAGCATAGTGGCCATTCTTAGTTCTATGTGCATTGTCCCAAGACTAGTTGATTGATGCATAACTTGTTATTGCTTGTTTTAAACTATTGTATCTAGTCACTCTTATGAACTTTGAAGGTGTCCTATGCATTTATATTTGCTACTCTATTGAGGGACAAGCTGAATACTATTATGCTATGGTTTCTTTATGTGAAACAAACAAACGTCTTGCAAAGCATTATAATTCATGAATCTTTTGTTTGTGCCTTTTCATGTTGCATCATAGTTTCTTTGCTTATTGCTAGAACTTTGTCTTTCATGTTATGATTGAAGTAATATTATCCTAGCTTTAAATGTTTTGCAAATACTTTGATCAAGTCTTTGATGGTGCATGTCACCTCAAAAATTATTCTTTCTTTTTATCACTTACCTACTCGAGGAGGAGGAGGAGGTAAGCTTGGGTATGTTGATACTTTTGATGTTCATGCTTGGTTTTATCCATTTTCTTGTGTTTTGTTCCAACTTTGGAGTACTTTTCATATGATTTCTTGGACTAACCTATTAACAAGAGCCACAATGCCAGCTGCCTGTTTTCTGCTGTTTTTGGTTCCAGGAAAGTCAGAAAATGAATATTCTCGGAATTGGACGGGACAAAAGCCAAAGTGCCTATTTTTTCGGAAGTGATCAAGTGCCAGAATACGAGACGGAGAGGGACCAGGTGGCCACCACACCACCTGGCTGTGCGGCCCAGCCTGGCCCGCGCCAGGGGGTGGTGAGGCTAGCCCTGGCACCCCCTCGGCCTCTCCTTCCGCCTATATATTGCCCTCGGGACGAAAACCCTAAGTACCCGATCAAAAATCCACGAATGAGTCGGTAGCCTCTGTCATCTCCATCCCTAGATCGGGAAGGATCTGAAGCTCTTCCCGGCACCCTGCCGGAGATGGGAATTCACCCTAGAGGCCTTCTTCATCACCATGCAAGCCTCCGGTGTGATGCGTGAGTAGTCCATCCTTGGACTACGGATCCATGTAGTAGCTAGATGGCTGGTTCTCCTCCTTTGTGCTTTCATGTTTAGATCTTGTGAGCTCCGTTCATGATCAAGATCATCTATTTGTAATTCATACATGTTGTGTTTGCGGGGATCCGATGGATATTGAGATGCTATTTCAGATTGATTATTGATTCTATCATGTCTTTGTTATTTGAGATCTTGCATACTTTCCGTTGTTAGTAGCTATCTTGGCCAAGTAGATGCTAGCAACTCCAAGAGTTAGTATTTATGCTCAATAGTGGGTTCATGCCTCTGGTAATCTGGGGAAGTGACAGAAATCTCTAAGGTACTAGATGTGTTGGTTCTACTAGGGAGAAAACAACAATCCTTTGTTCATAAAACAATCGTATTGTTTACTTTACACGCAGTTCGTAAAGCAATAATCTATTGCTTGCAACTTAATACTGGAGGGGGTTCGGATGATAACCTAAAGGTGGATTATTAGTCATAGATGCAGTTGGATGGCGGTCTATGTATTATGTTGTAATGCCCAATCAAGTCTCAACGGAGTCAAGATGATTAGTATATGCATGTATTGCTTTCTCGGTGTTTGTCAATTGCCCCGCTGTAATTTGTTCACCCAGCATGTTATCTATCTAAGGAGAGCCACCTCTAGTGAAATATGGATCCCGGTCCTTTTATTTTACAAACAATCTACAATCTTTTACTGCTTTGTGTTTACTTCCTGTGAACTTTTACTTCTTTCCATTCGATACGTTTAATTCTTTGTTTTCCGCAAAACACGGTGAGATTGACAAGCTCATCGCAAGTTGGGGACAAAGTTCTGTGGTTGTGTTGTGCAGGTCTCCACGTTGCTACTAGCACCGGTAGTGCGCCCTGATGGCTCAATGCACGGTGCCCAGAAAAGTGCTTGGTGCATGGTGTTGATGTAGAGCTCGTTGGGAACCCCAAGAGGAAGGTATGATGAGCACAGCAGCAAGTTTCCCTCAGTTATGAAACCAAGGTTTAATCGAACCAGTAGGAGAAAGGAAACACCTCAAAGGTGTTAGTAGCTGAGCTTTGGCAGGGCGCACTACCGGTGCTAGTAGCAACGTGGAGACCTGCACAACACAACCACAGAACTTTTTCCCCCAACTTGCGATGAGGTTGTCAATCTCACCGTGTTTTGCGGAAAACAAAGGATTAAACGTATCGAATGGAAAGAAGTAAAAGTTTGCAGAAAGTAAACACAAAACAATAAACAATTGTAAATTGTATGTAAAGACAAAGGACCGGGATCCATAGTTCACTAGAGGTGGCTCTCCTTAGATAGATAACATGCTGGGTGAACAAATTATAGCGGGGCAATTGACAAACACCGAGAAAGCAATACATGCATATACTAATCATCTTGACTCCTCTGAGACTTGATTGGGCATTACAACATAATACATAGACCGCCATCCAACTGCATCTATGACTAATAATCCACCTTCAGGTTATCATCCGAACCCCCTCTAGTATTAAGTTGCAAGCAATAGATTATTGCTTTATGAACTGCGTGTAAAGTAAACAATACGATTGTTCTATGAACAAAGGATTGTTGTTTTCTCCCTGGTAGCAACAACACATCTAGTACCTTAGAGATTTCTCTCACTTTCCAAGATTACCAGAGGCATGAACCCACTATCGAGCATAAATACTAACTCTTGGAGTTGCTAGCATCTACTTGGCCAAGATAGCTACTAACAACGGAAAGCATGCAAGATCTCAAATAACAAAGACATGATAGAATCAATAATCAATCTGAAATAGCATCTAAATATCCATCGGATCCCTGCAAACACAACATGTATGGATTACAAATAGATGATCTTGATCATGAACGGGGCTCACAATATCTAAACATGAAAGCACAAAGGAGGAGAAACCAGCCATCTAGCTACTACATGGATCCATAGTCCAAGGATGAATTACTCACGCATCACACCGGAGGCTTGCATGGTGATGAAGAAAGCCTCCAGGGTGAATTCCCCTCTCCGACAGGGTGCCGGGAAGAGCTTCAGATCCCTCCCGATCTAGGGATGGAGATGACGGCGGCTACAAACTCTTTCGTGGATTTTTGATCGGGTACTTAGGGTTTTCGTCCCGAGGGCAACTTATAGTCGGAAGGGGAGGCCTAGGGGGTGCCGGAGCGGCCACACCACCCCCTGGCGCGGGCCAGGCCTGGCCACGCGGCTAGGTGGTGTGGTGGCTCCCTGGCCCTTCTCCGTCTTGTATTCTGGCACTTGATCACTTCCAGAAAAATATGCACTTTGGCTTTTGTCCCGTCCAATTCCGAGAATATTCATTTTCTGACTTTCCTGGAACCAAAAACAGCAGAAAACAGGCAGCTAGCACTATGGCTTTTGTTAATAGGTTAGTCCAAGAAATCATATGAAAAGTACTCCAAAGTTGGAACAAAACACAAGAAAGTGGATAAAACCAAGCATGGAACATCAAAAATTATAGATACATTTGCAATGTATCAACATCCCCAAGCTTAACTCCTACTCGTCCTCGAGTAGGTAAGTGATAAAAAGAAATAATTTTTGAGGTGACATGCACCATCAAAGACTTCATCAAAGTATTTGCAAAATAATCAAAGCTGGGATCATAGTACTTGAATCATAACATGAAAGAAAAAGTTCTAGCAATAAGCAAAGAAACTATGATGCAACATGAAAAGGCACAAACAAAAGATTCATGAATAACAATGCTTTGCAAGACGTTTGTTTGTTTCACATAAAGAAAACATAGCATAATAGTATTCAGCTTGTCCCTCAATAGAGTAGCAAATATAAATGCATAGGACACCTTCAAAGTTCATAAGAGTGACTAACATCAATCAACTAGTCTTGGGACAATGCACATAGAAATAAGAATGGCCACTATGCTCTCAAAGTAGGTGCATAAAGATAGAAGGTGGAGACTCAATATAATGGTGGAAGAAAGGCCTTTTGTAAAAGGAAGTAGGGATTCAAGTCTCATAAAGAGCTTCCAAAAATTATGGTACTTATAGCTTTCAGCTCTCATTTCCCCTATCATAAGCATCTAAAGTGATTAAGGTTAAAGTGAACAAACTATGGTGTACATGCTTGATGAAGTATAAGTCAGAAATCTGATGTCCCTTGTATACGAGTGCCGCTCCTCATGCTACTCAAGTTTAGTCACCGGTAAGTTCTTGTCATTGTAAGTATATGTGTATCATAGAGAACCGCCAACGGGGTACCCCTTCCCCGATGATACGGAAGAATCCCCATATCAAAATGACAAGGCAAGCAGACAACGAGCATCTCAGCATTCTTCTTATTTACCATGGGAATATGGTGCTTTTTTCTCTCTTTCCTCTTTTCATAGTATCTTTTTTTCTCTTTTTTTCTCAGTATAGGACTCTTTTTTTATAAGAAGAATGCTTCATAGACAGCTCATTATGGTTACGCTATAGGTTTCCACCATGTCAGCATGGATTAGACCAGTGGCCTAGGCGTTTCTCTAACACGTATACATAACTCCATGGACTTACAAGCTCCCCTTTCAATTCACACCGACGACATCCATATACAAAAGAGCATGATATCAACTAGGTACAAGTACCAAGTGCAATGTTGAAAGCGTTCCCCGTGAAAGCATGGTTCTGCTAATTCCCAACAAATAAGTGCAAGCATATACAACATAGAAGACACAATGGTTCAAGTTTATTAAGGGCAAGTAAAGTAAAGTGTGCCATCAAGTTCGTGAGAGCATTAATCACTAGTTTGTTCATAACAAGTGGAAGGTAAACAAAAGCATGAATATACTTGGAATAGCATCAGCTAGTAGGTAGGTATGGTGGACTCTTTGGAATAACTTGGTTTAGGGAGTTGGATGCATGAGTGGAACTCATACTTTGTTGTGGAGGCTAGCAAAAGACTGGGAGCGATAAACTAAGAGAGCAATAATGGTCATAATCATGCAGAGCGATAAAACATCATTGATCAAAGTATGAAGTGATACTACAAGTTGAAAACTAAAGAATCATAAAGGCTATGGTGACTTGAGATAGTCATAACATGGTGTGAGCATGTGCCAAGTCAACCCAAATAAAACATCAAAGGAGAATACCACTATACTATGCTTTAATATGCTAAAACAACGCATGATACATCCAAGGCACATTAAGCAATCTGAATTGTTTATATCAAGTCATTCTACAGAAAATAATACTCAGCATAAAGCCAAAACAATATCAAGCATGGCATGATAGAGCACAGGTCACAGTCAAAAACAAGGTCTTTTTACCACATAAGCATAAACTTTCCTACTCTTTTCCAGCCCAAACCAAACTATTTGAAAACCAATGTATGAAAGAGGGGGTCCAACCAATTTATTCAAGAAAACTAAGCAAACGAAAAAACAAAACGAAAGCAAAAAATAAGACGCTCCAAGAAAAACACAACTGTGCATGAAACAATAAAAATGAAGCGTTTGGAAGAAACCTGGAATTTTTATTGATGAAGAAGGGGATGCCTTGGGCATCCCCAAGCTTTGATGCTTGTACTTCTTGGATGTTTCTTGGGGTGACACGCATGGCATCCCCAAGCTTGAGCTTTAGTCCATCCTTCATCTCATTACTCATTCCTTCCATACACCTGAAAATTTTCCTTCATACAAAACTTCACACAATCTCATTACCAACATTAGTGCACTTAAGATAAATAAGTCTTAAGGTTAAGTTCTAATACCAAATAAACTTCCATTAGAACACTAGATACTGTAGTACTTCCCTCAAAAAGCTCAATTCCCCAAAAGAACTCAAGAAGGAACCAACAAGAAGCAAATGCAGAAAATGGCAGAAATCTGTCAAAACAGACCAGCAGGTAAAGACGAATTTTTTCGAAGACCTTCTGTTGCTCAAATAAAAATGTGTTGAACTAACTAAAGTTAGATAATAACCTGGTGCAGAAGCACAAAAATTGACAGCTCAATCTGACGTACAGAGCTCTCTCAGAAATGTTTACGGTGAAGCACAGAAATCTGTTTCGGGACATCAACTTTCCCAATCATTAATCACTCTCATTAGAGGTTACTCTTGGCACAAAAAGCAAATAAAAAGGATAAGGAGAGGTTATTACATAGGTAATAACTTCCAAGACTCAACTAAAACTCTTGGATTATCTCCCAACAAATACTTTTCTTTAACGCCTTTAAGTTAGGCATGAAAATTTGAGAAGATGCTCTCATAGGAAATATGAATTGAAGTAAAAGAAAGCATCAAGAAGCAAATTCAAAACACATTTAAGTATAACCCGCTTCCTATGCATAGGAATCTTGTATGCAAATAAATGCACAAAAAACAAAGTGATAGGCATAGGAAGATAAAACAAAAGTAACTTCAAAACTCTCAGCACATAGAGAGGTGTTTCATTACCATAAAAACTTTTACAACCATATTTTCCTCTCTCATAATAATTTTCAGTAGCCTCATGAATAAACTCAACAATATAACTATCACATAAGGCATGCTTTTCATGATCTACAAGCACTAGAGCTTTATTATAAACTTTTTCAAAAGAATCCACGGGAACATAACATTCACCCTCCTTTGATAAGCATGGGGGACAATCAAATAATGTAAGGGATAAAGAGTTACTCTCATTAGAAGGTAGGCATGGGTAGATCCATTCTTCCTCCTTTTGTCCATCACTCTCCTCCTCTTTTTCATCTAATGAGCTTTCAAGTTCAGCAATTTCTTCTTCCATGGAGGTTCTAGCAGGCGGTGGTTCATCTATTACCTTAGCAGTCATAAAACTGTTCCCAAATAGGAAACCGAGTGAGCTATCCATAATGAAATAGTGATTGGAGCAGAGCTAGTCATAAAGGCAACTTAAGAAAGGAACTGATTTTTTTGTGTTTTTCAAATAAGAAAGCAAACTTGTAAAACTAATTTTTTTGTGTTTTTGAAGAACAAAACAAGCAAACAAAGCAAAAAAGAAAACTAAGCAAAACAAAAACAACAAAGTAAAGAGATTGGTTATGAGGGACTCCCCTTGTGAAGATGTCCTTGACTCCCAGGCAACAGCGCCAGAAAATCGCTTGATGGCTCAATGCACGGCGCCCAGAAAAGTGCTTGGTGCGTGGTGTTGATGTAGAGCTCGTTGGGAACCCCAAGAGGAAGGTATGATGAGCACAGCAACAAGTTTCCCTCAGTTATGAAACCATGGTTTAATCGAACCAGTAGGAGCAAGGAAACACCTCAAAGGTGTTACTAGCTGAGCTTTGGCAGGGCGCACTACCGGTGCTAGTAGCAACGTGGAGACCTGCACAACACAACCACAGAACTTTTTCCCCCAACTTGCGATGAGGTTGTCAATCTCACCGTGTTTTGCGGAAAACAAAGGATTAAACGTATCGAATGGAAAGAAGTAAAAGTTTGCAGAAAGTAAACACAAAACAATAAACAGTTGTAAATTGTATGTAAAGACAAAGGACCGGGATCCATAGTTCACTAGAGGTGGCTCTCCTTAGATAGATAACATGCTGGGTGAACAAATTACAGCGGGGCAATTGACAAACACCGACAAAGCAATACATGCATATACTAATCATCTTGACTCCTCTGAGACTTGATTGGGCATTACAACATAATACATAGACCGCCATCCAACTGCATCTATGACTAATAATCCACCTTGAGGTTATCATCCGAACCCCCTCCAATATTAAGTTGCAAGCAACAGATTATTGCTTTATGAACTGCGTGTAAAGTAAACAATACGATTGTTCTATGAACAAAGGATTGTTGTTTTCTCCCTAGTAGCAACAGCACATCTAGTACCTTAGAGATTTCTGTCACTTCCCCAAATTACCAGAGGCATGAACCCACTATCGAGCATAAATACTAACTCTTGGAGTTGCTAGCATCTACTTGGCCAAGATAGATACTAACAATAGAAAGCATGCAAGATCTCAAATAACAAAGACATGATAGAATCAATAATCAATCTAAAATATTATCTCAATATCCATCGGATCCCCGCAAACACAACATGTATGGATTACAAATAGATGATCTTGATCATGAACGGAGCTCACAAGATCTAAACATGAAAGCACAAAGGAGGAGAAACCAGCCATCTAGCTACTACATGGATCCATAGTCCAAGGATGAATTACTCACGCATCACACCGGAGGCTTGCATGGTGATGAAGAAAGCCTCCAGGGTGAATTCCCCTCTCCGGCAAGGTGCCGGGAAGATCTTCATATCCCTCTCGATCTAGGGATGGAGATGACGGCGGCTACAGACTCTGTCGTGGATTTTTGATCGGGTACTTAGGGTTTTCGTCCCGAGGACAACTTATAGTCGGAAGGGGAGGCCCAGGGGGTGCCGGGAGCGGCCACACCACCCCTGGTGCGGGCCAGGCCTGGCCGCACGGCCAGGTGGTGTGGTGGCTCCCTGACCCTACTCCGTCTCGTATTCTGGCACTTGATCACTTCCGGAAAAATAGGCACTTTGGCTTTTGTCCCGTCCAATTCCGAGAATATTCATTTTCTGACTTTCCTGGAACCAAAAACAGCAGAAAACAGGCAGCTGGCACTGTGGCTCTTGTTAATAGGTTAGTCCAAGAAACCATATGAAAAGTACTCCAAAGTTGGAACAAAACACAAGAAAGTGGATAAAACCAAGCATGGAACATCAAAAATTATAGATACATTTGCAATGTATCACTTAACTTCTCCATTCCTTCCACATGAGCCTCCGACAGAGAAATTAGAACTTGTTGTGAATATTATCATATCAATCCTATTAAACATTGGACTATAAAATTACACGTCTTTATTTTTTTTACATTTCATACAATTATTTAAGTAAACAACAATGAATAAGTAATAATAATCTTAAGTACAAATAAAAATAAAATAAATTTTATTTATTTTGCCTTTTTTCCATTTAAAATTGAATAATTCATATCTACAAATCTGTAAATCGTAATTCGACAAATAATATATCCAAATTGATCTGAAAATGAGAGGAATCCAAATAAAACATCTCTATCATCTATTTAATTATGTATCGTAACTTTTTAATACTAGACCAACCGAAATTATGCCAGCATTTATGAAACACCCCTTTTTGGCACTCGGAAAATAGAAAATGGCTTTTTGGTTCGACGAAAGGAAACCTTGCATTGGATATCTATTAAAATAGCATATTGTGAACCTAAAAATGATTTTTAGCAAAAAATCATGAGCATCAGATCATGTCCCTGTAGTTCAAATCTGACTCATTTCATACTGATTCGGCATGAATTTGTCTTTTCACGAGGGGTAGATAGAAAGCTTTGAGATATCCTAGTTGGGACATTGTGTTGGGTTCGCAGAAAAAAATTCCTACGGTGGGAACTATATGCCAAGATCTATCTACTAGATACAAGCAACGAGTGTATATACATCCATAGAGAACTTACCCTCGAAGACAACAAAGCTTTGTTAACGAGTTGGAACTCCTGGATGATATAGTCGTACACTTGCCGATCTCCAGATCATGATGAAGTCTAGCAGGTCCGGCTCCAGCACGTCCATCAGATCCGGCCCCAGCAAGTCTAGCACCACCAAGTCTAGCACCGCAAAGCAGCGGTGCATCCGTGATCACACACACGTCCGGTACCCCGACAACCTCCGTCCCTCGCTCCAGCAAAGCAGCGGAAGCAGCAACTCCTTTCTAGATAAAGCCACCGGGAACATGTATCTCGCTAATCCGAGACCATGGGGGGAAAATACTAGAGGGGGAGAGAGATCCTTCACGAAAAGGTGTGAGGAAGAAGGAGTGAGAGGGGGGCCTTTTATAGGAGGAGGGGAGGGTACCCCTCCCATGGCCGGTGCCCATGGAGGGTGTCCTTCACCTCCCCATTCATGTGGTGGTAACCCCCTCCACATTACAATGCCCCTTCACATTCTCTTTTAAAGTCTCCACTTTAAATGCATTGAATTTCTCCAAATTTAATGCTCTCTCATTTAATAAAACTCTTTTATTAATTTTATTTAGCATTTTGTTAATTACTTTAATTAACAAACATTCACATAAAACCCCCTGCAACATTTCAATATTACATGCAGAACCAATTTTAGCAAGTTCACCCGAAATAGTTTCGGTGTCTATTGAAATAATTCTAGCGCTTTCTTAAATCTTTATCTAAAACATATTTTCTCCAAATGGTGTTTGTATCCCTTAAGTGTCTCACCCTATGGTTCGTGAATAATGCAGACATGATCGATACCCTTCTCAGATCAATAATCAGAAGCGGGACCTGGAGATCCATACTGACTCCTACACATTCAACAATGACTTCTGTGATCGTGAGAACCTTTAACACTAGTAACTAAATCCCTTTGTCTCGCGATATATTACATGTCTTAGATTCGATCATCGGTATCTCCATACCTAGTTTGATCTCGTTACCGACATGTACTCTTTTCTCGTTCTCGTGATATAACATTCTAGTGATCACATCACTTGCTTGCAAGCTATCTTAATGTGATATCACCAACAGGGCCTAGAGTATATCTATCCGTCATCGGGTATCCCACTCTTGATCCATGAGCCTCAACATAACACCTTCGTAGCACCGAACCCACCTTTATAGTCACCCTGTTACGGTGTGACGTTTGATGTTATCAAGATACTCTTCCGGTGTTAGCAATTAACATGATCTCATGGTCTAAGGACTAAGATTACTTCGTATGATGTTATAGCAATATAAACATAATGACTTTGATCGTAATGCTATACTTCGGATGAATGTTCATCACCTCATTCCACCAATGTTGTGACCTCGTTATTAACAACATCCAATGTCCATGATCAGGAAACCTTGATCATCTTGTTAATCAACGAGCTAGTTTATATGAGAGGCATTACTAGGAACTTTGTATTTTGTTTATTAAACACACATGTATTAACGTTTGCAATTAATACAATTATAGCATGCAAAATACACATTTATCATAAACATGGAATAAGATAATGACCACTTTATTACTGCCTCTCGGGCATATTCCCTTCAGTCTCCCACTTGCAGTAGAGTCAATAATCTAGTTTGTAAACTTGTATATACAACACCTAGGTGTTGAATATACGCATTTTCTAGCGGTTAACATAATCTCCGGATCTGACACTTTCAGGTCCGTGTGTATTTACATGTCTTTGCGTCTCTACGCATCACTCATTCTCAAATGAGATGGCATTGTATAAATTTGGTCCTTTAGTGAGACCTTTAGTTCGTTCAGGTTAAAATATGTTGATATTATTGTCATACAATATATCTTCATAGTATTATCCCACTTCAAACCACACCTAGTTTGATAACAAACTACTTAACACAAATGTCCTCCTTTGCTGCTACTATAACAGTCATATACTTAGCCTTTTGTTGTAGTATCCGTCACAATGTCTCAACTTTGGATCTCATCCAAATCCATCATGGAACATCCTTTCTATTACATTGTGCCACCCATAGTCTAAATTGAGATAAATTTAATTTGTATCTTGTGACAAAACTAGTATCAATGTAACACTTTACAATGAACTACCTTTAACTATTTGTCACTTATGATATATTCTTGGTTCTTCCAAAGCTCATAAGAATATCTTTACTATGGTCCAATGATCATCTTATGAATCATTCTGGTATGTTCTCACAACATTTAGAGCATAGGACATTCTGGATATATACATATCACGGTATAACCGATCAAAATCTTCATGTGATTTTACTCACCAAGTGTTGAAACACTTGAATCTTGATACAATCCTGTCCATGCAGCAAGAACCTTTCTTGTTGTTTCCATATTGAACCCTTTCATTATCTCATATATGTACGTCTGGCATAACCATATTAGCGCCTCAATCTATCCATATAGACATTGATGCCAAATATTCCGGTTTTGCCCAAGTCTTTCATCGAAATCCTATTTTAATGAAGTTCTTAACTTGTGTCAAAAAGATACATCATTTCCAATCAACAATATGTACTCTGCATAATGTATTGGAAATTTGTCTCAGCGCTCCCACTTAATTTGTTGCAAATGCAAGCATCTTCATCATCTCCTATGAAATTAAACTCCTTTAACATTTTCATCATGGTGAAGATTCCAACTCCGCTATGCTCACTTCAACTATTGAAGTTTGCATGCCGTTTTTGGCACCCTTTGAATTAACAAAATCCTTCGGACCGTGTCTTGTACACGTCCTAGGTAACCATTCTATTAGAAGAACATTGTTTTGTTTGTTCAACTACCATACATAAAATTATATGTAGTGGTTGCTACATTAATCCGTCAAGACTAAATATCGCTATGAAAGATCAAATCTTGTCATAGTCAACTCCTTGAACATTGTCGTAAACTTCTTTCCGACATATCGACTATTTCATAGATGTTAAACATCCATGTCTATTTCTTTATAGATACAAACACGACCGATAGGCTTCACGCCTTTCCGGAGGGTCTTCCAAGTTCAGAAACTTGATTTCTCGTGTATGGATACTATCACGGATTCTATGACTTCTAGTCATTTTATGGAGTCAGGACCCATCATCGCTTCTTTGCATGTAGTTGGTTCATCATTGTCAAAACAATAACGACTTGTTTATCAAATCTCACTATTTGATTCTTACCGACCCACACGGTTCAATAGGAACTCTAATCTCCGAGATCACAACCTTTGTAATCACGGGAGCCATGAGCATTGTGGCCGCCACCGGGACACTTTCTGGCGCTGCGCTACTTAGCACATATAGCTAAGGTTCAACAACCTTATCACAGTTCTATTGTCCTTCCAATTAATTTTTCACGAAAAATTCCTTCTCAAGAAACTTGACGTTCCAAGCGACAAACTCTTTTGTCCTTGGTGTTATGGAGAAATTCCCAACAAATTCTTTGGGATAACCTACAAAGATGTGCTTATCTGACTTTGGTTGTAAACATTTTACTTATGCATAGCATACCAAAATTTAAGAAAAGACAATTCGGGTTTTATCCCAAACCATAACTTATATGGTGTCATTTCAACGGATCACGATGGTGCTCTTTTCAGTGTAAAAGCGGTAGTCTCTAAAGCTTCAATCCTTAAAACATAATGGAAGTTTTATAAATGATACCTTTGATTCTACCATGTCAAACATGGTTTGATTTCATCTCTCGAATATGCCATACTCCTACGGTTTATCGGGAAATACAAATTCATGGAACAATTCCTGAAATCTTAGGTGTTTTGCTAAACCTGTAACTCAAATATCTTCCTTTATGATCAAATCATAAACTCTTTTATTTTCTTGTTACAATGATTTTTCACTTCATCTTGAAAGTCTTTGAAATTTTTTCAAATGTTTCATACTTCTTCCTTATTAAGTAAATATATAGATATATTTACTTAAATTTCTAGAGAAAGCATATGAAGCAAAAAGATCCATTGCATATGGCTACACATAATAGACTATATACATCAACATGCATAATATCCAATAAGTTAGTCATCAGTTCCTCTTTGGCCTATGAACAGAGTTTCAATTATCTCGAGAAAAGTCTCACAAGCGTCAATTGATCAAAATCAAAGACTCCAAAAATCCATCAACATGGAGTTTTCTTCATATTTTATTTTCAATATAATTTAAACAACGATGTCACTTCATAAGTGATCTTTGAATCATTTGTCTTGCGACATTTTAGCAATAGTGTTTATGGATGTGATTTCTCCCACTAGACTTGTAAAAGTTCATCCATCCATTATGGAATACGGTAGTTATTTGAACAACCATTGTTCTCATAATACCGGAACAAAATAACAATTATTTAAACAAATCTTCAAGACAAGCTTTGATCTCAACGAGAAACATAATAACACTTTATTTGTTTCCGATCAACATCATCACTTAATCTCTTGCTAGTTACTTAGGCCATTGTAGTTCATGAATTGCATTGTCATGTATGACACTTCATACCAACCAATTCGGTATCCAATACCTAAGAACCACATTGTTTAATAAGCAAAGAATACAGCCATAACATGTATATCTTCTATATACCTAAGCTGGACATCTCCAACTTTTCTTTTATGTCAAATATTTGATAGATTCTCTTTCAGCAATTCCTTTTCCTTTTAAAAGAATCTATCAACATCAACTGTGGCGTCATTCACATGACACATAGTACAAAGTGTATATAGTCAAATACTAATACCTTTGGACTTGCACTTTGAAGTGGATCACCATCATCAAATGTTTGGTGTTCTTTCAAAAATCCATTCTTTAGTAATCTATTAGTGTAGTAAACATTTTACTTAGATCTTCTATTTATCCTTATCATGACAACTTTCATGATCAAACTACTATAGCCTATAAGGATGAATCGTGAGTATAATATCAGTTCCCAAAACCTTTTTGGTAGATTAGGACGCCTAGCGTCTCCAACCTTCACAAATTTTCATATAATATGAGAACATGTATTTTGATAAATTATACTCTATCATAATGCAACCAAAAACATTGTTTCAGATATCACAATATCTTCCACAGATGATGGTTTCTGAAACAATTATTTCAGCTCCTAGATAACCTCGATATTGAAACAACTTTTGAATATCTAGAATCATGGAGGCAAACATGATACTTTAGATACTAACATTGGAATTCTTACTCTTGATTTAATACTACTTATTAAACTTCATGGAGTAAATAGAGTTTGCTGAAAGATTGCAATAGGACTTCTAAACTTTAAATTGACATTCAAAACAATACGATACCAATTCGTAAAGTAAATATCCAGAATTCTATAGTTCTATTATCTCAATTAAAACTAAGCATAAGGTAGTGAACAGACGCCAATGACTACAACAAATTATGCAAATTCACTTCGATTTAGTTTATGACAAATTGAGTTTGACTAATCCAAATTAGAAATGAACTCCCACTCAAAAACGACATCCCTCGTGCCTTTTTGGTGATTACATGAACCAAATCCACTACACCAAGTCCGATCATCACGTGAGTCGGTGTAGCTTCAAAGGCAAGCATCAATATGGGCATCACATCAACTATATGACGCATGTTTTAACCTTTCGGTCCGTGTTCCGAGGCCATGTCTGTACATGCTAGGCTCGTCAAGTAAGAACCTTAGTATTCCGCGTGTGTAAAACTGTCTTACACCCGTTGTATGAAAGCGCGGAGTCGAGTACACCCGATCATCATGTGATGTCTCGAAACACACATTTTTATCTTGATATCTAAATGAGGATCATCTTAAAATGCTACTAAAACACCTAGCAATATAAGATGCAAACATCATATGTGTAAAGTGGAATGATATGGTCCATGCATTTGATCATCATCATGTGCATCGTGGTATGATCTCTATCATTCCTTTGTGTGTAAGGCCAAGGTCTATGAAACTTACACGTTAAGTGTGTTGTAAGAGTATCTATCATACATCTACTTACAACATTACCATATCATGACACTAGCCCAGCAACTATCTAAACTAGACACCTCTAATTTATCAATTGCAAATTTTTACGTGGCTTAGGGCTTTCGAAGATAGAACCGGTCTTACCTACGAACATGGAACCACAACGATGATAACTAAGTTATTAGCAACTCGTTGTAAATCAGATATTGACTATAGTAGGAGAGACAGACACCCGCCAACCACTTATGCAAAACTAGTTGCATGTCAGTTGTGGAACCGGTGTCATGTGCGATGACATGTAAGGTTGGTCTGGGCCGCTTCAACCCACTATGCCACCAATATCCAAAATACATAGAAGATGCAATAACATGATCATCATCGCTCACATATAAACATATGTGTACTACCCGTGCAAAGCACCTACGTATAGATCAGGCTCTGATACCACTATTGGGATCGCATCATAGAAAACAAAAAAATTCCTACGGTGGGAACTATACGCCAAGATCTGTCTACTAGATACAAGCAACGGGTGGATATACATCTATAGAGAACTTACCCTCGAAGACAACAAAGCTTTGTTAACGAGTTGGAACTTGTGGATGATGTAGTCGTACACTTGCCGATCTCAAGATCGTGATAAAGTCCAGTAGGTCCGGCTCCAGCACGTCCATCAGATCCGGCTCTAGCAAGTCCAGCACCACCAAGTCCAGCACCGCAAAGCAGCGGTGTATCCGTGATCGCACACACGTCCGGTACCCTGACAACCTCCATCCCTCGCTCCAGCAAAGTAGCGGAAGCAGCAACTCCTTTCCAAATAAAGCCACCGAGAACATGTATCTCGCTATTTCGAGACCATGGGGAAAAATACTAGAGGGGGAGAGAGATCCTTCACGAGGAGGTGTGAGGAAGAAGGAGTGAGAGGGAGGCCTTTTATAGGAGGAGGGGTACCAGGGTACCCCTCCCATGGCCGGCGCCCATGGAGGGTGTCCCTTCACCTCCCCATTCATGTGATGGTAACCCCCTCCACATTAAAATGCCCATTCATATTCTCTTTTAAAGTCTCCACTATAAATGCATTAAATTTCTCCAAATTTAATGCTCTCTCATTTAATAAAAATCTTTTATTAATTTTATTTAGAATTTTGCTAATTACTTTAATTAACAAACATTCACATAAAACCCCCTGCAACATTTCAATATTACATGCAGAACCAATTTCACCCGAAACAGTTTTGGTGTCTATTGAAATAATTCCAGCGCTTTCTTAAATCTTTATCTGAAACATATTTGCTCCAAATGGTGTCGGTATCCCTTAAGTGTGTCACCCTACAGTTCGTGAATAATGCAGACATGATCGAGACCCTTCTCAGATCAATAATCAGAAGCGGGACCTAGAGATCCATACTGACTCCTACACATTCAACGATGACTTCTGTGATCGTGAGAACCTTTAACACTAGTAACTAAATCCCTTTGTCTCGCGATATATTACATGTCCGAGATTCGATCATCGGTATATCTATACCTAGTTTGATCTCGTTACCAACATGTACTCTTTTCTTGTTCCCGTGATATAACATTCTAGTGATCACATCACTTGCTTGCAAGCTATCTTAATGTGATATCACCGAGAGGGCCCAGAGTATATCTATCCGTCATCGGGGAGGACAAATTCCACTCTTGATCCATGAGCCTCAACATAACACCTTTGTAGCACTGAACCCACCTTTATAGTCACCCTGTTATGGTGTGATGTTTGATGTTATCAAGATACTCTTCCGGTGTTAGCAATTAACATGATCTCATGGTCTAAGGACTAAGATTACTTCGTATCATGTTATAGCAATATAAACATAATGATTTTAATCGTAATGCTATACTTCGAATAAATATTCATCACATTATTCCACCAATGTTGTGACCTCGTTATTAACAGCATCCAATGTCCATGATCAGGAAACCTTGATCATCTTTTTAATCAATGAGCTAGTTTATATGAGAGCCATTACTAGGAACTTTGTATTTTGTTTATTAAACACACATGTATTAACGTTTCCAATTAATACAATTATAGCATGCAAAATAAACATTTATCATAAACATGGAATAAGATAATAACCACTTTATTATTGCCTCTCGGGCATATTCCCTTCACATTGTCCATGCAAGGTGGTCTACTATTTTTTTAAATGGGGTGGTATCATTTTGAAACTTTCATTTGGTGGTTGCTTCACAAAACATCCCGTTTTTGCACTTGGAAAATGAAAAATGGCGTTTTGGTGCGATAAAAAGAAAAACTTCCTCCTGTAACATTGTTTGTCATCCCATGATACACATACGTGCACAATATGGACACATTATCGCAAACTATACTGCGATTTTAGCCATAACATTGGTTATTTGACTTGAAAGTCAAAAAACCTTGATTGAGATAGATCATTCTGTGAAGGGTTTTTTGAGACACAATTAATATACCAAGTTTGGTATTTTTTCCTTGCAACTATGTCACAAAATATAACACCACGTGAAGGATTTGCATTGTTTCGACTGTTTTTGAATTTTTTATGCCCGTTTCAAACTATCGTCAAACTTTGTAAATTGGCGGGCATGAAGATTCTTAGCTTGGGGCTGAGCCTCGCTAAACTTGCACTGGATCTCTGATGGAATAGCATATTGTGAACCTAAAAATATTTTTTTTAAATCATGAGCATCAGATCATGTACTTGTAGTTCAAATCTGACTCACTTCCTACAGATTCGGCATGAATTTGTCTTTTTCACGAGGGGTGGACGGAAAGTTTTGAGATGCCCCGATTGGTACATTATCCATTCAAGTTGGTATAGTATTTTTGAAAAATGTGGTGGCATCATTTTGAAACTTTCATTTGATGGTTGCTTCACAAAACACCCCGTTTTTTGCACTCGAAAAATGAAAAATGGCTTTTTGTGCGACGAAAAGGAAAACTTCCTCTTTCAGCATTGTTTGCCATCCCATAATACACATGCGTGCACAATATAGGCATATTATTGCAAACTATACCGCGATTCTAGCCATAACATTGGTCATTTGACCTGAAAGCTAGAAAATCTCGATTAAAATAGGTCATTTTGTGAAGGTTTTTTTGAGACACAATCAATATACCAAGTTTAGTATTTTTTCTTGCAACTATGTCACATAATATGACACCATATGAAGGTTTTGCATTGTTTTGACCTTTTTGAATTTTTTTATGCCCGTTTGAAACTATCGACAAACTTTCTAAATCGGCGGACATGAAGATTCTTAGCTCGGGGCTGAGCCTCGCTAAACTTGCATTGGATCTCTAATGAAATAGCATATTGTGAACTAAAAATGGTTTTTGCAAAAAATCATGAGCATCAGATCATGTACCTATAGTTCAAAATCACTTCCTACCGATTCGACATGAATTTGTCTTTTTCATGAGGGATGCACAGAAAGCTTTGAGATACCCCGGTTGGGACATTTTCCATTCAAGGTGGTCTAGTATTTTTGAAAAATGGGGTAGTATCATTTTCAAACTTTCATTTGATGGTTGCTTCACAAAACACCATTTTTGCACTCGAAAAATGAAAAATAGCTTTTTGGTGCGACGCAAAGGAAACTTCCTCCTACAATATTGTTCGATATCGCATGATACACATACGTGTACAATATGAGCATATTATCACAAACTATACCGCGATTCTAGCCATAACATTGGTCATTTGACCTGAAAGCCAAAAAATCTCGATTGAGATAGGTCATTTTGTGAAGATTTTTGAGGCACAATCAATATATCAAGTTTGGTATTTTTTCTTGCAACTATGTCACATAATATGACACCACGCGAAGGTTTTGCATTATTTCGACCGTTTTTGAATTTTTTATGTCCGTTTCAAACTATCGTCAAACTTTCTAAATCGGCGGGCATGAAGATTCTTAGCTCGAACCTGAGGCTCGCTAAACTTGCATTGGATCTCTGATGAAATAGCATATTGTGAACCTAAAAATGATTTTTGCAAAAAATCATGACCATCAGATCATGTACCTGTAGTTCAAATCTGACTCACTTCCGGTATGAATTTGTCTTTTTCACGAGGGGTGGACGGAAAATTTTGAGATACCCTGATTGATACATTGTTCATTCAAGGTGGTCTAGTATATTGAAAAATAGAGTGGTATCATTTTGAAACTTTCATTTGATGGTTGCTTCACAAAACACCACTTTCTTTACACTTGGAAAATGAAAAATATGTTATACGAAAATATTTGTATTTTTTATATATTTTTTGAACAAAATATGTAATATTTGATTTTATATAGATAGATTTTTTTGCAAATTTCGATATATTATATGTATTTTTCTGAATTTAAATGATTTAGTTATGATTTTTCTATGATTAATGTGGCAAAAAGGAAAAATAGGCGTAGGTGCGAAATCTGCCGTGGGCGTAGACTTGACGCCGTCGCTGTGCCGTTAGCCTAATCGCCTATGCTGACGGTCCTGTTTACGCCGACGGCTGCCGTCGACCTATTCATCCTACGTCGAAGGTCGCGCGGCCTGGCTGCCGAGCCCGTCAAACTGCGCCGATGACTCCAACATTTTGCCGTCGGTGTATAAAGTTATTCCGTAGTGCTAGAAAGGTGAGCATGCATGGCAGCATTCGTGCCAGAGGAGTGGATGTGCGCGTACACGACCTTGCAAACCTTGCCGGAGCACGACCAGTAGTGGCCATGGAGGAGCATGTGAATCCGCCATGTTCGGCGTCATCATGTTCACGAACTTGTACTCCGCCTTCATGATCTTGCTGGGCCACCAGAACCAGCCACGCGGCCGCCGCTGGGAAGACATTTGTTTTCTCTGGGGAGCTCCGTCGTACGTTTTCCTCTCCAAAAAATATAGAGATAGATACATGCAGTACGGTTGGTACCTAATACACCGTATACGAAAGGATCAGGGACAAGAGAGCTTCAAGATTAGTGCCACAAGGTGACGTGTCAAAATCTTGGGAGGGGCTCTATGAGGGACACAGTGTGGCTTAGCCTAGAGAATTTTTTCCTGGAGAGCAGGGAGAAAGAAACGAGAGGTGCCCGAAATTTTAGGGCGTATTTGGTTGTAAAGGGTTAAATTTCTCGTTTTTTCTACTTGGTTCGCTAGGTGCTGCATGATGGGAGATTTAGATTGGACCGAGTTTGATACTTTATTTGGTTGTCCATGTGTAGTTTTCTTGCAAATTTGGCAAATTGTTTGGTTGGTGGCAAAACTATTTTTATCTCGCAAAAACCTGCATGTTTGGTTGCACATGCTATAGTGTTGTGCTCACTACTTCTCAGAGCTGGTGACGTTATCATGCAATACCAAATAGAGAGAAAATTGAACTAGCAATTGCAAACAAGCAGTGCCAAATAAGCACCCTAGATACTAGCAAATATGAGTTCACGATAATTTCACCTAGCTACTAGTAAATGACAGTTAACCATAATATTACGTAGCTACTACGAATGAACGTTTTACACCCACATCAGGGGTTATTCATGAAACACAAGGGCAACACTTCATCAGCAAACCATCTTCTTCTTCTTCAGATCTTATAGCTTCCTCTCGTCGCCCACATGTCGAGCGCTCACTGTTTTCTCCTATTCTTCCAAGTAGCACAATCATTATGGGCAACATCATAACCATTGTTAGTGTCGTTGTCGCTAGGAATAACATCTTCCTCAGCTAGGAAGTACTCATCGACGACGAATTGCAAGATCTAGGTATGCAAAATGCAACATATAAGAACAAGCTTAACTTGGGTGAAAAAATAGTGGAAATGCTTTTGATCAAAGATCTTAAACCTGTTCTTCAGAGAAGCGAAAACCCTCTCACCCGTGGCTCTAAGGCTAGAGTGCCTCAGATTGAAAAGTTCTTCCGGAGTGTTTGGGTAGTTTCTAACCGAGAACTCATTGAGATGGTACTTTGTTGACCTGAAGGGTGGAAGAATTTCAGGCCGACAAGCATACCCGACATCTGCTAGGTAGAATTTGCCATCAAGGAGCTTGAGGCCATCAGGTCTGCTAAGGCTGTCAGTTAGAATCGTGGCATCATGGGCAGATCCTTCCCACCCAGCAAGTATATATGTGAACTTCATATCGAAATCAACAACGGCAAGCACATTCTGACTGGGGTAGTGCTTCCTTCCCCTATATGCAGCCTATTCAGCTTTGGGCACTCTTGCCATGGCATGAGTACTATCAATTTCTCCAATACAATCCTGATATTACAAAATGTTAGCCGGCTGTCTAATACAATCATCCAAGGAAGAACATGATAGAGTTGCCCACCTTGAAAAAGGAGAACCATCGACCGTTGCCTTGTATCTTCGCGGGGGTTTGACCAGATGGTGGCTTGATCATCTATTCTCTTAGTTCTCCACCTGATGAAAATACCGGGAATTTTTCTCGGTTGAACTCCTCCATGTGATGTGAATCACTCGAAATCTCTGGTTATGGCCTTGAACATGAAAAAACAGAGATACATGTTCTTCGATATAGGTGTTGATGCTATCCTTAAGCAAACCCCTTGACCTGAAGGTCTCCACCAGATGGCTCTTCTCATCCTGAGCATGGTGATAGCCTCCACATCGTTGTTTTTATAGATGTAGTTCAGATTCACCATCCTCTCTCTGCCGCACTGTAGCAGGGGACCATATTTCACTGATGGATGTTAGTCCTAGCAGCCGCTTTTCTGTAGATCGGGAACATCCATGCCTGAATCACATCGACTAGGGCAACTGCCTGGATGATAACCTTTAATTATTGGCCCTAAACGGAGTAGCATTGTATAAGCAATCTAGGTAGGGTACTAATTTCAAGCAAACTCCTTGGTAAAAATGTTGGAGAGGAGGCAAGGCCGCGGTTCTTACCTTCATGGTGGCCGACGCCGAGGACCTGCGCAGGAGGAGAAGAAGGGGAGGGAGGTGTCGGTGCCACTGATCTGCGAGGCAGCAGATGCCAAGTCAGACAAGACACGCCAGCCAGAGTCGACTGAGCCGCTACTGCCGGAGATCTAAACTGATGTATCTGCCCCGCCAAAGCCGCTGCACAAGAGAAAAATGGGAAGGGATTTGTCTCGGAGCGCGAGGTGGTAGCATAAGAGGGAGGGAGCCTACTTTTCATGCCATACGGCGCTGCAACTCCCGCCATATCCCCGCTGCCTCCCCGCGCACGCCGTTCCTCCCCTTGCGCTCGCCAAGGCATGTTCCGGTGGAAACACTCGATTTTAGCATTTCTCCGGAGCCAGGATGAGGACTGATTTAGGACCCGTGCGGACCAAATTCATGGTACACCACGACACCAAACGGGCTTATTTTTTTCTGCCCGGTGCGAGAAACGGATATAGGGCCAACCAAACACGTCCTTACAAACTTTGGGGAATACATTTATATGTACACGTGGATGCTTCTCAATAAAAAAAACTAGGAGCTCTAAAATATATTTTCGTATTTTCCAGAAAAAGGGCTCCAAGTTTGTCGTTTTTGTACTCTTTAACACTACTTGAAGCTGGTTGCTGGATACCAAAGTCAAGCTTAGTCCTACTCCCTCTCCCTCCGCTCCAAAATATAAGATGTTTTAACTAGTATAAAACGAGTGTATCTCGTCGCATTTTAATGTGTAGGTTCACTCTGAACCTATACACTAAAACGCGTCTAGACGTATTTCTTTCACAAAAGCTAAAACATCTTTATATTTTAAAACGAAGGTAAAACGAAGGGAGAGGGAGTAGGACCTTGAACGTTCAGTTCTACTACCACAAACTTCGTACACATCCCAAAACACCGGATTACAATCGCACACGCCCAGAAAAACTAACTGCATATAGGTCTCGTTGTGGGATCCAATGCCACAAAAAACTAGCCACCAAACAAATTGCACAGTATTAACTGATCTAAGGGATCTCCAGCCTTCTTACTCTCTGAATGGCCCTTCGGCAGATCGGACAGGTCTTGTTTTCACCTTCCAAAATCCTGCAGTGATGATAAGCAACAGGTTATTCTTCAGTTACACCCAGACTTGTTCTGTAAAAAAAAACATCGCATCAGTCGAGCTGTCGTGTCAAACTAACTTGGAACAAGGCTTCTCTACCAATCAAGATTTGGACCTTCAAGTCTGACAGATTAAGAGCCATATTTTACATGTGTTCTAAGAAGCAGGCCAATAAGTGTTCTAATGATGAATAAAGGCTGTGTGCAGATGCAGAGGCCGGGGCTACGCTCCCCATTTCGAAAAGAAAAAAAGCAGGCCAATAAGTTGTTGAAACTTTTAAAACTAGATCGAAGCTGTGCTAATTGGGCCTCCTAAGTCCTAGTTCCGGATTAGAGACATACTTACCTCCTTGCACATGTAAAACAGGTGAAACCGTGGCCACAGGGTACAAAGAAGCAGCTCCGGGCTGCGTCATAGCAGATTTTGCACGCCTTCTCGCTGTGCAAATCCTCCGTGGAGGCGCAGCGCATGCTGGATTCGGGCTGCTCTTCTATTGCTCCATAGCTGAAGACCACTTCTTTGCTGGGCAGGATTGGTGCTGTTTCGCTGTGAGTTGCAGCATGGCCCTGAACTGCTTCATCCTCTGCATCAGAATGTTCTGCAAGTTGCTTCAAGTAGCAGTAAAAGATCGCCACAATAACCCCTGCTGTTGGAACAAAATGGAAATAAGAAGAATAGAAGGATTTGATCAACGGATGAGCAAGCGAAAAGCTGTTGATGGACAAATGCAGCACCTATTATGACAAAGCATGGGACCAACTGCGAAGCGAATGAGGAGACCTCGAGAACGAAGAGTGTCATAAGCACCTGAAGAAATTAATTTCGACCACATTCAGTATTAGTTTTCTGAATTTCATCTATCTAAGACAGGAAATGGGAGATACGTACCTTTATCTGCTAGTACAAGTTACTTGATAATAGTCTTGATTACCAAAACACCCCAGTAGACGACAGTAAACCACTGTGCACAGTAGTAGCAAGAATGGGATTCACAGTGGATCAGTTACAGCAGAAGATTTCATGCTCAAGTGGTGGAGGAGCCCTTCGCTTGTATGCAACTACTCATGAGTAGGAGATAGATCTGGGCAGGAGAAGAGCCACTAACTTGGTTCTCTTTTACTACTTACCAGTCCTATCCTTTCAGCTGAAAGTCTGAGACTGGATGACCAGTTGTTGCCAGTAAAAGTTGCAAGGCCAACTACCATTCTTTCAAGTCTTGAGGGAGAAGGGCTTGTGTTTCGAACTCACAAGCATGCTACAGAAGTTGTTCCATACTTGATGAAATTGTCTCAAGCACGTCTACACGAGAGTTATAGAAGAAAGTGCACAGATCTGAGGGGAACCAAATGACAGAACCTCACAAGCATGAAGATATACGCCTAAAAGGAGCAGAAGCCCAGAATCACAGAAAACTGAACTACAAGTCACTACCAAAACTTCGTACTCCCTCCATCCAGAAATAAGTGGTGGATTTATGTAAATTCGCATTTATCTAGACATGTTTTAGTATATAGATACATGCGAATCTAGACAAATGAAAGTCACTTATTTTTGGACGGAGGGAGTAGTTAAGTACGGATAGAAATTGACCAGAATCATGGGTTAGTTCCCAACTAAGTACGATAAAAAAAAATACGCCTGTCTAAAAGATATACCAAAAAAACATGAAGTTCAGAAAAATAACAGGACGTATTTGTATACAGATTAAAATGCAAATGCCAGTAGTCCTACTTACTGTCAAAACTTTCCTGTGGCATGATCGAGAAAACACTGCATCAGCTGCAATTCCTACAAAGTTCAGCACCCATCACCTGCAATCGCAGAACATGACCTGTTGCCAGTGATCTCCCGCAAAAGCTTCAACACAGCATTGCAGTTAGGACTGGCATGGTCCGGAGATTCATGGATGATTATATTTTGGGCGCAGCTTATAGGCCCAAATGCAACAACAAGCTCCTCAATCTAAACCAAGTATCTGCTGAGGCATTTCGCCGAACAGTCTGCAAGCACCGCAGCTCATACATGCGAAGAGGCCTGCTGGTGATAAAGCCTACATGCGGGAGGTCAGGAGCTTAGAACACTTCCCAAAAAGGTCATGGACCTGAGACCTGTTTAATAAAGGATATATGCATCAGTCGATGCGAGGCCGGGGCTTTATCCCCTTTGGGGGGGGGGGGGGGGGGGGGGGGGGGGGGGAATCCTGAGACCTCTCGGTACAATAGCGAACACACTGCGTTTCCATTTTATTTGTAGTCCTGATTCATGATGTAAACCAGTACAGGGCTGCATATACGAGGTTCAGATGTTTTTTATGTATCAGATGACTTCACGTACAGGCAACAGCAGTTCTCATGATTTGCTTGCTTGCGCTTACTTAAATCTCCTACCCTGCTACTGCTACAAATGGTTGTGAAATTGGGATGTTTGGTAAACGATCCTGTTCAGTTTTACAGTAGCCTAATTCAATGTAGGGCAAGCAGCCAAGCAGATACATAGCATCTACGCCTAACATATGAATATAGGTTATAATTTTCTCTCAAAGAAAAGGAATATAGCCTATAATTAGCAACCCATTTTTCTATCATTAACCAATGCATCATGTTTCCCTAAAAAGACTTATGCAGCATGTTGGCCATCCATCACGTCTGTGCCAACGTCAATCCAACTTGACAAATGGAGGTCTCGTGTGAGGCACATGAAACTTTTAACATATAGCTAGGATCCGTGTAGTACATTTGGTGGTAACTGAGGACAGAAACAAAAGAACTTCCTACATTTGCCGACAGGCAGCACTTGCATTCCACTGCCTGCCAGTGGCTTTGCCTACCCCTACTACTGCTTCCACAAAAGTATCCTACGGATCCGACTGTTTTGACACAAAAAAGCTTAGCCCCAGAACCTGATTTCTGCTTTGCATCCCTTGCTTAGTGCGGCGAAGGCAAAACACGCTTCGCGCGTTCCGAGACAATCCTGCAGAAGTTGGAACATACCACATCATGCCGAAGAACGTGTAGTATAAGATTGTATGATGGCAGGTAACTATGCAAGAGCGCAAGCTCAGCAGATTACCGGAGAGCTTCAGCGACAGTATCGTCATCCGGATCAAGCTTCGAAGCCCTGAGAAGTGCGTCGGAAGCGCCAGCATAATCCTAGCACAAGTGTGACACCTTGTCAACGCGGCAGAAACATGGGTGAACCAGGTCAAGTTGACACACCTGGATTGGTAGAGGAAGTGTCTATGTTTTGGCAACTGGATTTCAAGTTAGTTTACGGCAACAAAGAGTAGAAAGGCCAGTGTCATATTGATCACCTGAAGCGAACACAAGGCCATTCCTTGACGATAGTAGCCTTTGGCCCAGCCAGGCCGCATCCTGATGCAGGCCCAGGCGTCGGACAGTGCATCGTCAGCTATGCCAAGGCGGAGCCAACAGATACTCCTGTTTGAATATAAGCTGCCATCTGTGTCACCATCGAACTTCATCGCCTGCAGAAGGAGAATATTATTTTTAGAAATCAGAACTTCATAAATGATATATCGCGTGAGGACATGCCTAAAAAAATTCAGAATGACAGTTCCTGCTAGAAAATATAGAAAGAAATGTTTTCTTCTTTCATTATGACAGCAAAACAAGAAAACCAAAAGGATTTGCACCCGAACTGGAGCATACAAACGAGTTGGAATTACCATGCTGTAACAAAGAATGGCCGCGTCATAGTCCTTCATTTTGAAGGCTGAGTTTCCTTGTAGTTTCAGTTCACCTTTCCTCGTACGACAGGCTTGTGTCACCTAAACAAAAACAAAAATCTTATAACTGGGTGCACCAAATGGTTGATCTACTTAAAAGCAATATGACGTACCCACTTCTGGTAAGTGGCAGAATTTACATATCTCACTATCTCATCAACACTCCACTCCACCATGGTTGGAGCCCGTCGGCAGCGGGTTACAGGAAACAGAACTTCAGTGACTTGCTGTTCAGCATGAATCGCGGCGATTTCTATAGGTAACCTACCAAGCTGTTATAGAGTAGAGCAGCCATGAGGTACTAGAGAACCAGTAGGGACTAAAGATTGCAATTTGCAAAAGAACAACACAAACTGGGTGATAAACTTTGAATAGGTTATGTATTTGAAGAGAAGATCAAATGTGGTAGGAAAGGAGGGAGGCACTATATGCTCACTTCATCAGTAAAGTTTGGGTCTGCTCCAGACTCCAACAAGTAGTTGATAAATCGGATGTTGCCACGGCGGCTGCATGCTAACAACAGAGGTGTTGCTCTTGCTCCATGGAGTCCACCAGCATTAACATCAGCACCAGCCTAGTTAAAAGTAACAGAACAATTTTAGCATACCGACTGATGTTGATTGGAAATATCCAAAATAATTCTTATTCAAGCATATGTATGTCCTTAGGTTTTTTTCCGAAATGGGGAGATCACCCTGGCCTCTTCATCCAAGAGATGCACACAGCCTTTCCTATTAGATTATTCGCACACCTAACAAGAGAAACTGCAAAGATCAGGCCAAAGCCACCAAACTAGCGACAACTCGCTAATCCTACAACACTGATGAAGGGGGTGTCCATGAACCCAACACCCTGACATCACACCAACGAACATCATCTAAAAACCGAAGGCCTCGACAAGTCGCCCAATGGCGATCAATTGGCACAATCAGTCCGGCAGTCCATACACGCTCCAGAAGTCCCCACCGCCGCCGTCTTCCGCATACCCATCTTCAGGAGAAATCAATGCAAAAACCTTGCGAGGTCTGCCGTCAACGCCACCATGACGCTAGACAGCTCCGCCACCTTGCTCGCGTCCAACATACCGCATTCGTCGCCGAGACACCGCTGCACCATGCCGCCGAGACTCGTCTTTGTGGATACGGTAGATAAACACCGCTCCACCACCGGACCCTTCCAAGCATCTCGTGCTCCAAAACGATGCCCTCGAGAAGGGAAACAGCACTAATAGTGCCGCCATCGCCGACCCGGGATAGCGAGATCTAGGGTTTCTCTCGGAGCCTCTAGGCATGATGGGGAAGAATTGCAGCAACGACAATTTCATCAAGGTAACGGCGCCCGAAGACGCCGCCATCGTCAGCCCTGACCACGTCGGAGGCCAGATCTCGCCAGCTTCCAACCTCGCCTCCAACCGCAGCGCAGCCCGAGGGACCAAGCTACAAGCATAGCCGCAGGAGGAGGAGGTCATATCCACTAGGGTGTCAAGTGGGATCCCACCAAAATCCCACCTTTAGTTCATTTGTCAAAAGCTAGTGTAAATTTTTGTTCAAAATTTGAACTAGATTTTGGCAAATGAACTAGAAGTGGGATTTAGACGGGATCCCGCTTGACACCTTAATATCCACGCCAATTGCCTCGATCTGCCTATACTAGGTCCACAACCGCCACCCTTTCCTAGCTACTCCGTGAACTGGAGGGAGTACTACTAGTTCACGAAGCTAACTCGTCTCGGAGATCCGTGCATTGAACACAAAGTACTCTCTCTGTCCCAAATTATTTGTCGCATTTTTATCTTGACGCGTTTTATTGTATTGCAAACCTTGACAAATCTGTGACATCTAATTCAGGACAAAGAGGGGTATAAGAGATTAATTCTCACAATGGCGTACCTGAATGAGCAGCTTCATGCATTCCAAAGAGCCACCAAGAAGCGAGGAGACCAACGGCGTGAAGACGCAATTTGCAACCTTGCTCGGCTGCAATGTGCAAGATTGTAATTTGCAATTGATCAATAAGCCACGAATGGGCATTCAAGGGCACATCGAAATATGCATATGCATAGAGCGGAACGCCGCATGACATACATCGGCACCGTGGCGCAACAGGATGTCGACGACAGCCGGGTGCGCCCCCGACGCGGCGACGTGCAGCGGTGTGCCCCGGGGTGTGGCGGCGCCCACGTCGGCGCCTCTGGACAGGAGCAGCATCGCCAAGTCGCGATCCCCTGCACGGACGGACAACCCAAGGCGTCAGGTCAGGTCCATCGACACCGCACGCGCAACGTAGCCTGCGTCGTCGTTCGTACCGTTGTAGGCGGCCCAGTGGAGCGGGGTCAAGCCGTCGCCGTCCGCGGCGCGTGGGCTGGCGCCGCGCTCCAGAAGGTAGGCCGCCGCCGCTGTGTGCCCGAACGTGGCCGCCAGGAGCAGCGGCGTCTCGCCGGGGGAGGATAGGGCGTCGACGGGGAAGGCGAGGTCCTGGACGAGGTAACGGCAGGCGTCCGTCCGGCCGTTGGCCGCGGCAAGGTGCAGCGCTTGGCGGCCGCACGTCGACGTGACGCCTGCCGCGCCGCCCCGCGTCGTCGCCTCCAGCTCCACCGCCATCCCTGGAATCAGCGTCAGTCCTGAATGTTCACGGGGTAGCTTGGATTGGATGAAGGGGGTGGGTGATGATGAAGGCATCGGGCACGTACTGGCGAGGAGGTCGAGGTTGCCGTCCATGGCGGCCATGAGGAGCAGTCGCCGCCGCCGCCGAATCGCCTCGACGACATCGGCACCTATATATTATAGTATATATGAGCAGCAAAGAAAATAAACCGGTGCCTGCGTCGCCTAGGCGGAAATGCTGAATCAAATGGAAAGGGAAACTGATAAGCTAGACGGACCTGACGACGTGGGGGCGGCGCACGACGAGGATGGGCGCGCCGCCGCCGTGCTCATCGTCTCTGGTCTCGAAAGTGACGACTTCTTTGTTTGGGTCTTCGGACCTGTGCCGTGCGTGCGTAGATGAACCGCAAAGAGGGAGCGGGCGGTGTCTTGAAATCTGTAGCTGGCCGGTGATGCACAGTGTACGCAAGTAGTAAATAGGGAGCAGGCGGCGACGGGACACCGTGACGTGACGCGACGCCGGAGCAGGCGCAGAGAAGAGGGGAAGGTACGCGAGGACTCTCTCTTCCTCCAGTCAATCCGCAGTCGTTAATTTTTCGTCGTGTTCCGTGCACGAGCACGACCTTTCTTCTTGCAAATTTGGCACACTGCTAGGGTGCGTTTGGCACAAGTATTTTCAAAGTATTCCTAGAATTCCACGATTTATAGAAAAACCATAGTTTGAAATACTGTGTACTCCCTACGTTCGGAAATATAATATGTTTTAGCTTTGTGAATCAGATGTATCTAGACGTCTTTTAGTGTATATGTTCGTAGAGGTTTGGAGTTAACCTATACACAAAAACGTGTCTAGATACATTCGTTTTCACAAAGCTAGAATGTCTTATATTTCCGAACGGAGGGAGTAGTTTAGAAAACTACTGTGGCCTAGTTTAGGGACAAACTTTTTCTAAAACTGAAGTATGTTACTGTATTTTAGTGCCTAGCGAAGTAATACTTCAGGTTTTCTTTTTTTCTCGGTTTTTGAAAAAAGAGGGTCTGATCTCTTTCTCAAATACTTCAAAACCATAGTTTTGGAGAATACTTCAGTTTTGAAATTGCATTATTTGTTGGATCTAAACACCTCAAAGTATTTGATACTTCAGTTTTTTCAGAAACCACGTATTCTCTCAATAATTTAAAAATACTTTGATGCCAAACGTAGTCACAGTTTTTTGTTGTTTCTAAGAAAGAGGTTTGGACCTCTTTTTTAAAAGCTGAGAAACACAACAAAACCAGAGTATTCAGTGCCCAGGACAGACAAAACCATAGTATTGTAATACTGAGGTTTGTATAGAACGTTGCTTCCAAGCGGAACCTAGGTTTGTGCATAGAAGCAGGATTACTTACTTTGTTGTGTATAACCAGAAAATAACAACACAATTTCTAATTCTTGCCTCCGCTCGCTCGTGTCTCACGGAGTGCTCACCTCTCGCGTGTGTTGGATCACGATCGGGCGGCTTGAACTCATGCCTTGCTAGCTGCCAAATGCATGGAGAGCCGCTTGTCCCCGTTCCCCTCTCCTCTATCTTCTTGCACCGCTCTCCACCATCCACCACGCGCCCCTCATTCCCCTCGTTCCCCTCTGTCACGTCCCCGCCCTAGGGTTCGCTGGGGCGAGACAGATCAGAGAGACTTGGGGAGGAAGAAGAAGAGAGACGGGGAATTACTTTTCTTTCTTAATTCATTCTTGACTGTCTCAACGCTTACATCAGCTCTTACAACCTAAGCCACACACACACCAAGCCCACACATGCCTCAGCCCAACACACTCGGTGAAGGAGATATGCCCTAGAGGCAAATAATAAATAGGGTTTTATTGTCATATCTCAGTTAGTTTATAATAGTTTCATATTGTGCTATAACTGTGCCAAGTAGAAACATTGGTACATGTGTGGTATGAAACAACCAAGTCCCTAGTAGACTCTATTCATACTAGTTTGTTGGTCATGAGGATGATCTGGATTTCAAAATCATGGGCATTTATGCCAATTGACAATGGGATCATATCATTGGAGAATGATGTGATGGACATTCCTCGAAGGATTGCAACACGATCAAATCATATAGTTCATTATTGCAACAGCTATACCTAGACTCCTTTTCCTTAGACCGTGAGCTCATATTATTCACTGTTTTCCGAGGCTGCTTTGACTGCATCAACCGTCATCTGATAATACGGTGGCCATAAAGGTGTACGTTGGGTATTCCAAAGGAACAGTTGATGACATGTGACTGCAAGACCGGGATTTGTTCACCCACATGACGGGTAAAGATACATACGGCCGGCTTGGTGAGATTACATCCATAAATGTTGCAACATGTGACTCGGTCACAGAGATGTAATATCACGGTAACAAGAAAACAAAACTGGTTATGAACGAGATTGAACAAGGTATGTGATACCAATGATCGGATCTCGGACAAGTCGTATCGAGAAACAAAAGGAATTGGATGCTACATTTAGTGGTTCAAACGACATTGTCATCAGGAATGCATAGGGGTCACATGGATATCCCTGGTCCCTCTATTGATCATTAATACAGATCATGTCTAGAGCATTTCCGAGCCGTGATAGGATACACTTAAGGGTACGATGAGAGCGATCATTCGTAAGACGGAATCACAGTAGAGAAATAAAAAGCCGAAATTGTTCCGCGGAGAAATCCGAAGTTGTTCGGAGAAAGAATAAAGGACCGGAATCATTCCGGGAATTCCGAAGTTGTTCGGAGGATATAGAAAGGGAAACCGAAAGGTGTTTCGGGTTGAATCAGGTTTTGTAATATGTATTTACATATTTACATATTAATTAGTATAATTAATATTAAATATAATATTAAAATCTAATTTGAAGGGCTATTCTACTAATGGGCCAAACTTCCTAGTGAATAAAGGCCCATGAGGGAAAACCAAAGGAGGGAAGGGCCAAGGCGCCTACTAGGCGTCTGAAGGGGGCCCACCCGGCCAACCTTGGGTTGTGCACAGGGTGGGGCCCACACCTGGCCGGCTGGCCCATGAGGCCCATGCGCCTCCCCCTCTCTCCCTTGAACAGTCCCACATGGGAAACCCAAAGGGGAGGGCACACCCCCTTCCCCTATATAAAGGGGTGCCCATGGGTGGGATGAAACACACCAATATTTGGAGAAGTCCTTTGGTTGACTGCCTCCTTCTCTCTCTCTAGCCCTTGTAACCATGACCCCAAGTTTGGGTTGTGCGATCGAGGCACACCTGTAACACGCTGTTGCGCTGCAGGGATTCATAGCCGGATATCAACTTCGCACTCCCGGTGGGATCGGGAAGCCGGAGGTCTCATCGTGCACCGGATGTGTACGAAGACACGAGGCGCAACACTTGGGGCGCTTAAATGTCGTGAGCCGGAGCTGTTGCACGATGAAGATGAAGAAGGAGCAAGGGGTGACCTGCGTGGAGCTTCACGACCTTGAGGTCGGCTACGAGCACGACTACATCAACCACGTTCCCCGCGGAACGTTAACCACGTACGGTCTACAAGGGTATGTATTCTATACGCATTGGTCGTTACCGCATTACTACATAGATAGATCCTAGGCAGTTTTTGGGGTTCCATCGTAGGAAATTTTTTGTTTTCTGCTGCGGATCCCCTTCAGTGGTATCAGAGCCGATCTATATGTAGGAGTGTTGTACGGCCAGTACGCACATGTATTGTGCGGGCATTGATCCCTTAGTTGTTATCCTCTAACGTGTACTTGTTTATATCGCGGTATTGTTTGATGAAGCGGCCCGGACCGACCATACGCGTATTCGTACGCGAGACTGGTTCCACCCTCAACATACGGCTTGTACCGTATAAGTGGCTAGCGGGTGTCTGTCTCTCATTCGATAGTTGATATAGCATTTACAATGGAGGGCCCCAAAAGGGATGTAGTATAGACAACTGTTGGATCCATGTTGTGGTCGGAAGTTTGTAGTTTAGAAACGGTTCTATTGCGAAAGCCCTAAAAACCGCGTAAAACTTGCAATAGATAAAGTAGAGGCGTCTAACTTTATTTTGCAGGAGGGCATGTGATTATGATATGGAATTGGTCGTTATGAAGGTAAAGTAGTTTACTTTTGTTACTAAGTAGTATAGTAATAGTCATCGTTCCGATGGACGACCTAGTGGAGGCGTCGTGGACTTGGCGTCAAACCGATGGTAGGATGGAGATCATGCCGGAGCGCTCGATGGAGATCAAGGCGCAAGAAGAAGCACCATATCATATCACATTATACATATGATATTGATACATGTTTTACATCTTATTGTGTGTTAGAATTTAGATATCCAACGGTAGCAAATAAGATAATCCCTATTTAATTCCAATGTTCCGTGTTCCCCTTGTGTGTGCACCACCAAGAAAGTTCTTCGTTATGAGACCGGCCGTGATGATCGGGGGTCAGACATATCTACGCTCGCATACAGTGGGTGTAAGCCATGTTGCACAGTGAATACACACAAGTTAGATTTGGCGAGCCTAGCATGTACAGACATGGCCTCGGAACACAAGAGATCGAAAGATCGAGCATGAGTCACATGGATGATGTGATTGGCATTATTGAATGTCTACCTTTGAGGTCGCACTGATGGCCGTGATGATCGGGGGAGGTGCAGAGGATAGAGATCATGTGATCACTAAAATCGTCCAGGGGATAACAATTTTAGTGGAGACCAATTATAAATTGATCTCTTATTATAAACTTAGTCTAGATGTCTGTTTGCAAATATCTTAGTAGATCATGGCCTATCCCATTGATGTCCTTTGCGACCATGGGAATATATTGCTTAATTTAGAACTTAGCAAAAGGGTCCAACTTCATAGATTAATACCCACGCCTGAGGGATATCCTCGTAAAAGGTGATCTTCTCTTCTTGATACAATAACCATTAGGAGATAATTCGATGACTCCGGAATGTTTGTGTTTTCTCCATAATCATCCAACAAGCCATTCTCCATTCGATGGAGAGTTGGGCTACATTTTGTATTCTACATAATAAGGCACATAGAGTATGAGCCGTTGGATGGGTTTTCCTCCATCGTGGATGAAAAGAGACTGTTTGGAAAAACACTTAGCGATCTTGCATTAGAGTTGAGAACTCTTTGAAGGGCTTGATTGCAAACAGAGGTCATGGATGAAAAGATATATGTAATATATACAAATTATAAATGTGGTTCTTGCAAAACTCGTTGCAGTTTTTAAAGTATTTGATACTATTCCCGTTTTGTGAAAACAGGAGGATCTGCTTGAGAATTGCTGGTTTTGAGGCAGCGTGACTTGATGACGGCAAGCAAAATAGTTGATGGCCGACATCACCTCTTTCCTCAAAGTTTGTCATTTGGATTAGTGGACTTGAATATAAATTTGTAATCCATGTTTATGTGTCTTGCTTTTGGCGAGACGATTATTCATATGAACAAGTTACAAGCCAGTTTGTACTATTCTTATGAACAATACCTTATGGTCACATTATGATTATAAATAAGTTATTCTCATCACTATGTTAATGATAATGGTTTAAACATTTATAAAGGATTAGAATGCTAAAAGATATCCAAAGTTTAATAATGAAATGACACTGTAGTTTAAGTCATTTTGGTTATTGTATGTTCTTTATGAAGATCGGGGTTCTAGATGCTTAATCTAGAGACTTTGCAAAAGCATGCCTCTTGGGCAGAATGACTAAAACTCCGCATTCTGGTAAAATGGTGATATGCGAAGAAATGTTGAAACTTATACATAGTGATGTATCGTATTTTCAACAAGTAGTAGAAATCATTAGTTAATTGTGGACTTAAGTGAATAAGTGTATTTAATTAATGAAACATGAAGTTTTGAAATGATTTGAATTGTTCAAATGAGTTCACAACAAAGGAGAATATTGAATTGACAAGTCTCTTCCATTTGATCGACATGACTAAAGTATTCAAGTTAAGTTTAGCATAAAAGGAACTTGTGAAAGATGTTTCACAAATTATGATAATTGGACGAATTCAAACTGTGTTGAAATGACTAAACATGATAATCAATATGTATTAAATACACATGGTATAATATTATCTCTTATCAGGGTTATAGTTATCGTTTAGAATTAGAGATCAAAATAAGCAAACACTCATTTGAAATACAAAGGAACATCTAAAAGATTCGTGGAAACAACACCATAAGTGTTATGGAAAGTTTGAGTTTCTAGAGATTTCGATAAGTCGAAATCGTGGCGAATAAACAAGTCTTTGTAGAGCATTCTTAGGAAGCTATGAATGCATCTTCCACAAAAGGGGCAAACCTGTTGTTGTCCAAAGTTGACGTGTCTTGATGAAGATACGGGTGGAAGAAAGTAAAAGATGAAAAAAGGTATTTGACCTTATCTCATGATTGTTGAGTGGCGCAGCGGAATTTGTTTCGTGAATCCAAACTCTACATATAGAGGATAAACCAATGATAATGATCATAAAGTTTCAGTGAACACTAAAAAAAGTAGGATTTAACTATATATTCTACAAGTTTGTGGAATTATATTGTTGATTCACTTGTCATGTTTTGAACAAGACATACCTGCAAATTACAAAGAAGCGTGATGGACCTAAGTGCAAGAAATGACTAGGAGTCATAAAGTCCTATATTAAGTTACATTTAAGATTGCAAAGTAACATGTTACTTGATCTTATTAAAGTAAAGAAGTTTACTTGATATTTCTGAATGACTGCAAAGTCATAAGAAGGAAATGAAACTTAATGAATGACAAAAAGCTCGATTTGTCACAAGTTTGGACAAATTCAAGAAGTTGACTACAACAGTAGTGATGCTTAAGTCTTTTGGATTTACACTAGAAATATATGGATATTGAATTCTCGTAATTGGAATTCTCAAATTGATGATGATCAAAGAATTTTGGAATGTCCAAGATTATCAAGTGGACCTAGATTTGAGTGGGAGCAAATCAGCTTGGCTAATTCATAATATGTAGATGACATATTTTGAGTGGGAGCTAAGTAAAATCCCTAGATCTCAAACATGAATGTCATATTTGAGTGGGAGCTAAGTGAAATCCCTGGATCTCAAACATGAATGTCATATTTGAGTGGGAGCGTGAAATCATTCTGGGATATGTGGACGACATATGTGAATGATGCGATTGGTGTTAATAATATTTAAATAGATAAATAAGGATGAAGTTAAAGTTATTAAACAATAAGATCTATCGAGATAGATTGGTGAGTTTAATAAACACTGAATGTCGAATGCTTCCTGGACTTGATTCTGAAAGATGTTCAGAATGTCCTAAGCAAAGATTCTGAAGAAGCTCAGAATGGAACAAGGTAAGAAAGAAGTTCTTACTATAGGAAGCATTGAGTTAGTATTGCAACTATGGTTGAAAGAAAGAGATGTGTTGCATCTCATATGCCTCAGTCATAGGTTCTTCCATATAACCATGTTGTATACTCGACGTAATGTGACCCGAAGTTCTGGTTGGTAGGACAAAATCCTAACTGTAAGAACGTGTCTTTAAGTGATTCCTGAGTTGATCATAGAACGAGAATTAAGTTTGTTCTTAAATGGCAAGAAGCAAAGTAAGTGGCATAGTTGCATTTCATGCACTAGGATCTACATAGATATAGAAGTATAAAGGCTCCATCTGATGTGATGTATAATGGTATGGCGGGGCTAGTTTGCTTTTAACGTAGAATGATGTGTCTCAGGGCCCAGTGCCCATGAGAAAGCCCTCGAGGTTGATCTAAAGTCACTGTAAGCTCCTGGAATCCGGCCTCGTTCTGCTGCCACGACTACAACATATACACAAAGGATAGCAAAGTGTGTTTCGAAGTTTAGATGACAACAATGAAAATGACCATCATTATAAACACTAGAAACAAAGTCTCACTTGGTCGCCAAACAAATGCTTCGACCCATTATAAGATAATGGAGTGAATTTCAAAATTAGGAAGACATTAACGATTTGCAAAAGACATAATGATCTGGTAAAACAGAACATGGACATGATGTTTCCCATGAGCATGCATGATCTGTAAACACATATGGTATATGTTTATATGAGTAAAATGCAGGCTGGTTTATTTGTACTCTAGTGCAAGTGGGAGACTGAAGGAGATATGCCCTAGAGGCAAATAATAAATAGGTTTTTATCATATCTCAATTAGTTTATAATAGTTTCATATTGTGCTATAACTGTGCCAAGTAGAAACATTGGTACAGGTGTGGTATGAAACAACCAAGTCCCTATTAGCCTCTATTCATACTAGTTCGTTGGTCATGAGGATGATCTGGGTTTCAAGATCATGGGCATTTATGCCAATTGACAACAGGGTCATATCATTGGAGAATGATGTGATGGACATTCCTCAAAGGATTGCAACACGATCAAGTCACATAGTTCATTGTTGCAACCACTATACCTAGACTCCTTTTCCTTAGACTGTGAGCTCATATTACTCACTGTTTCCCGAGGCTGCTTTGACTGCACCAACCGTCATCTGATAATACGGTGGCCATAAAGGTGTACGTTGGGTATTCTGAAGGAACAGTTAATGACATGTGACTGCAAGACCGGGATTTGTTCACCCACATGATGGGTAAAGATACATACGGCCGGCTTGGTGAGATTAGATCCATAAATGTTGCAACATGTGACTCGGTCACAGGGATGTAATATCACGGTAACAAGAAAACATAACTTGTTGTGAACGAGATTGAACAAGGTATGTGATACCAATGATCGGATCTCAGACAAGTCGTATCGAGAAACAAAAGGAATTGGATGCTACATTTAGCGGTTCGAACGACATTGTCATCAGGAATGCATAGGGGTCACATGGATATCCCTGGTCCCTCTGTTGATCATTGATACAGATCATGTCTAGAGCATTCCCGAGCCGTGAGAGGATACACTTAAGGGTACGATGAGAGCGATCATTTGTAAGACGGAATCACAGTAGACAAAAAGAAAGCCGGAATTGTTCCGCGGAGAAATTCGAAGTTGTTCGGAGTGATGACCCACAAGTATAGGGGCTGTATCGCAGTATTTTCGATAAGTAAGAGTGTCAAACCTAACGAGGAGTAGAAGGTGCTGGCTAGTGGTATGGATCAGGAATTCTCTGCAAATACTCAGCAAACGGATTTTTAGGGATTTTTGATAAAGCGAGTAAACAAAGTACGAGTAAATAAAAGCCAGTAGGAATGAATGCACCAAGTGGCCCAATCCTTATGCAGCAAAGGACAAGCCGGTTGTATTACTTAAGATGACCAAACGTTCTCGAGGACACATGGGAAGACTGTCAAGTGCTTTCGCTTCATATAGTTGATTAATCTTCTCTAGCTTGCTAAGTTTTGTGTGGGTGAACCTGTGCTAATGTACCGACCTTCCTAGGACTAATACATACTTGTGATTATACCCCTTGCAAACATCCGTAAGTACAAGAAAGTAGTTAAGGTAGAAACCTAACCACACCTTTAAACTCTAAGACCCTTACGTCCCTTGTGCAATGGTTTCCTAACGGGGGTTCAGGTTTCTGTCACTCCGGCAACCCCTACGATTAGTAGTCAAATACACAATGCATTCCCCTAGGCCCATATAGGTGAAGTGTCATGTAGTCGACGTTCACATGACACCACTAGAAGAAATACACCACAACTTAAATAACAAACTATTGAATCTTTCTCAACACAACTCCACTACTAACAACATGACTTCTCCCATGTCCTCAAGAACAAAACGAACTACTCACAAGACATCATATGGATCATGATCAGAGATGGAATAATGATGTATAACAATCTGAACATAAACAATAATTCAACGGTTCACTCAATAACATCAACTACAAAGAGTAATCAACACCGAGAAAGTTTCCCCTATGAACTAATGCAAGATTCAACCAATTGCTACAGCAATATGGAGATGGTGATGAGGGTGCTGATGGTGATGATGGTGGTGATGATGATGATGATCCCGATGAAGTCCAGCTTGATGGTGGTGTTGATGGCGATGATCTCCCCTCTCCGGGAAGGAATTCCCCCGGCAGAAATCTGTCTGCCAGAGAGATCTTTATCTCTCGGTGTTTTCCGCCCCCTAGAGGCGGCAGAATCTTTCTGTGGTTGCTCCCCGAGTCTTAGGGTTTCGGGAGGATGATATACGCCAGAGGGGAGAGGCTGGAGTGGGCCAGGGTGGCCACACCACCTGTTGGCGCGACCTAGGGCTGCCCACGCCAGGGGGTGGTGTGGGCCCCCTGTGGCCCATCTCCACTCCGTCTTCTGGCATCCTTAGTCTTCTGGAAAAATAGGATTTTTCGTATATTTTCCCGGATTTTCTGATCTTCGCGAATTTTGCCTCCAAACAGCACCTTTTCCATCAGAATCCTAACTGCAGCGGTCCATGCTCCAAAAGTCATCAACCATGCAAAAACAGATGAAATAACATAAGTATCACCTCTCAATACGAAATATATCAATGAATAATAGTGAATTAATACATAGAATAGTGATGCAAAATGGACGTATCAACTCCCCCCAAGCTTAGACTTTGGTTGTCCCCAAGCGAAACAGAGCTCAATAAACATGGCCTCAGGTTTATGGAGTGAAGAGTCAATAAAAGAATACGGACAAGAAGCATCACAATCATCAAATACATAGATCATAATAGAAGACAACTCACTATTATATAACTCAACTTGCAATGAGTAAAGGAAACACAATAAAGATACATAAAGTGAATCATAATTGGTAATGGCATACTTAGCTCTTGGTCGAAGAATAGTCGATAATTTGTTGGGGTTCACAAATAGATGGTTTTCAATGATAGCTTTCAAAGTAGTAAACATCAAGATAAGAGCAATGTGCAAAACAAGGAACATAAGCAACATGATTGAATAAATCATCATATGAATGAATGAAACACAACAACTCAAAATACTTGCTGAGATGGAAGGGAAGTAGGTTTATTGACTCAACTACAAAGTAAAAGAAAGGCCCTTCACAGAGGGAAGCAGGGATTGCAAGTCTCATAAAGAGCTCCCAAAAATATGATACTTACTAGCTTTCAGCTCTCATTGCCCCTATCATAGGCATATTTTGGTGATTAAGGTGAAAGTGACACAACTAAGAGGATATGCTTGACAAGTTATAAATTGAAGTCCCATGCCCCTTACTTATGAGCATAGTTTTAAAAACCGGACCGGTTCGGTGGTTTAACCGGAAAAAACCTGAACCGATGACCTCGCCGGTTTTTTAAGAGGCACCGGTCCAAATAGCAAAAAACCAGAAAAAAGAAAAGGTTGCAAGAGAAATCGAACTCAAGACCTTATCCTAGATACAAATAGCACCACATAAGACCCAATACCACTTGAACACACTATGTTTTGTGATTACATATTGCAATATACCCTCAATATACATTTTATTGTCATTTTGTTCCAATTATTGCTTAAATTTTAATTAAAATGAACGGTTTTTTGTCGCCATCGAACCGAATGAACCACTGGTCCGACCAGTAAAAACCTGAACCGATGGCCTCACAGGTTTGATCACCGGTCCGGTTTTTTAAACTATGCTTATGAGTACCGAACCTCATGCTACTCAACTTCAGTCACGAGCAAGCTCTTGTCATTGTAAATACATGTGTATCATTGAGAACCGCCAACGGGGTACCCCTTGCACATGACACAGGAGCTATCCCATAATCAAAATGACAAGGCAAGCAGACAGTGAGCATCTCAGCGATCTTTTTTATTTGCTATTTGCATAGGTTTTTATTGAGGATGCTTTATAGAATGCTCACTATAGTTATGCTGCAAGTTTCCACCATGATTAGGCATGGCTTAGGCTAGCGGCCCAGGCGTTTCTCTAACACACATATAAACTCCATGATCTTACAAGTTCCACTTTTATTTCACACCGCCGGGATCCATAAGCAAAAGAACATGATATCAACTAGGTACAAATACCAATGAAGTGCTGAAAGCGGTCCCCGTGATACATGGTTCTTCTAACTTCAACTCATAAAGCGCAAGCATATACGCAACAAAGAAGGACCGATGGTTCAAGTTTATTAAATGCAAGATGGTAAGGTGTGCCATCAAGTTCGTGAGAGCTTTAATTACTAACTTTCACATAAAAAGTTTAATTTGGGAGGTAGATAAAACAAGAATTTACTCTGAATAGCAATAATGCTACTAGGTAGGTATGGTGGACACAAATGGCAAAGGTTTTGGTTTAAAGGAGGTGGATGCACGAGAAGAATTCCCTCTCAGTACAGGTTTTTGGCTAGCAAGGCTGGGTAGCAAGTATAAGAGTTGAAGGAAACAAACAAACATACAAGCGATAAAGACAAACATGCACTTTTCCTCGGAAGCACAAAAGATCTTAACTAGAGAATACTAAACTTATGAGCAAATCAAGAAAGAAAGATGATGAAATTATTTTTCTTTAAAGGTACTTTTATCTTTTCTTTCAACTCTCAAAAATAGTGTGCTACTGACCGAGCCAGGTTTGCCAAAACCAACTAAAGTAACTCAATGATCCCAAAGTGATACCAATACTAACAACAAGATCAATCATATAACCACGAATTGAAAACTAATATAAGCTATGCAAATGAGTGAATGATAGAACTTCTCATTAATAATCCATAACGGCAACTCACACCAAGGGATACATATCTAACGAGAGAGGGGACACTTCCATAATGCAAACCATACTACATAATAACTCCTCTATTCATGATATGACTCTACTAAAAGGTAAAAAGATAGAAGATAGTGATGTGATACCGCGACACTCCCCCAAGCTTGGAATAAACCAAGGGGATGCCAAACCTGATGACGAATTACTCCTTCGGTGGTGGTGGTATCCTCTCGATGAGCTCTCTAATCAATTTCCCAAAGTCCTCAATCTCGAAGGTGAGAGTACGAATCAACTCTGAGTTGTGCTCAATACGGCTCATGATCATGTCAGGTTGAGAATTCCAGCTTTTGCTATTCTTTCCCCACTCTTCCTCCTTGAAGTCTTCTTTTCCTGCATGGCTAGAACGAGGCAAATCCCAATTGGAGGGTAATTTCTCCTTGGGCATATTCTGGTATTGATGCTCATGGATAAGGGTATGGAAGGGATTCTTGGTGCGTGGAGGAAGTGACCAGGGATCTGAACGGTGATGAGGAGGCTTCCCTCCAATTGACATAGTCCTGGCAGGGTTTGCCACCACTCCAATGCTTGCAATGGTAGTGTCGGTGTGCTTTGCCTCCTCCTCATCTTCACTCTTGATCTCCTTCTCCTTCCCGGGGTCTTAGAGGTCTTCCTCCATAGGCTCCTTCCCTTTATCCTTGGTAGACACCATTGTGCTTCTAAACCTTCAAAGAGTATGTCCTGGCAGAAACAGATTGAAACAAAAACACGACTAAAACACGATATACGAACCTCGGAAGATCCGGGGGTTATATATTACGAAGTTTCATAACAAGAGGAGGGTACTAGGTGAAAACGGGTCGGAGGCGGAGTCTGAGGTGGACTCACCACCTGGTGGCGCGGCCAGGGGAGGTCCCGCACCACAGGGTGGTGTGGGCCACCCTGGCTCCGTTTCCATCCCTTTTTCACTTCGTAACTTTCCATATTGACTTAAAACTGCAAAAATATAGTTGGATTGTATTTTCACGGAACTTTTCTTACCAGAACCGTTACCTATTTGAACACGTACTCTGCAGGTCTCTGAATTTGGTCCTTGACGAATTTCTTCGGAGTTATAACTTGAAAGGCATCAACATCTTCATTGTAAGAATCTCTAGCAATATAGTGCTTGGTCGCTGCCCATTCACTACTTGTGTAGTATTATCTTTTAAAGAAGAAATTTTTATTGCTCCTGAACGATATACTTCTTCAATAATGAAAGGTCCTTCCCATTTTGACAATAGCTTTCCTGCAAAAAATCTGAGACGAGACCTATACAATAGAACTTTCTCACCAACATGAAGTTCTCTCTTAAGTATTCGCTTGTCATGCCATCTTTTAACTTTTTCCTTAAAGAGCCTAGCATTTTCATAGGCTTCACTCCTCCATTCATCTAAAGAACTTAAGTCAAATAATCTTTTCTCACCAGCGAGCTTACAATCTCTATTTAGTTCTTTAACTGCCCAGTAAGCTTTGTGCTCTAATTCTAAGGGTAGGTGACAAGCTTTCCCATAAACCATTTTATAAGGAGACATCCCCATAGGATTTTTATAAGCAGTTCTATAAGTCCATAAAGCATCATTCAACTTTTTAGCCCTGTTTTTTCTAGATCTATTAACGGTCTTTTGCAAGATGGATTTAATTTATCTATTTGATAACTCTACTTGCCCACTAGTTTGGGGGTGATAGGCTGAAGCAGTTCTATGATTAAAATCATATTTAGCAAGGGTCTTTCTAAAACCACCATGAATGAAATGAGAACCCCCATCAGTCATGAGATACCTAGGCACTCCAAACCTAGGAAAGATAACATCCTTAAGCATTTTTAGAGAGGTCTCCTCGTCAGCACTCTTTGTAGGAATGGCTTCTACCCACTTAGTAACATAATCAACGACAACGAGAATATGAGCGTAGCCTTTCGAAGGAGGGAAAGGACCCATAAAGTCAAATCCCCAACAATCAAAAGGTTCAATAACTAGAGAGTAGTTCATAGGCATTTCATTGCGTCTAGAAATATTACCAACACGCTGACATTCATCACAAGATAAAACAATTTTTCTTGCATCTTTAAAAAGGGTAGGCCAATAGAAACCTGATTGTAGCACCTTTTGTGAAGTTCTATCTCCTGCATGATGTCCTCCATAAGCACTACCATGACATTTATGCAATATCTCCTTTTGTTCATATTCTGGAACACATCTTCACATAATACCATCCACTCCTTCTTTGTATAAGTGTGGGTCATCCTAAAAATAATGCCTCAAATCATAGAAGAACTTCCTTCTTTGCTGAGCTGTAAAAGTTGGAGGCAAATACTTGGAGACAATAAAGTTAGCATAATCAGCGTACCAAGGGCTCCCTTGCGAGATTACCCCTACTGCAGCTAACTATTCATTTGGGAAACTATCATTAACAGGCATAGGGTCAAAAGAGATGTTTTCCAATCGAGATAAATTATCAGCTACAGGGTTTTCAGCACCCTTCCTATCTACTATATGTAGATCAAACTCTTGTAAAAGCAGCACCCATCTAATAAGCCTAGGCTTAGCGTCCTTCTTCGTCATAAGGTATTTAATAGCAGCATGATCAGTATGAATGGTGACTTTTGAGTCTACAATATAGGGCCTAAACTTATCACAAGCAAAAACAACAGCTAGAAATTCCTTTTCAGTAGTAGCATAATTCCTTTGAGCAACGTCTAGAGTCTTGCTAGCATAATGGATAACGTTTAACTTTTTATCAATACGTTGCCCAAGGACAGGTGGTGTGGCCGCCCTGGCCCACTCTAGCCTCTCCCCTCTGGCGTATATCATCCCCACGAAACCCTAAGACTCGGGGAGCGACCACAGAAAGATTCCGCGGCCTCTGTGGGGCGGAAAACACCGAGAGAGAAAGATCTCTCCGGCAGACAGATTTCTGCCAGGGGAATTCCTTCCCTGAGAGGGGAGATCGTCGTCATCAACACCACCATCAAGCTGGACTTCATGGGGATCATCATCATCACCACCATCATCACCATCAGCACCCTCATCACCATCTCCATATTGCTGTAACAATTGCGTTGAATCTTGCGTAGTTCATAGGGGAAACTTTCCCGGTGTTGATTACTCTTTGTAGTTGATGCTATTGAGTGAACCATTGAATTATTGTTTATGTTCAGATTGTTATACATCATTATTCCATCTCTGATCATGATCCATATGATGTCTTGTGAGTAGTTCGTTTTGTTCTTGAGGACATGGGAGAAGTCTTGTTGTTAGTAGTGGAGTTGTGTTGAGAAAGATTCAATAGATTGTTATTTAAGTTGTGGTGTACTTCTTCTAGTGGTGTCATGTGAATGTCGACTACATGACACTTCACCTATATGGGCCTAGGGGAATGCATTGTGTATTTGGCTACTAATCGTAGGGGTTGCCGAAGTGATAGAAACCTGAACCCCCGTTAGGAAACCATTGCACAAGGGACGTAAGGGTCTTGAGTTTAAAGCTGTGGTTAGGTTTCTACCTTAATTACTTTCTTGTACTTACGGATGTTTGCAAGGGGTATAATCACAAGTATGTATTAGTCTTGGATGGGGCGGTACATTAGCACAAGTTCACCCATACAACACTTAGCAAGCTAAGGAAGGTTAATCGACTATATGAAGCGAAAGCACTTGACAGTCTTCCCATGTGTCCTCGAGAACGTTTGGTCATCTTAATAAATACAACTGGCTTGTCCTTTGCCGCATAAAGGATTGGGCCACTTGCTGCATTTATTCCTACTATCTTTTATTTACTCGTACTTTGTTTACTTGCTTTATCGAAAACCCCTAAAAATCCATTTGCTAAGTATTTGCAGAGAATTCCTGATCCATACCACTAGCCAACACCTTTTGCTCCTCGTTGGGTTCGACACTCTTACTTATCGATCCATACCACTAGCCAGCACCTTTTGCTCCTCGTTGGGTTCGACACTCTTACTTATCGAAAATACTGCAATACACCCCCTATACTTGTGGGTCATCAAGACTATTTTTTGGCGCCGTTGCCGGGGAGTGAAGCACTATTGGAGAGTTGATATGGTAAAGGAAACTTCTACTATGAGTATTGTTTACTCCTGCTAGTTTCTTTATTTTCGTTATGGATAATTCGCTGAGTTTCTTATTTGGTAATGCTACTACCACTGCTAAGGTAGTAGATAAGCCACCACCTGCTGAGAAAGATGTTTTCAAAATACCTACAAGAATTATTGATCGTGTTATGGATAACTACTATGTTGGGGATGGAACTGTCCATCCCGGTGATCATTTACTCTTTATACACGAATTATGCGGGTTGTTCAAGTGTGCAGGTATTAATACAGATCAAGTTAAGAAGAAGTTATTCTCATTATCACTAAAAGGAAGAGCTGAGGAATGGTATAAGATGCTGAAGAATGGTCAAGCTCTAGAATGGGAGGAAATAGTGCCTCTCTTTTATTCAAAGTTTTATCCTCCTAGTGAGATTCAGAAAGATCGGAATCAAATATACAACTTTTGGCCTCTTGATGGAGAGAGTACAGCTCAAGCTTGGGGGGAGATTGAAGTTACTAATGCTCAAATGTCCCATTCATGAGCTCCCCAACAATACTATTATCAACAACTTTTATGCAAGGCTCCCTCTACATGATAAAGATTTATTGGATGCTTCTTGTGCTAGATCATTCACTCTCATGGAAGAAGAAGCTAAATGGGATCTTCTGGACCGTATTCAAGACAATGCTGAAGCTTGGGAGAATGACAAAGGTAGAAAGTCAGGTATAAATTATATTATGAATGCATTGAATCTTTTATGGGAACTGATGACTTTCAAAATATTAAAAATGCTTATGGTCTAGACTCTCAAGCTATTGCTTCTTATTTTAAGGCTTTTGCTTCCTACATTGAAGTGCCTAAAAAGAAGTGGAATAAGTATCATGAACCTTATAAATATGTTGCTAAAAGTGTTCCTGCAAGAAATACTGAAGTTTATATTGTTAATCATGTTTTACCTAAACCTTATATTGAGAAAATGCCTTTTCCAGTTAAGGTAAAGGAGTATTCTATGATGGCTAGTATGGTAGATGAAAGTATGAATAAAGCTGTTGAACCTAATAAACAAATGGTTGATGAACCTATGATAGCAAATGTGAAAGACTTTGTCACTAAGTATGAGGAAGAGAGACACACTATCCTTTGTAAGGATACCTCTAATATTGTTTCACATAGTAGTGTTATGAGAGCTAGTATTCTTGTGTTTTCTGTTAGAATAAGTGACCATTGCTATGATTGTACTTGTGATAGCTATATTGTTAAGTTTATGCATGATACTGAAAGTTACTATGAAAGAGGGAAAAGTGTTCTTGTGTATCTCAATAATATCAAGTTTCCTCGTTTTATGCTGAAAGTTTTTATGTTGCACATCTTTTGCCGTCTTATGCAAGTTGCCTGTGGTTTCAATAAAAATTTTGCTTACAAAATCCCCTTGCATAGCAAGTGGGTTAGACTTAAATGAGTGTGTGTTTTTTCTTCTTAATGCTCTCTTTCACTTCAAATCATATCCCTATGAGAGCTTCTTCAAATTAGCATGCCCATCTTAATGACTATAAAAAAAGAGCTTTATGGGAGACAACCCAATTTGTTTTTGCTTTTAGTTTGTTTTTCTTTCTTTGAGTTTTGGAAGTTATTACTTCAGTAATAACCGCTCCTTATCTGTTTTGTTTGGTTTTTGTGTCAAGATCAACCTCTAATGAGAGGGAAGTAAGATTTGGGGAAGTTGCTGTCCCAAAACAGATTTTTGTGCTTCATCGTAAAAATCCGTGAGAGATCTCTGTAGGTCGGATTGAGATGTAATTTTTTGTGCTTCTTCCCCAGGTTGTTATTTAACTTTCGTTAGTTTTGCACTTTTTGATTTGAGCAACAGAAGATTTTCGAAAATTTTGATCTTTACCCGCTGGTCTGTTTTGACAGATTTTGCCACTCTTGCATTTGCTTCTTTATTCGATTTACTTTTTGAATTATTTTTGGGTTTTCGGAAGGAGTTGCTACAGTAGCTTATGTTTTGATGGTTTTCAGTGGAAGTTGGACTCAAAAGGTTTTATCACTCCACTTATACTAATGTTGCTAATGAGATCTGTGTGAAGTTTTGTGTGAAAGAAATTTCCAGGAAGTGGAGATAATGGTGTAATAAGGAAGAGAAGGGTTTTATGACTCAAGTAATAAGTATATGAAGATGAAGATACCGATGATTCAAGTGGTGACTCCGGAAGGATCCACTAAATACCAAATTCAGAGACCTGCAGAGTCCGTGTTCAAATAGGTAATAGTTCTGGTAAGAAAAGTTCCGCAAAAATACAATCCAACTATATTTTTGCAGTTTTCAGTCAATAAGGAAAGCTACGAAGCGAAAAAGGAATGGAAACGGAGCCAGGGTGGCTCACACCACCCTGTGGCGTGTGCCCACCCCTGGCCGCGCCACCGGGTGGTGAGTCCACCCCGGACTCCGGCTCCGACTCGTTTTCGCCCAGTACCTTCCTTTTGATGTGAAACTCTGTAATATATAACCCCCGGATCCCCCGAGGTTCGTATATCATATTTTAATCTTGTTTTTGTTTCGATCTGTTTCTGCCAGGACATACTCTTTGAAGGTTTAGAAGCACATTGGTGTCCGCCAAGGATAAAGGGAAGGAACCTATGGAGGAAGACCTCTAAGACCCCGGGAAGGAGAAGGAGATCAAGAGTGAAGATGAGGAGGAGGCAAAGCACACCGACACTACCATTGCAAGCATTGGAGTGGTGGCAAACCCTGCCAGGACTATGTCAATTGGAGGGAAGCCTCCTCATCACCGTTCAGATCCCTGGTCACTTCCTCCACGCACCAAGAATCCCTTCCATACCCTTATCCATGAGCATCAATACCAGAATATGCCCAAGGAGAAATTACCCTCCAATTGGGATTTGCCTCGTTCTAGCCATGCAGGAAAAGAAGACTTCAAGGAGGAAGAGTGGGGAAAGAATAGCAAAAGCTGGAATTCTCAACCTGACATGATCATGAGCCGTATTGAGCACAACTCAGAGTTGATTCGTACTCTCACCTTCGAGATTGAGGACTTTGGGAAATTGATTAGAGAGCTCATCGAGAGGATACCACCACCACCGAAGGAGTAATTCGTCATCAGGTTTGGCATCCCCTTGGTTTATTCCAAGCTTGGGGGAGTGTCGCGGTATCACATCACTATCTTCTATCTTTTTACCTTTTTAGTAGAGTCATATCATGAATAGAGGAGTTATTATGTAGTATGGTTTGCATTATGGAAGTGTCCCCTCTCTCGTTAGATATGTATCCCTTGGTGTGAGTTGCCGTTATGGATTATTAATGAGAAGTTCTATCATTCACTCATTTGCATAACTTATATTAGTTTTCAATTCGTGGTTATATAATTGATCTTGTTGTTAGTATTGGTAGCACTTTGGGATCATTGAGTTAATTTAATTGGTTTTGGCAAACCTGGCTCAGTCAGTAGCACACTATTTTTGAGAGTTGAAAGAAAAGATAGAAGTACTCTAGAGAAAAATAATTTCATCATCTTTCTTGATTTGCTCATAAGTTTAGTATGCTCTAGTTAAGATCTTTTGTGCTTCCAAGGAAGATTGCATGTTTGTTTTTATCACTTGTATGTTTGTTTGTTTCCTTCAACTCTTGTACTTGCTACCCAGACTTGCTAGCCAAAAACCTGTACCGAGAGGGATTTCTTCTCGTGCTTCCACTCCTTTAAACCAAAACCCTTGCCATTTGAGTCCACCATACCTACCTAGTAGCAATATTGCCATTCCAAGTATATTCTTGTTTTATCTACCTCCCAAATTAAACTTGTTATGTGAAACTTAGTTATTAAAGCTCTCACGAACTTGATGGTACACTTTAATTTCTTGCATTTAATAAACCTGAACCATTGTGAACTCTCCATGAAAGTTATATGCTTGCAAACTATAGGTTGGGGATTAGCAGAACCGTGCTGTCACGGGGAACGCTTTCAACACTTGTAAATATATACCCAGTTGATACCTTGCTCTTTTGTTTGCGGATGTCGTCGGTGTGAAATAAAAGGGGAGCTTGTAAGTCCATGGAGTTATGTATGTGTGTTAGAGAAACGCCTGGGCCGCTGGTCTAATCCATGCTGACATGATGGAAACCTGCAGCATAACCATAATGATATCTATGAAGCATTCTTCTTATAAAAAAAGAGAGAGATAGCTATTGAGAAAAATAAAAGAAAATAAAGAGATACTATGAAAAGAGGAAAGAGAGAAAAAAACACCATTTTCCCATGGTAAATAAGAAGATTGCTGAGATACTCATTGTCTGCTTGCCGTGTCATTTTGATAAGGGATTCTTCCGTATCATTGGGCAAGGGGTACCCCGTTGGCGGTTCTCAATGATACGCACATACTTACGATGACAAGAACTTACCGGTAACTAAAGTTGAGTAGCATGAGGAGCGACCCTCGTACTCAAGGGACTTGGGATTTTCAGTTTATAGTCTGTCAAGCATATAACTCAGATTGGACCTCACTTTCACCTTAATCACCTAAATATGCCTATGATAGGGACAATGAGAGCTGAAAGCTAGTAAGTATCATAATTTTTGGGAGCTCTTTATGAGACTTGCAATCCCTGCTTCCCTCTTTGAAGGGCCTTTCTTTTGTTTTGTAGTTTAGTCAGTAAACCTATTCCCTTCTATCTCTGCAAGTATTTTGAGTTGATGTGTTTCATTCATTCATATGATGATTTATGCATTCATGTTTCTTATGTTCCTTGTTTTGCACGTTGCTCTTATCTTGATGTTTACTACTTTGAAAGCTATCATTGAAAAACCAGCTATTTGTGAACTCCAGCAAATTATCAACTATTCTTTGACCAAGAGCTAAGTTTGCCATTACCAATTCTGATTCACTTTATGTATCTTTATTGTGTTTCCTTTACTCATTACAAGTTGAGTTATATAATAGTGAGTTGTCTTCTATTATGATCTATGTATTTGATGAATGTGATGCTTCTTGTCCGTATTCTTTTATCGACTCTTCACTCCATAAACCTGAGGTCATGTTTATTGAGCTTAGTTTCGCTTGGGGACAAGTGAAGTCTAAGCTTGGGGGGAGTTGATACGTCCATTTTGCATCACTATTATATGTCTTAATTCACTATTATTCATTGATATATTTCGTATTGAGAGGTGATACTTATGTTATTTCATCTATTTTTGCATGGTTGATGAATTTTGGAGCATGGACCGTTGAAGTCAGGATTCTGATGGAAAAGGTGATGTTTTGAGGCAAAATTCACGAAGATCAGAAAATCCGGGAAAATATACGAAAAATCCTATTTTTCCAGAAGACTCAGGATGCCAGAAGATGGAGTGGAGGTGGGCCACAGGGGCCCCACACCACCCCATGGCGCGGGCAGGCCCAGGCCGCGCCTGGAGGTGGTGTGGCCGCCCTGGCCCACTCTAGCCTCTCCCCTTTGGCGTATATCATCCCCACGAAACCCTAAGACTCGGGGAGCGACCACAGAAAGATTTTGCCGCCTCTACGGGGCAGAAAACACCAAGAGAGAAAGATCTCTCTGGTAGACAGATTTCTGCCGGGGGAATTCCTTCCCAGAGAGGGGAGATCGTCGCCATCAACACCACCATCAAGCTGGACTTCATCGGGATCATCATCATCATCATCATCACCACCATCATCACCATCAACACCCTCATCACCATCTCCATATTGCTGTAACAATTGCGTTGAATCTTGCATAGTTCATAGGGGAAACTTTCCCGGTGTTGATTACTCTTTGTAGTTGATGCTATTGAGTGAACCATTGAATTATTGTTTATGTTCAGATTGTTATACATCATTATTCCATCTCTGATCATGATCCATATGATGTCTTGTGAGTAGTTTGTTTTGTTCTTGAGGACATGGGAGAAGTCTTGTTGTTAGTAGTGGAGTTGCGTTGATAAAGATTCAATAGATTGTTATTTAAGTTGTGGTGTACTTCTTCTAGTGGTGTCATGTGAATGTCGAGTACATGACACTTCACCTATATGGGCCTAGGGGAATGCATTGTGTATTTGGCTACTAATCGTAGGGGTTGCCGGAGTGACAGAAACCCGAACCCCCGTTAGGAAACCATTGCACAAGGGACGTAAGGGTCTTAGAGTTTAAAGCTGTGGTTAGGTTTCTACCTTAATTACTTTCTTGTACTTATGGATGTTTGCAAGGGGTATAATCACAAGTATGTATTAGTCTTGGATGGGGCAGTACATTAGCACAGGTTCACCCACACAACACTTAGCAAGCTAAGGAAGATTAATCGACTATATGAAGCAAAAGCACTTGACAGTCTTCCCATGTGTCCTCGAGAACGTTTGGTCATCTTAAGAAATACAACTGGCTTGTCCTTTGCTGCAAAAAGGATTGGGCCACTTGCTGCATTTATTCCTACTATCTTTTATTTACTCGTACTTTGTTTACTTGCTTTATCGAAAACCCCTAAAAATCCGTTTGGTAAGTATTTGCAGAGAATTCCTGATCCATACCACTAGCCAGCACCTTCTGCTCCTTGTTGGGTTCGAAAATACTGTGATACACCCCCTATACTTGTGGGTCATCAGCTGTAGTTAAAGCCTTCTTAAGAGTTTCAAAAGCTTCCTTACAATCATTATCAAAAACGAAGGGTACATCTTGTTGAAGAAGATTAGTAAGGGGTTTTGATATCCTAGAAAAGTCTTTAATAAACCTTCTATAGAAACCAGCATGACCAAGGATACTACGAATACCTTTGATGTCTCTTGGGCATGGCATCTTCTCAATTGCCTCAACCTTAGGTCTATCAACTTCTATGCCTCTTTCAGAAACTTTATGCCCAAGGACAATCCCTTCATTAACCATGAAGTGGCATTTCTCCCAATTAAGAACAAGATTAGTTTCTTCACATCTCTGCAAAACTTTATCAAGGTTGTGCAGACAATTATCAAAAGAAGTTCCATAGACAGAAAAGTCATCCATGAACACTTCTACAATTTCCTCACAAAAACCATGAAAGATAGCAGACATGCACCTTTGAAAAGTAGCAGGAGCATTACATAAACCAAAAGGCATACGTCTATAAGCATAAGTTCCATAAGGGCAAGTAAATGTAGTTTTTTCTTGATCTTGTTGTTTAACAACAATTTGAGAGAAACCAGAATAACCATCAAGAAAACAAAATGGGTCTTTTTAGACAACCTTTCCAACATTTGATCAATAAAAGGAAGCGGGTAATGATCTTTCTTAGTAACTTTATTGACTTTTCTAAAATCGATGCACATCCTATAGCCTACTGCTATTCTTTGAGGAATAGGCTCATCATTATCATTAGGAACAATGGTAATACCTCCTTTTTTAGGAACACAATGAACATGACTAACCCATTCACTGTCAGCAATAGGGTAAATAATACCAGCATCAAGGAGTTTCAATACCTCATTCCTTACCACTTCCTTCATCCTAGGATTTAAACATCGTTGGTGCTCCACCACTGGCTTCGCATCTGGTTCTATGTTGATAGAATGCTGACATATAGTAGGTGAAATCCCTTTTAAATCATCCAGAGTATAGCCCATAGCTCCTCGGTGTTTCTTCAAAACCTCCAACACCCTTTCTTCTTCCTTTCCTGAAAGTTTAGAGCTAATAATAACAGGATATATCTTTTTATCATCAATATAAGCATATTTAAGATCATTAGGGAGAGGTTTTAGATCGAAAACCGGATCCTTTTTAGGTGGCAACGTGGTACCCAAGTCTTCTACATGCAAGTCATGCTTTAGCATCTGGGGTTGACGACGGAGGATCTCGTCAATCTCATTCCTTTCTTCCATGAAGATCTCACTTTCGTGATCTTCCATAAATTGCTGCAAAGAATTGTTAGGAGCAAGAGAGATAGAAGCAAGTTGTTCAACTCTAAAATCCTCATTATGGGTTTCCTCTTCGCAAGGTTCTTTAGCAAATTTCGAAAAATTAAACTCATAAGATTCCCCATCAAACTTAGTCAAGATTTTCTCCCTCTTGCAATCAATAATAGCTCCACAAGTACTCAAGAAAGGTCTACCAAAAATGATAGGATAAGTTTTACTAGCAGCTGAACCAAGTACTAGAAAATCACCAGGATACTTGATCTTACCACAAAGAACTTCCACGTCTCGTACGATACCAATTGGAGAGATGGTCTCTCTATTAGCAAGGTGAATAACCACATCAATCTCTTCCAATTCGCAGGGACTGATTTCATGCATAATTTCTCTGTAAAGCTCATCAGGAATAGCACTGGAACTAGCACGAATATCACATAAACCATAATAGCAATGATCACCAATTCTAACAGAAATCACATGAACACTGGCTTTTTTAGTTCTATTAGGATGTGAAACAATATTAGAAGCATCCTCACAAAAGACTATGTGACCCTCTTCTATGTTTTTAGTGACAAGGTCTTTCACAATTGCTACCACAGGTTCAACGTTTATTTGTCCATCAGGTTTTACAGTTCTCTTTTCACTTTTAGTGATTACATTAGTTATCATAGGATGATCCTTTACCTTATCTGGGAAGGGAATCTTCTCGATATAAGGTTCAGGTAAGATATGATCAATAATGTAACACTCAGTGCTCCCGACAGGAACACAGTCAACAATATCTTTATAAGGTGCATGTTGGAATTTCAATATAAGAAATAAAAGCTCTAAAGAAATTCGTAATAACTTGCAAATCAAGACCATAAGCATTACTAATATTTTGAAAGTCATCAGTTCCCATAAAAGATTCAATGCATTCATAATCATAATTTATACCTGACTTTCTACCTTTGTCATTCTCCCAAGCTTTAGCATTGTCTTGAATACGGTCCAAAAGATCCCATTTAGCTTCTTCTTCCATGCGAGTGAATGATCTAGCACAAGAAGCGTCCAATAAATCCTTGTCATGTAGAGGGAGCCTTGCATAAAAGTTATTGATAATAATATTGTTGGGGAGCTCATGAATGGGACATTTGAGCATTAGTAACTTCAATCTCCCCCAAGCTTGAGTTGTACTCTCTCCATGAAGAGGCCAAAAGTTGTATATTTGATTCCGATCTTTATGAATCTCACTAGGAGGATAAAGCTTTGAATAAAAGAGAGGTACTATTTCCTCCCATTCCAGAGCTTGACCATTCTTTAGTAGCTTATACCAGTCCTCAGCTCTTCCTTTCAGTGATAATGAGAATAACTTCTTCTTAACTTGATCTGTAGTAATACCTGCACACTTGAACAACCCGCATAATTCGTGTATAAAGAGCAAATGATCACCGGGATGGACAGTTCCATCTCCAACATAGTAGTTATCCATAACACGATCAATAATTCTTGTAGGTATTTTGAAAACATCATTCTCAGCAGGTGGTGGCTTATCTACTACCTTAGTAGTGGTAGTAGCATTACCAAATAAGAAACTCAGCGAATTATCCATAATGAAAATAAAGCAACTAGCAGAAGTAAACAATACTCATAGTAGAAGTTTCCTTTACCATTTCCACTCTCCAATAGCGCTTCACTCCCTGGCAACAGCGCCAAAAATAGTCTTGATGACTCACAAGGTGCTGGCTAGTGGTATGGATCAGGAATTCTCTGCAAATACTCAGCAAACGGATTTTTAGGGGTTTTTGATAAAGCAAGTAAACAAAGTACGAGTAAATAAAAGACAGTAGGAATGAATGCAGCAAGTGGCCCAATCCTTTATGCAGCAAAGGACAAGCCGGTTGTATTACTTAAGATGTCCAAACGTTCTCGAGGACACATGGGAAGACTGTCAAGTGCTTTCGCTTCATATAGTTGATTAATCTTCTCTAGCTTGCTAAGTTTTGTGTGGGTGAACCTGTGCTAATGTACCGACCTTCCTAGGACTAATACATACTTGTGATTATACCCCTTGCAAACATCCGTAAGTACAAGAAAGTAGTTAAGGTAGAAACCTAACCACACCTTTAAACTCTAAGACCCTTACGTCCCTTGTGCAATGGTTTCCTAACGGGGGTTCAGGTTTCTGTCACTCCGGCAACCCTTACGATTAGTAGCCAAATACACAATGCATTCCCCTAGGCCCATATAGGTGAAGTGTCATGTAGTCGACGTTCACATGACACCACTAGAAGAAGTACACCACAACTTAAATAACAAACTATTGAATCTTTCTCAACACAACTCCACTACTAACAACATGACTTCTCCCATGTCCTCAAGAACAAAACGAACTACTCACAAGACATCATATGGATCATGATCAGCGATGGAATAATGATGTATAACAATCTAAACATAAACAATAATTCAACGGTTCATTCAATAGCATCAACTACAAAGAGTAATCAACACCGAGAAAGTTTCCCCTATGAACTAATGCAAGATTCAACCAATTGCTACAACAATATGGAGATGGTGATGAGGGTGCTGATGGTGATGATGGTGGTGATGATGATGATGATCCCGATGAAGTCCAGCTTGATGGTGGTGTTGATGGTGACGATCGCCCCTCTCCGGGAAGGAATTCCCCCGGCAGAAATCTGTCTGCCGAAGAGATCTTTTTCTCTCGGTGTTTTCCGCCCCGCAGAGGCAGCGGAATCTTTCTGTGGTCGCTCCCCGAGTCTTACAGTTTCGGGAGGATGATATATGCCAGAGGGGAGAGGCTGGAGTGGGCCAGGGTGGCCACACCACCTGCTGGCGCGGCCTAGGGCTGACCACGCCAGGGGGTGGTGTGGGCCCCATGTGGCCCATCTCCACTCCGTCTTCTGGCATCCTTAGTCTTCTGGAAAAATAGGATTTTCCGTATATTTTCCCGGATTTTCTGATCTTCACGAATTTTGCCTCCAAACAGCACCTTTTCCATCAGAATCCTGACTGCAGCGGTCCATGCTCCAAAAGTCATCAACCATGCAAAAACAGATGAAATAACATAAGTATCACCTCTCAATACGAAATATATCAATCAATAATAGTGAATTAAGACATAGAATAGTGATGCAAAATGGACGTATCATGGAGAAAGAATAAAGGACCAGAATCATTCCGAGAATTCCGAAGTTGTTCGGAGGGTATAGAAAGGGGAACCAAAAGGTTTTTCGGGTTGAATCAGGTTTTGTAATATGTATTTACATATTTACATATTAATTAGTGTAATTAATATTAAATATAATATTAAAATCTAATTTGAAGGGTTATTCTACTAATGGGCCAAACGTCCTAGTGAATAAAGGCTCGTGAGGGAAAACCGAAGGAGGGAAGGGCCAAGGCCTAGGTGCCTGAAGGGGGGCCACCCGGCCAGCCTAGGGCTGTGCGCAGGGTGGGGCCCACCCCTGGCCGGCTGGCCCATGAGGCCCATGCGCCTCCCCCCTCTCTCCCTTGAATAGTCCCACATGGGAAACCCAAAGGGGAGGGCACACCCCCTTCCCCTATATAAAGGGGTGCCCATGGGTGGGATGAAACACACCAATATTTGGAGAAGTCCTTTGGTTGACTTCTTCCTTCTCTCTCTCTCTCTAGCCCTTGTGACCATGGCCCCAAGTTTGGGCTGTGCGATCGAGGCACACCTGCAGCACGTCGTTGCGCTGCAGGGATTCCTAGCCGGATATCAACTTCTGCACTCCCGGCGGGATCAGGGAGCCAGAGGTCTCATCGTGCACCGAATGTGTACGAAGACATGAGGCGCAACACTTGGGGCGCTTAAATGTCGTGAGCCGTAGCTGCTGCACGATGAAGATGAAGAAGGAGCAAGGAGTGACCTGCGAGGAGCTTCACGACCTTGAGGTCGGCTACGAGCATGACTACATCAACCACGTTTCCCGCGGAACGTTAACCGCGTACGGTCTACAAGGGTATGTATTCTATACGCATTGGACGTTACCGCATTACTACATAGATAGATCCTAGGCAGTTTTTGGGGTTCCATCGTAGGAACTTTCTTATTTTCTGCTGCGGATCCTCTTCACTCAGCCCATGGCCCACATAACGATTCAGACTCTACTACTCTATACCCCGCTCATGTATTGTCAGGTGACAACACCGGTGATACATTGCCACCCTCTTTAGACCCAGCTTGTCCCCAAGCTGGTGACGATGGAAAACGGACTCGAAGAACTTCATAGTCCTCCCAAGTAGAAGCTTCAGCTGGAGGAGAGGACCACTTCACCTTGAATTGCACATGTGTCGCGTTGCCCTTCTTGAAGATATGACGCTCGAGGATTGCTTCCGGAATGACATCACTTGTGTCCAATTCCACTTGCACTAGCAACTCATTTGACACGGCCCTGTAATCGGGATGAAACGGTTTCGGCTGAGAAACATGGAACACCGGGTGAATCTTGCTCTTGACTAGCAACTTTACCTTGTATGCCACTTCTCCATAATTTTCCTCCACATGAAATGGCCCATAAAATTTGTATGCCAGTTTGGGATATGGGCGATTGGCCACTAACGATTGTGCATACAGTTGCAGTTTCAAATACACTAAATCTCCCACTTGAAATTGTCTATCGGTTCTATTTTTATCAGCATACTATTTCATCTTGAGCTGGGGCTTTCTCAAAGTGATACTTGAGCAGATCAAAACAATTCCGTCTTTCGGTGAGGAAGTCTTTGACATCAGCATTTTCAATCTCGTGCAAATCAGGCAACAACCTATAATGAGGCTCTTCTTTGTATAGTGCCTTAAATGGTGAGCAGTTAATAGCAGAATGATAGGATGTATTATACCAGAATTATGCAAGAGCCATCCAAGTGAACCACTTGGTAGGTGTTTCATGAATTGCACACCGTAGATACATTTCCAGCGACCGATTGACCCTCTCAGTCTAACCATCACTCTTGGGATGGTAAGCTGTGCTCATCTGCAATTTTGTGTCAAACAGAGCAAACAAATCTTTCCAAAAATGACTGGTAAAAACTTTTGAAGGGGATCCGTAGCAGAAAACAAAACATTTCCTACATTGGAACCCCAAAAACTTCCTAGGATCTATCTATGTAGTAATGCAGTAACGGCCAATGCGTAGAGAATACATACCCTTGTAGACCGTACGTGGTTAACGTTCCGAGGGGGACGTGGTTGATGTAGTCGTACTCGTAGCCGACCTCAAGGTCGTGAAGCTCCTCGCATGTCACCCTTGCTCCTTCATCATGCAGCAGCTCCGGCTCACAACATTCAAGCGCCCCAAGTGTTGCACCTTGTGTCTTCGTACACATCCGGTGCATGATGAGACCTCCAGCTCCCCGATCGCACCGGGAGTGCAGAAGTTGATATCCGGCTAGGAATCCCTGCAGCGCAACGGCGTACTGCAGGTGTGCCTCGTTCATACAACCCAGAGTTGGGGCCATGGTCACAAGGGCTAGAGAGAGAGGGAAGCAGGAAGTCAACCAAAGGACTTCTCAAAATATTGGTGTGTTGGTGTATCTTATCCCACCCATGGGCACCCCTTTATATAGGCTAAGGGGGTGTGCCTTTCTCAAAGACTAAGCCATGTGGGACTATTAAAAGGGTAGGTGTTGGGGGATACCCCCGGGTAGGGTCACGCCGAGGTATAAAGGCCGAGTTAGCCGAGGTTCGGCAAGGACAAAGCGGAGGCTGGCCGGGTCACCTCAAGGCAGGCCGAATCACGGAGTAACCCGGACCAGGGGACGTCCACCTAACGTGGTCTCAACCGACTTAAGCCGTAAGTCGGAAAGATGTATCTAACTTTCATGTAGGAACAGGTGTGGCCGGATCAACTGCGATCCGGGTCATGTCAAGCTTCTAGGAGAAGGAAGGAATCTCGCTGGTCAAAAGTAGCCCCGATACGCACGGCATGAGCGAAGCGGACAGAGGCAGGACCAGCAAGGCGTGGCCGACAGAGGTGACGACGCCAATGTTGGCTGACGCAGGCACCACAGAGGCTCACGTAGCCTCTACATGGGTGACGCGGGGAAAAGCGACCCGGTCGGCTTACTATTTTGGGAGGAGGCATATTCCACGTATGCCCTAAGTGGAGACCTAGCAACCCCTATATAAGGAGGACTAGGGCCTCTGTAGAAAGGTTAGGTTCTACGGGTTGATCTCTGATTGGTCTTGTACGGGTTAGCCAGCGGCGAGAGTAAGAGAGTCCCTTCTTCCTCCTCTCTCCAATACAGCTCTAGGAGCACTTGTAAACCTGGGAAGTGAATCAAAAATAAAACTTCTGTGTGTGGAATCACCTCACTATCCCTCCCTGGATTCCCCTAGTGCATTTAGTCCCCACCTTTAGCCTATCCATGGCATCTGCCGTGACACCACCACGACAGTTGGCGCCCACCGTGGGGCTAGCGGCGCTAGTAGGGGTCAAGATCCGGACGGGAAACCTGATCGGCACCGGCGAACGCATCGTCTCCGGGCTCGTTCAGCGCTTTGGAGCGCTGGACTTGGTCAGCGACAACGCTGGCTGCTTCGGCACGCGCCCACTTCCGCGCAACGGCCTCTTCGTCAAGCTCGGTGCGCACAAGGTCTATGTTGCAGTCGATGTGTCGTGCGTTCATCCGCGACACGTCGTCGAGGCAGGGGAGCGCCCCTTAGCGTGGTTCACGGGGCGCGTATCACTCGCTCCCCGGACCGTGCTGAGGTGATGATAACTGCGCCTGGTGCAGGCGCAAGCAAGGATCCGGCACCAGATCCGGAGGTAACGCCTAAGGCACCGAGGAAAGGTAGAGGTCCTCCACTAGAGAGGCCTGAGAATGTGCACGGGAAGCGATGGATAGCTTGGCAAACCCAGTAGCAATAGTGGTAGATCTGTCTCAGGCAGAGGCCGAGCTAGAGGAAACTAGGCAAAAAATTCTAGAGGGTGTGAAAAAGATAGCAGCGGCTCAGCAGTCGTTGAACATGACGCTGCGTGAGTACGCAAAGGCAAATAAAGTAGATGCTGTAAAAGTGAAGGGGAGAAACCTCATAAGCGAAATGAACAAAGAGGGAGACACTAGGATTGAGGAGTCAGAGAACTATTTGTCTGTGGGGCTGCCGAGGTATAGTACCCCGGCTAAGAACCTCAGAGCAGCAGATGCTGCTGCATCCGAGTTAGAGGGTCTAACGGGTGAGGCCCGTCAGAGACAGCAAGATAGGGTCAATGAGTTGGTTCGGATCGCGAACAGGCAAAATGAGGAATTGGTCAGGGCTAACCCGGAGAGAGCTGGGGCCTCCAAGATCATTCATTCAGCGGTGGGTAACCCGGAGAAATCCGCTGGAGCCGCATCGTCTCCTCATGGAGGTCCTACGAGAGAAGAGGTAGTAACCTCTGCCAGAAGAAACAAATAGATCGTCCCATATGACCCGACAAGGGCAGGGAAAGGAAAAAAAGTACAGAGAAATGACGATCGACGAAGTGTGAGCCGAGGTGAAGCTGGCCGAGGTAACCATGACCAAGGCAATGCCGGTCAAGGAAATGATGTAAACGGCAATGCCTCTGGTACCTAACTTCCAGTTACCTAGAGGCACAAAGACGTATGACGACAGTACTAAGCCGGAGGATTGGTTGATAAACTATGCTACAGCTATGAAAATTGCTACAGGCAACTTGAGATGGGCTGTGAGATACGTACCCCAGATGTTGGAGGGGTCAGCAAGGGTATGGCTAAACAATTTGCCGCTCAGAAGTATTAACTGCTAGATCAATTTTGAGGAAATGTTTATCAGCAATTTCTGAAGTACGTATCAGAGGCCAAATAGGCCACAGACCCTAGCCATGTGTAAGCAGAGACCGAACGAGACGGACCGGGAGTTCTTAACCCGGTGGTGTACCGTGAGAAACTCGTGTGAGGGTGTGATAGAGTCACAGGCCATAGCATGGTTTGCGCAGGGATGCAGATATGCAAGCGAGCTGTGGCAGAAGTTGCAAAGGAAAATGCCAACCACATTGGCAACAATGATCCGGATTGCTGATTCGTATGCTTTGGGTGATCCAACTCAACCCAGGCTCGTGTCAAACGAGTCAAATGAAGAGTACTACCAGAGAGATGGAGCCGGATCATCCCGGAGGAATGATTACAGAGGTAAAAGAAGAGATGACAGACCGGATCACCGGTACAGTTGGCAACAAGTTGCAGCTGTGAATCAAGATCAGCCCGGAGCAGGAGGCAATCAACGTCAGAAAACTGGAGGGGGACAATGGACACCAAGAAATGATGGCAAGAAAACTTGGACGCCAGAGCAGAAGAAACAGTGGCAAGAAAAGAAGGACCGTCCGAGGTATACTTATGAGTCGATGTTGGATCAGCCGTGTAAATTTCACACGCCAAATCCGAATAACCCAGCTGGACATACAACAAGGCAATGTGAGTGGATGCGTAAAATAGAATAAGGTGGTCCGGGGAATGCTCAGGCACCCCAGAATGATCAACCTCGACAGGAGTTACCCCGGCAGCAATTGCTCTCTGGAGCGAACACGCAACAGCTAATGTTGCCTCCCCCTCCGCCGAGGTATGATAACCATGAGAGAAGGGATGCAGTGAGATCAAGTAGAAAACCAGCATCAGCCGGATCAGAGGTACCCCAGAAATGAGGGGAGGAATGAGTATAGAGAGCATCATCAGAGTTACTGTGTGTTTACCACTGAGGAAACAGACAGAAAGAGCTTGCAGCGCCGACATATGGAGGTGAATGCGGTAATGCCAGCAGTGACGAGCTATATGCCTTGGTCGGACCAGGAAATCACCTGGAGCATTAAAGATCATCCCAAGCTTATGCCAAGTCCTGGTTCGTATGCGTTAGTGCTGGATCCGACATTCATTGGTCCTAACATCAATGTAAGGTTCTCCAAGGTACTGATTGACAATGGCAGTAGCATTAACATCATGTATGCGGATACAATGCGCAAGTTGGGTATCTCGGAGAACATGCTCTAGGCTACAAGGACAACTTTCCATGGTATTGTGCCCGGCATTTCTTGTGAGCCCATAGGCAAGGTCCGGGTTGACGTATTGTTCGGCATGAGAGATAACTGCCAAACTGAGAATTTGGAGTTTGAAGTGGTGAACTTGGAAAGTGCGTATCACGCGTTACTCGGAAGACCAGCACTGAACAAGTTCATGGCAAGTTGTCACATCAGTTACTTGAAGATGAAGCTGCCCGGGCCAAACAGAGTAATTACCATTGCTGGAGATTTCCGACGTTCCATTGAGTGTGCGTCAGCCGGGTCTAACCTAGCCGAGTCACTCGTGATTGCGCAAGAGAAAAGGAGAATCCAAGAGGTGGCGGCATTGGCTCAGTCCGCGCAGCAGTATATGCCGACGCTGAGTAACCCGCATGGAAGTGTCTCATTCCAAGCCACGAAAGATACCAAGAAGGTGCATGTTGATGATATGTTCCCAGAGCGCACCGTAACAATTGGTGCCGGGTTAAATGACAAATAGGAAAGCGAGCTCGTCAACTTCCTCCGTGAGAATCGGGACATTTTTGCTTTGTCCACACAGGACTTGCAAGGAGTTCCGAGGGAGTTGGCCGAGCACTCTTTGAATGTGAGACCCGGAGCAAAGCCGGTGAAGAAACCTCTCCGCCGCTTCGCCGAAGATAGGAGGAAAGTCACCGGAGATGAGATAGCTCGGTTGTTGGCTGCAGGATTTATCATGGAAGTTCTTTACCCAGATTGGCTATCTAATCCTGTGCTGGTGGAAAAGAAGGATGATCCGAATGTGGCAGTGGTTTGGCGTATGTGTATCGATTACACGAACCTGAACAAGGCGTGTCCGAAAGATCCATTTCCACTGCCAAGGATAGATCAGGTCATAGACTCAACTGCTGGATGTGAACTGTTGTCATTCATTGATGCATATTCTGGTTTCCACCAGATACCTCTGAATCCGGATGATCAAATAAAGACTGCATTTATCACTCCGTATGGGGCTTATTGGTATAGCACCATGCCGTTTGGTTTACGTAATGCAGGAGCAACGTACCAAAGATGTATGCAGAAATGTTTGCACGACCAAATAGGTCAAAATGTACAAGTGTATGTGGATGATGTGGTTATCAAGACCAAGGAAAGCAAAATGCTCCTTGATGATATCAGGCAGACGTTCGCGAACTTAAGAATGTTCCGGATGAAGCTTAACCCGGAGAAATGTACCTGCGGTGTCCCGGCTGGAAAGTTACTCGGTTTTCTTGTCTCCAGCCGAGGTATCGAAGTCAATCCAACTAAAATCCGGGCCATTGAGCGAATGGAACTGCCGAAGTGTCTTAACGATGTCCAGAAGTTCACTGGTTGCCTGTCATCGTTAAGTCGGTTTGTGTGTCGGTTGGGAGAAAAGGCATTGCCTCTCTATCAACTCATGAAAAAGTCGGATAAGTTTGTTTGGACGCCGCAGGCCAATGAAGCCTTTGCTCACTTAAAGAAGATGTTAGCCACTACACCAGTGCTAGCCTCTCCACTATCAAAGGAGCCAATGTTGCTCTATATAGCCGCAACCAACCGAGTTGTAAGTGCAATAATTGGGGTAGAGCGCGACAAAGAGGGTAAGTCAGTGCAAAGGCCAGTGTATTATCTGAGTGAGGTGTTGTCTGCCTCAAAGCAGAACTACCCACACTATCAGAAAGTGGCATATGGCAGCTAAGAAGTTGAAGCATTACTTTGAGGAGCATCCCATCAGGGTAATATGTGAGGCTCCCATATCCGAGATAATGAGTAACAAGGATGTGAGTGGTAGGATTGCAAAATGGGCAATTGAACTAGCTCCCTATGCACCACAATATGACAGAAGAGAAGCAACCAAGTCTCAGGCTGTGGCCGACTTTTTTGTGGATTGGGCCGAGGTACAATACGAACCACCGCTACCAGATCCGAATTACTGGAGGATGCACTTTGACGGGTCAAAAACAAAAACCAGGCTATGCGCCGGAATTGTACTTACCTCGCCAAAGAAGGACTAGCTGAAATATGTGCTACAGATCCATTTCACGGCATCAAACAATGTCGCTGAGTATGAAGCACTTGTGCATGGGCTCAAAGTGGCAAAAGAAATTGGGATATGTCGGGTCCTATGCTTTGGCGACTCAGATTTGGTAGTACAGCAAGTGTCAGGACTGTGGGACGCCCTTGATCCAAACATGGCGCTGTACAGATTTCATGTGCAGAAGATATCTGGTTATTTTGAGGGATGTGAATTTCACCATGTACCCCGGGTGGAAAATGAGGCTGTCGACATACTGTCGAAGCTCGGATCAACCCGACAAGCAATTCCACCGGGGGTAGCATTGGAACACCTCAAAAAACCGTCTATCAGGCCGTCCCCAGAAACCGACTCAATTTACGTCCCGGAGGATGCAGAATCCGGAGCCGTGCCCATGGACATTGACAAGGGAGGTGGTGCGCGAAACCCGGTGACTGCCTCGGCAAACCCGGGGACTGCTTCGCAAGACCTGGGGACTGCTCAGCATGATTCGGTTGAAGTTATGCCGGTGGATCAGATGGAAATTGATGAGGATGTGTTCCCTATGCGAGCAATACCAGCTTGGGCACTACCTATATTTCAATTCCTGAAAGATGGAACTTTACCCACTGAGGAGGTGCTATCCAGGCAAACTCAGAGGAAAGCAAAGGCATACACAATCATCAATTCTGAGCTATACAAAAGGAGTGTGACCAATGTCCTCCAGCGATGCGTTGACCCGGAAGAAGGGCTTGACATCCTCCGAGATATACATCAAGGGGAGTGCGGGCATCATGCCTCGTCCCGAGCCTTGGTGGCAAAAGCTTTCCGGCATGGATTCTACTGGCCAAGTGCCTTAGAACAAGCAGAAGATCTGGTGAGAAAGTGCAATGGTTGTCAGAGGTATGCTACCAAGACACATATGCCAATGTCGGAGCTCAAGACCATACCAATCATCTGGCCATTTGCCGTGTGGTGTTTGGACATGGTTGGCCCGTTTAAACCAGCAAGGGGAAATATGACTCACATTTTGGTCATGGTAGACAAATTTACAAAGTGGATCTAGGTGAAGCCAATAAGAAAATGTGATGGAGCTACGGCCGTGATGTTTCTCAAAGACATCATCTTGAGATACGGTTATCCTCACAGTATCATAACTGATAATGGCACAAACTTTGCGGAAGGAGCATTTGTGCATTTCTGCCGGGATAAGAAGATCTGGTTGGACGTTGCCTCGGTAGCCCACCCCGCTTCGAACGGACAAGTGGAAAGATCCAACAGATTGGTATTATCCAGGATAAAACCCCGGCTCATTGAGCCGCTACAAAGATCAGCGGGGTGCTAGATAGAAGAACTACCAGCGGTACTATGGAGTTTAAGAACAACTCCGAATCGATCAACAGGCTATACGCCATTCTTTCTGGTATATGGGGCAGAAGCTGTATTACTAGCCGACATAGAGCATGATTCGCCTAGGGTCACCCAATACACAGAAGCCGAAGTGCAAGAAGCCCGGCAAAATGATGTTGATCTGCTGGAAGAAGCGAGAGAATTGGCAATGTCCAGATCTGCCATATATCAGCAAAATCTCCGACGCTATCATAGCCGGAAAGTAAGCCCCCGAGTTTTCCGGGAAGGCGATCTGGTGCTCCGGTTGGTACAACGTACTGCTGGCATGCATAAATTATCTCCTCCATAGGAAGGGCCATTCATTGTGAGCAAAGTATTGCACAATGATTCTTATTATCTTATAGATGCAAAGCCACAGGAAAAGAACAAGGTGGACAGGTCCGGCGAGAAATCTAAGCATCCGTGGAATGTAGCTCTACTTCGTCCTTTCTACACTTAGCAGAGAAGTGTATGTATCCGAGTCTTCTCATATGTCGGTATGTATGCCGGAAATGAGCTTATCAATGAAATGTTGGCACCTCGAGCAGTAACTCGGGGACTGCCTTAATAATATTTGTCTTCTGTTATTTACGCCAGCTGGAGTAAGTTGTTCTACTTAACTCGGATTTGTAGTGTGTGAGCACCAAAAACCCAACTCTTCGACTTGCTGCTGTCCAACAAGAATTGGCTTCATGGCAAGCAAGAGAACAAGTTTGGAATTGCGTAGCACATGAAAAACGACTAAGGAAAAGAACTTAATCGAGCCGACGTTTGTTTTTCAAACTAACCTTGTGTGTTTTTAGTTTATTATGCTGAATTATTTTGAGCTAAACCTAAAAGTTTCCAAGTATTGTTAAGACAATTTTTGAAGCTCGGATTCGTAAGTCGTAAAACCGAATCATGGTAGACACGAGCCAAGCCAAGAGATTGGACGAACAAGAAAATGAAACTCGGGGACTACGCCCAAGTTAATCCGGCATAAAAACTTAGTAGCAAAATATCACATGTGTACTGGATATAATTCCACCCGGCATACCGGGGATATGATAAACTTTAAAGTTTTTTCACTTAAGGAGCAGCAGGAGGAGGGAGTTCGGCATCATCTTTGCTGTCTTCAATGTCCGAGGCATCGCCCTCTTCATCCTCATCCAAGCCATCTTCAACGTTTTCAGCGTTTCGTCACAGGCGGCTTCCAGGAAGCTCGGTCCCTCAGTCCATTCATGAATGGGAGCGTATTCGATAAGGCTATGGGCGCAAGCCTTGCGCTGAGCTACCCACTCCGGGTCACTGGTCCATTTGGATCTGGTGCGCATGCGCGCTAAGAGGTTGAGGTCGATCTTCTCGTAGCACGTAAGTACGTTGTGGAGAACGATCTCAGCTACGGCGCGTCCAACGGATTCCCTCCAAAGGTCGAGCTGGGTCTCGCATTCCATCAACTTTTCAACAAGAAGTGCGGTTCCCTCCGGAGTGTCTTCTACAGGCCAAAACGTGGTGAAGATTCGTACTGCAACGTCAAGGATATCCTTGCCATAGTTCTTGATGATTTCCACGCGAGATGACAGGCTGACCAACAGGTCCTCCATGTCATAGGGAATCTCTTCAGCGTTAGGCCCAACGGTAGTACCCCTCTCTCGGCGGAAATCAGCAACAACGGCGCTCGCGATGGCAGTGCCCTCCGGAAATTTGCCTGAAAACGAGATAAGAGAAGTAGGTAAAGAAAAAACATGTGAAGTAACCCGGAGAAATATGCTAGATAAGGGAAAGGAACTTACGTGAAATATGGCTGAGGATCCGAGTCAACTCCCTGGTACAGTCATCACGTCTTTTGCGAAGCTGCACAAGTTCAGCGTTCGCCGACTCAAGCTTGACGTCGACCTCCTGGAGAAGTTCTCGGTCCTTGGCAATTTGGAGGTTGAGGCGCTCGTGCTCCTCGGTGAAGTCTTGGCCAGCCTTTTGGAGCTCAGATTGATGTTGTGCCTTCAATTTCTTCATCTCGGCCTTAAGCTTGGCGATCTCATCATCCTTGGTCCGGAGGAGGGCAAGCTCATCGTCTTTCTTTTTGAGCTCGGCCTGATGCTGCCCTGCTTGTTCGAGAAAATGCAGCATCATATCAGGCACAGGCACACTATCTTCCAGCGATACTGAAATACTTTGTCAACCCGGCAAAGCTGAGGTATGAATGTTTGCCGAGCCAAGGAGGAAAGGAGATGAAAAGCATAAGCAAGGTTGAGCAGATATAACTTACCCTTGATCTGATCCATATTCCTCCTCATAAGCATGTTCCCAGCCTCCACCCCAGCTGCCAAAACCGAATGATGGATTAGTTCGGCAGAAGAAGATGAAGGAAAATGGAAAAATGCCGAGGAAGAAACTTACCCCTCTTATCATGATCAACGAGAAGTGCGTTATGCTTGGCGCGCAACATCTTATGAGTGTCCAAGAGACGCTGAAACTCAGCGCTCCGGCGGTTAGTGGTCACCTCAAAAAAGAGTACAAAATTACAACTTAGCCTTGCATATTCGAAGTGTACAAAATCCGGGCCAAGTGGAACTTAACCCGGCTCTAGGTGTGTGCATATTCGAAGTGTACAAAATCCGGGCCAAGTGGAACTTAACCCGGCTCTAGGTGTGTGCATATTCGAAGTGTACAAAATCCGGGCCAAGTGGAACTCAACCCAGCTCTAGGTGTGTGCATATTCGAAGTGTACAAAATCCGGGCCAAGTGGAACTTAACCCGGCTCTAGGTGTGTGCATATTCGAAGTGTACAAAATCCAGGCCAAGTGGAACTTAACCGGGCTCTAGGTGTGTGCATATTCGAAGTGTACAAAATCTAGGCCAAGTGGAACTTAACCCGGCTCTAGGTGTGTGCATATTCGAAGTGTACAAAATCCGGGCCAAGTGGAACTTAACCCGGCTCTAGGTGTGTGCATATTCGAAGTTATCAAGGAGCTACGTTAGTTTTCTAAGGAGCATCCGGCCGAGTAACAAGTTACTCCCCTGGAGGCTCGGGGACTAATGGTTATATCATCAATATCTACAACATGCTAAGGAAAATGAGAAGTAACGTACCTCCATCATCCGACCCGCGAGGTTAATTTCCTTAGCGGCTGTGTTCATTTGGGCAGAAAATTCAGCGGGGCCGAACTTCTCCAGAAGATCGTCGTTGTGGACGAACTCCGCCTTGTTCCAATTCATGATGAATTCAATTAGGGTCGGAGGGTATCGCTCGCCGCTGGGCATATGGGGCGCCACCAAGCCCTTCGCGTGTGCCTCCCTCCTCTCAACCAGGGCAAGAGCCGGGCTGGTGTGCAAAACCATTTGTTGCACATCAGCTGGCTCGGCAGGGGCGTCCTTCGGTGCTGGAGGCTTCTTGGAAAGCTTGGACGCGAGAGTACGCTGTCCAGCCTCGACGGACGCTGCCTTGGTGGCGTCAGGGGCCTTTTTACCCTTGGGCTGCTAAGAGGAGGAAGTGGTTGCACCAGATTTACCCTTGGGAACTACCTGAGTACTTTCTCGCCGAGACTAGGAAGTCTCGGACGAGGTGGAGGAGCTTGGCGCTGCTGCTGTTGCTGTTGATGTTGGTGCTGGAGCTGGTGTTGGAGTTGGTGCTGGTGCTGCTGCTGGTTTCTTCTTTGGTGGGGGTGTTGAGGTAGCCTCGGTTGTAGCTGGTTGCGGCAAAGCCGAAGTGGTGGATGCCGTTGCCTCGGCTGGGCCTGTCTCCCCCGCTCCAAGGTTGCCCCCCTCTTGACGAGGTGGTGTGGAACCCGGAGCAGCCGTTGAACCCTCCGGAATAGGGCTCAGCGGGCGTGAATCGTCGCCATGAGGGGGAGAAGGGCTGAGCCAGAGCGGCGAAGCAATGCTAGATCCACTCTGGGGGACCTCCACCGCGGCCCTGCTGAATCAAACAGTGTCGGATGAGAAACTATAACAATGCAAGAACAAGTAAGTGGCGGAGTGAAAGGAGGCTTACGCATCCGAGGTCAGGGGATCCTTGGGCTTCCGAGCCCTTCGTGCAGGAGCCTTGGTTGCAGGGTTGGAGGCAGTTTTGTCCCGGACTTCTTTCGCCTTTTGGCAGGCTGAGAAGGTCCGGAGGAAGAAGTTGATGCAGCTCCCCGCTTCTTCTTCGGTGCAACCAGAACAGGGTCACCCACGACAAGGGGAGGGTCCTCATGGATCTGCCCATCGGGGTTAGCTGATGCTGGAAAAGCATAAGAAAGGGAGACAGCGTCAAAAGCTTCCATCACCTCGACATCCAAGTCATCTTCATCATCGGGCCAATCTCTAATGGAAGAGAGTTTACCGGTGGGTCGCTTCGTAGCGTCGGTCATTGGAAGGAACATCTCCTGATCTGGCTCCTCCTCATCCGAGGTCTCCCGGTCAGGCGCCCATTTGAGGGAGGGATCGGTGCCATCCTCGATGGTTTGCTGAAGGAATTGCTAAGGAGAAAAAAACGACAGAGTTAAATATACAACATCAACTGACATAAGATTTAATTCGGAGAAAGTTTGCAGCATGAAGCTTACCAAGGGAGGAGGCCTATCTCGGCAATAGTGCTCAATTCCCCACGTCCACTCTGAGGAGAAGTCCTTGTGGGTGGTGAAGAGGGCCTTGACCCGGCGGTAAATCTCCGTGTTACTCAACTCGAAAGACGAGGTACGGTTGGGGTCACGGCCCCAGCTCATGTGACACAATTATGAGTGCACTTCTGGAGGGGGGAGATCCGGTTGCGGACGAATGTGATCATGGCGTCCTCGTTGCACAACCCGAGCTCCTTCAGCTCCGCGAACCTTTTGTTGACCTGGTTGGCCAAGACCGTGGGCTTCTTGGGGATAATGTCCCACAACTCCGGGTTAGGAGGACCCGAAGTATAGGGGCGCAGCCGGATCAAGTCTTCGGTGCCGGCGTTCCGGACATAAAAGAAAGTTCGGGCCCATCCCTTGCAGGACTCCAGCCCGGTGACTCGGGGGAAGACGGATAGCCTCCTGGGAGAGATGGACGCAGCCCCGAACTGCGTAAGCTGCTTATTGTAACTACCTCGGTGAATTACGCTCTTAGTTAATGCATGGATGAACGAGAGTGGTTAAAATAGTACGGTGGGGCCCAGGGCCACTCACGGTAGACCTTCCGACCGTCCTAACCACTTTCAGACAACGGGACAAGAACGAGCGGCGTAATCGGCAGGCGAAGGGATCAACTACATACACAAATGAGTATGTATGCAAGCCACATACAACAGTCCTCAGAGCCATTCCATCTAAAAGAAATAGAAATATTGCAACGCCGTACGGCAAGATCCAAATGTCCTAGATAGATATAATAATTTAGGATAGCTCCTCATACATCACACATCAGAGTATCAGGCGGAAGCGGAAAACAAGATCCGAGTATGGTTAAGAAGCAAATCGGCATAAGATGCCCATAAATAAACACATCTCGCCCACAGATCACACGGATCCCCGTTCCCGGAATCTCTACACCGAATGATCGTTACCAACATCATCTATCTCTTCCACCCAGTATCCATCTTGCGGGTACACCTGTTCATCTGAATCAAACAATTTATCGTGTGAGACCCTAGGGGTACTCAGCAAGTCTTTATGCCACTAAAGGGGACACAACCTAGGGTGACGCAATTGCAGCAAAAGATAATACCTAACATTTCTACAGATACTCGCTAACCTTCCGCCTAACCAATGATAGACGGAAGTCCGTGAATTAAGAACAACAGTTATCACAGTATAATTAACAGATCCATCCTCCTCCTCGCTTACCAACGAGGAAGCGTACGAACAACCCCCATCATCCGTTGGCAGTTTTATTAACCATTCCATGAGTATTGCACTATTTACTAGTCAAGTACTTAGTCAATTTAAAAGCGGTACTTTATTTATACTTGTCTATGATCGAGAAACTGTGCTCCAAGTCGTCCATAACCGCGGACACGGCTTTCAGAAAGATTTACCCTGCAGGGGTGCACGAATAGCAACACACACTCGATCAACCTCGGAAAAACCAAATCAAAACCCAACGAGGCATTCACGACAAAGCAATCACAGGATTCAGTAATATTTCAGGGGGCCACCCCATTAAGCTACCCGCAACGAAGTTGGCCGGCTCCGAGACGGACCCAAGGTTTGTGTGGACGGCGGTAAACGACTGGGAACCCGAAAATGTGACTGGGCTTGTCGATACAGGGAAAACGTGTCACGATCCAAAACAGTACAGGTGCTCCTCGCACAATCTTAAATAAAGCAGTAACATGGCATAAGTACAGGATAGTAATAAAGCCCCAAACTACTTTGTGGCCCCAAGAAATAAGAATGAATCAAGCTCTGGCTCAGGGGGGGTCCATAAGGCCTCCCGGATGTGGATAGTGCGAATAGTCAAGGAACAGGAATCAAGTACTCGGGGCCCTACGGGACACAAGTGAGCATGAAAAACCAAATAGTAGATATTGCTCACCGGTGCCTCTTTCATTAGTTATCCCATTACTACTCAGGTTATGTTGTTTAGGTACCTTGTTATTCATCAGACACTCACATACCCTACTCATGCTTTTCTACGACTCGCATGGCTCAAACAACTCCTGTAGTAATGGCTCATGGGATGGAGGAACAAGCTTCGGTGGGGTTTAAAAGTAAAGGCTATGCAGTACTTGGGATTCAATTCAATGCAATCGCGACTCAATGATGCAAGAATAAGATAGAGGCAATAGGTACTGTATGTATGCAAGCATGTGGTAGTGCTTCACTGGCAGCTCAGTTGAAGCGAGAGATGGATCTGGGTAGTACTCCTGTGATTCCTGGTAATTCTCCTGCTGGGAGTCTATTCGAAGAAGAACCAAACAAACAAGGGCCAACATAAATAAAGTGCACAAGCATATGAATTAAAATGCGACAAGCAACCAAGCATGCCATGATGAATGATGCACAATTTACATGGCATTAAAGTAGCATGGCAAAGGTGAGGTGTGGATGCAAGAAATAAAGCATTTTAATATTTATTTAAACAAGTTTCATTGTCATAAACAGTTCAGATTTTAAATGACAACATGATGCATGCTTCAATTCAGAACAAGGACTGCATAAATAGAACGGGCTCGTCGCGCTGATCGATTTAGACATATTATTTGTCAAATTTGGAGTTATAAAACAAAAGTTATTAATTAAATAAGGAAAAGGGCATTTTCTTGTAATTTTAATCATCTCGAAAATTTAAAGTGTTCAAAACATATTTTGAAGGGCATATTTGAATTCCTCACATTTTTCTGATTCCAAAACATATATTATATGTATTATTTGGATTTGTATTTTAAAAATTATTTGAATCTGATTTGAATTTGATTTAAATCAATTTGGAAAAGATTAAATTGAAAACAGACTCAGGGAAATACTTTTGTTACTCAGGCAATTCTAGCCACAGTCACTGACGGGTGGGCCTGGTGCTGACTGGGCACGCGCGTGGGAAAAACTTTTGTCACCGCGGGTTGGGCTAGCCACTGTGACTGCGGGGTGGGCCAACTGGCGCAGGCCCACGTGACAGCGGCGAGGGAGACAAGGGCTGACAGGTGGGGCTGGGGTTGGAGCGCGGGTTACGCCCAGGAAAAGCCGAGGGGTTTTCTGCAAGATGGTCAGGGCGGCTGGCAGGTAGGGCCGCTAGGAGCGCGGGTTGCGGGAATCAAAAAGGTGGGGGGCTTTTTTGTAAGATGACCACGGCCCGGTTACTGTTTTTCTTCTCCCTCGTCTGGCGAGGGAAATCAGCGCGCGGCGCGAGCGGGGTTCGATCCTGGGACGCGGGCGTGCGAGCGGAGGGTGCTAACCGGTGCGGCTGGCTCGGGTAGTTGACAGGGAGGTGGGCGCGGGCTAGATAAGGGGCTGTGCGGCGCGGGGAGGCTGGCAGACTACGACGAACGGCGCGCACGGCGGGCGTTCGACGAAAAGAACGGCGGCGCTAGGGCGGTACGGCGAGGCGGACCGTGTCAGAGGGGAAGAGATGCTCACCGTGGGCTCGACGGCAGGCTCGGATCGGCGCGAGGAGCGGCGGGGCGTCGAGATCGCTGGCGCCCAGATCTAGGGTTTGCTGCAGTGCGGCGAGGTACTGGCGGTGCTGGGGAGCTCCTCGTCCAAGTCAGCGTGTACGGGGAGCAGCAGGGCGGTCCTCTCGGTCTCCCAGGCCACCTCCAGGTCGAGATGCACGGCAGGATCGACGGGGACGAGGTGGGTCTGGCGGCGAGCGGCGGCAGGAGCTGTCATCGGGGAGGAAGAAGGAGAAGAAGAGGGGCAGCTCTGGGCAGATCTGGGAGAGGCCAGAGAGGCGTGGGGAGGAAGTAAAAGTGAGAGGGAGAGAGGAGGAAGGCAGGCGGGGCACGGCAGAGATAAAGGTGGCCTCGGTGCCACCTTTTCTCTCCTTTCTCCTCGAGCACGTGCTCGGCCGGCTGGGGCTGGACCTGGGGCTGCAGGTGGACCAGGCCGGGGAGAGGGACAGGCAGGTGGGGCTAGCTCAGCCGGGAGGGAAAGAAAGGAGGGGAGGGGTAGCTCGGCCAAGTAGACATGGCTAGGGTTAGGGTTTAGCTAGGGTTAGGGAGAGGGTTAGGGTTAGCTGAGGTGGGGCCAGGGGAGAGGGTCAGGTGGTGCCCATGTTAGAGAGAGAGGGGTGTGAGAGAGAGAGGTAAGGTGGAGCTAGGGTTTAGTAGAAATAGGGTTATGAGGAGGATTAAGAGAGTGGCTAGGTTTAGATTATTTTTAGGTTTTTAGATTTTACTTTTTGTTTATGAGGCCATACCAAGAAGAACCATAGGGCTTGATCTTGCAAGAGCTAATGTGGAGGAGAAACAAGAAAGGAGGAAGAAAAGAATTAGGTGGAAAAGGCCACATATGGATCGTGCATGGAGGATTGAAAATAAGAGGAAAATGAGATGGATGAGATTATGAGGATGGTGTAATGGTGGTAGATGGTTTCCTTAGATAGGATCCACCAAATCCAAAGAAAAACCAATGGAGGAAAAAGGTGGTGAAGAATTGTGCATGACCCATGCAAAGTAATAATCCATGATATATTTTGTGAAAACAATAAGATTATGATGGCATTAATCTTATGCATTTCCAAGAAGTGGAAATAAAGCCAAGCACAGGAATTTAATGGACTAGATCCACCCTATTGCACATGAGCTAGAGAAATCCAAAATAAAGACAAACAAGCTCATGGTCTAGTAGGATGGTGGAATTATAAAGTGGTGGAAAAGAAAGGTGATGGAAATGAAATAAAAGATATGCCCCCAACTCAACTTGGGCATTTAGACAATATATCAATAACCAAATACAATATCAAGAGGCAAATACAATTAATAATGCATGTGAGAGAAGAACCAAAGAAAAGGAGTTTTATATGATGCTCAAATGCAAGGTGGCATGATGACATGAGCATGATATAATTATGATGCAATAAATAATATATATGAAGTAGTCAATATCTTACTAGGACAAGTAGCATTACAATTGTGAGACAATTGGGGTGCTACACTTGTCCTCTGGGTCAAGCTGAATGTTCAGAATTATGTTACGACGAAGGCCAAAAAACCGGATCCATAGCTCCTTCGTGGGCCATAATCCGGCATAGCCTTTGATCGTGGAGGCGAAAGCAGAGAGAGAGGTGATTGCGTTGGTAGGAAGGTGGTGCGGCTAGAGTTCGTAGGTGTTCAACCAATCGTGGAAAAAATCGCTGACTGGCAAACCGAATCCCCGCTGGAAATGTGACAGAAACACCACATACTCACCCGGATTGGGTGAGGGGGCGAGTTTGGCAGAGGCGAGGCATGTGGTGATGCCTGCGGGGATGCGCCTGGTGCGGTAGAGCCAGTCCAGGTCATCTTGGCAGACCCAGGATCCGTCCCACGCACCGCGATCCGCCGTCGCAGCGTCTTCCTCCATCTCCTACTCGGCGACGGCGAGCTCCTCTTCAGTCATCTCAAGTTCGCTACCCTCACTGGTGCTAGCGGTGGTGGGGGCCAGCGGCCTAGACTGACAGCGACCCGTGGCGAAGAAGGTGCGCAGCGGCGGCGGCGATGCAGATGCATGTGGAAGCAGTGCGGCGGCGGCGCTACTACTCAATCGCGGTGGCGGCGGCGCTGTCGCGGGAGAAAACGAGGAAGAAGAAAGGGCAGAAGGGAGCGGAAATGGGGAAAGGACCCAAGGGGCACACCCCTCCCCTATTTAACCGCTCCCTCTACGAGGAAGTGGGATCGCGTTTGCGGGCAGGCCACATCGTGTGGCCATGTACACACGGGATTAACCAATCAGCATCAAGCGACACGGAAGGCCACAGGGCGCAGCGGATCCCATGACGCGACGCATTGATGCAGTTAACGAGGAGGCAGGCGTGACGTGACACACGCACAGTAACTCCTGACAGTAACTACGGCGGTTACTGTGGCTGGCCCTTAAAATGAGGCGATGTGATGATTAGCCTCCACGTGGAGAAGCGTACGAGAGAAGGAAGAACAACCCGGATGAGAATGTGGTAACCCGGCCAGCAAGTGAAAACTTGGAATGTGCCAAGGGAAAGTAAATCCATAGAACCGAGATAAGGAGGTAACTCGGAAATAAGATCCAAAGCTCAGTGAAATGGAACCTGATGTGGCCTTAGCGGCCAAGGCAGCTAAGACTGCGCCAGCTTCGGGGACTAATGTTGGGGGGATACCCCCAGGTAGGGTCACGCCGGGGTATAAAGGCCGAGTTAGCCGAGGTTCGGCAAGGCCAAAGCGGAGGCTGGCCGGGCCACCTCAAGGCAGGCCGAATCACAGAGTAACCCGGACCAGGGGACGTCCACCTAACGTGGTCTCAACCGACTTAAGCCGTAAGTCAGAAAGATGTATCTAACTTTCATGCAGGAACAGGTGTGGCCGGATCAACTGCGATCCGGGTCATGCCAAGCTTCTAGGAGAAGGAAGGAATCTCGCTGGTCAAAAGTAGCCCCGGTACGCACGGCATGAGCGAAGCGGACAGAGGCAGGACCAGCAAGGCGTGGCTGACAGAGGTGACGACGCCAATGCCGGGTGACGCAGGCGCCGCAGAGGCTCACGTAGCCTCTGCATGGGTGACGCGGGGAAAAGCGACCCAGTCGGCTTACTATTTTGGGAGGAGGCATATTCCCTGAAATATGCCTCCACGTATGCCCTAAGTGGAGACCTAGCAACCCCTATATAAGGAGGGCTAGGGCCTCTATAGAAAGGTTAGGTTCTACGGGTTGATCTCTGGTTGGTCTTGTACGGGTTAGCCAACGGCGAGAGTAAGAGAGTCCATTCTTCCTCCTCTCCCCAATACAGCTCTAGGAGCGCTTGTAAACCTGGGAAGTGAATAAAATATAAAACTTCTGTGTGTGGAATCACCTCACTATCCCTTCCTGGATTCCCCTAGTGCATTTAGTCCCCACCTTTAGCCTATCCATGGCATCTGTCGTGACACCACCACGACAGTAGGAAAAACATGTGCCAGCCGGATGGGCTAAATCAGCTCAGCCCAATAGGCAAAAGGCAGCACATGAAATAGCAGCCTGGGAGGAGGGGCGGTCGGGTGGGCCTTGGCGCGGCCCTCCGCGCGCCTGCCTGTCTCCCGCCTGGAGGAGGCCACCAGCGAGAAGCCCGGGTGGGTCGGCCGCGGCCCAGCACGCGCCTGCGCGACGGTGAGCGGAAGCGACCGCCCAGCCCGGGTGGGCTGGCTTGTCCTGGCGTGGCGCAGCCCGTTGGCCAGCTCCCCACGAGCTCCTCTTGAAGGGGATCCGCAGTAGAAAACAAAAAAATTCCTACGATGGAACCCCAAAAACTGCCTAGGATCTATCTATGTAGTAATGAAGTAACGGCCAATGCGTATAGAATACATACCCTTGCAGACTGTACGCGGTTAACGTTCCGCGGGGAACGTGGTTGATGTAGTCGTGCTCGTAGCCAACCTAAAGGTCGTGAAGCTCCTCGCAGGTCACCCCTTGCTCCTTCTTCATCTTCATCGTGCAGCAGCTCCGACTCATGACATTTAAGCGCCCCAAGTGTTGCGCATCGTGTCTTCGTACACATCCGGTGCATGATGAGACCTCTGGCTCCCCGATCCCGCCAGGAGTGCGGAAGTTGATATTGTCGTCGGATTGAGGACAAGTATGCCATGAGGGGGTCCTTGAGGCGTGTGGAAGAGAGGGGTGTGAGACGAACGGTGTTCTGGGACGGTGAGCACACAAGTTTACCCAGGTTCGAATCCGCCGGCTTTGAGCGGATCCTACTCCTGCTAGCAATCTAGTAATACGGCAGAGCCGGAATATGGGTTACAAGGGTTTCGCCTGTGCGAGTTGAGATTGTAGACTATTGAGGTGTTGCCCTAAAGGATCTCCCTAGGACGGCTTATATAGATATCCGGCCTAGGGTTTACAAGAGAGATCTATCCGGCTACGACTAAGAGTCAGTTACAGAGTACATCTTGAACTACAAGTAACATTATGGGCCTAAGTCGGTAAGTCTTCTGGGCCTTCCCGTAGCGGGATTGGACTCCGTCTTTCTCCCTAACTGGGCCGCCCGTGAAGCAAAGCTCTAACCCGAAGTGGGCCACCCTGGTCAGTGAGGAACTGTGAGGATAACCGGAAAGTATATCCCCAACAGCAGCCCCCGGAGGCCTCCAAGATCCAAAGTCGGATTTATCATCGTCTAGCTTGATCTTTGGCTTGCAGAATCTTGAAGGGTTCCTGAAACTTCACAACAAAAAATACGATCCGGGTCTTAAAAATAAGTCGGACCTATCAACAGGTCACTCGGATTTTCCAGCTTGATTTCAAACTAAGCCGGAACTTGGTTTCTAACGCCACCTGACACAAGTCATGGTCAAGTCACGTGAACTAACAGGCATGCCGTCAGCACGGCCGTTGGTGGGTCCACGGTTTGCGGAACCGAGGCACCATTTCAATGCGTGTGTGGAGATCGAGGCGATGCAATCATCGCGTGGGTCCTTCCCAGTTCCTTCCATGACGCGTGGCGGTTACACTATAGCATTTGCACGAATCTTGGCGCAGTTAGGTGGATATAAGGGGTTAGGATTTTCTCCTTCTCCTTCCACCAGTCCTTTGCCTTTTCCTCTCCTTCCCATCATCCTGCACGCACAGAGCTCCCCGTTCCTCTCCCACAGAACTCCCAGCGCTGCCCCTTTTAGGTCATCTTCTCGCCGGAGAAATGGCTTCATCTTCTTCCTCTGGCTTGGCGGCAGCAGCGGTGGCGACGGCAGAAGCGGTGGCGGAGAAAGAGAGCTTCCGTGGGATCTGGATCCCCTGCGCTCTCAACGAGGAGGGCCTCAAGAACGTGGAGAAGGAAGGGCTTCTCGCCGCCGGCAACTGGCGGAGCGGCTTCGAGGAAACCGTCCCCAATCCGCGCGATGGCGAACGGGTCCACTTCGGCACCCACCTCGATAGGGGTTTGTCGTTTGCTCCCTCGGAGTTCTTCTCGGAGGTGATTGATCATTACGGAGTTCAACTCCATAACTTTCCTCCCAACTCCATCTTAGAGATGAGCGCATATGCTTCGTTGTGTGAGGGCTTTCTCGGCATTAGGCCGAGTTTGACTCTTTTCCGGTACTACTTTCATGTCCGGAGAAACTCCATTACTGCCGGTGTTCCTTACATCACCGGCACTATTAGTTTTTTGGTTACGCGCATATCCCAAAATTCTAGCTAGTGACTCGGTCAAACAATGGCCAGTCACATTTTTCTATCATAAGGATATTCCGGCTCCCGGCAAAGCCACTGCTTTGCCGGCTTTTGTTGACGGAGCTGCCACGGCCCAACCTTCTTGGGACGAGGCTGCTTCGGCTCTTTCCGACGATCTCATCCTCGCTAAGAGGCGGATCGAATATTTGATCAAACACAAGGGTCTGAAGGGATCCGACTTGGTCCAATGCTGGGTCTCACGTCGGATCCAACCCCTTCAGTACCACGGGGATTGACTGATGCATTCCATCACGTCATCGAAAAAAGATTCCCTCCACATCAGCCCCAAAGCCTACACCACAGAGGGCTATATTAGCCAGATCAAGTGGCTGATCAAGGAGCAGATCGAGAGGAGAATCCTGGAGGTTTCTCTGGATATGCACACGGCGGAAAACCCCGTGGTGCCGGTAAGTTTCTCCAGTACCCCTTTTATGTGTTTCAATCTTTGAATTACATTGCAATGCTGATATGTTTTCTTATTTTCAACTCGTTGACCTCCCCGAGTCGGAATTTTCTCCTCTCGGAGGATATCCTCCTGAGTTCTCTCAGGAGACAGAGGTGGTCCCATTGCCGGACCTTGCGCTCAAAAAGCGCAAAGCTCCGACGGTGGCTGTTGGCACAAAGGAGGTGCCTGTTGTGAAGAGGTAACTTTCAATCACAATTTCCGCCTTTGTACTTTACTCGAATTTCTTTCCAAGATGTAATGTTTCCGACTTTATTACATTCTCAGAGCAAAGCCGCTCGTCAAGGGCAAAGGGAAAGGGATTCCTTCGAAGCCGCTGCGGCAGACAAAGCTTACCATAGCTTTTCCTGCCGTGGCTCCTCTGACTCCTGCCCCTCAACCTTCCACAACACCGGTGATCTCCCCGGTCGCTGCAGAAGATCCGACTCCTTCATCGGAGCCTGCGAACCTTGAGTCGCAAACTAACATCACCATGGGTGAGTCAGATTTAGATAAGGGTGAACCCTCTTTGGGTAATGATCCCTCGGCAGAAACCTTCGCCGAAAACCTCCTCAGCAATCCGGGACTTGCCAAGCTTGGCCTATCCCGGAAATCTATAGAAGAGATCCAACGGCTAGCCAGGCAATGCCTGGAGAAAAGAAATTTGTCTGCCGAAGAAGAAGCACAAGAAGCAGAGGACATCAAGTTCTTTGACCTTCTCGACCAAGTGCGCCTTTGTGACGAGAGGATTAGGACTGGGGAGCTTCCAACAGCCCCAGTGATTCCTCTGACTCTCGCCGAAAAGGTGGTTGCTGAAGTGAACGCGGGTTTGGATAAACTCACCCGCGAACAACATGTAAGTCGGAATTCCAACTCATGTTTCTTCCATTATTTTATATCATATCCTCTAGTCCCCAAGCATGAAGTAGGATATATAATCCGGGTTTATGCTTCATTAGGATGCCAAAGAACGAACTAGTGTAGCCCCTAAGGCTCGTGCTGATATTAGCAAAAATATTAGCCCGAGTCTTAAGTAGCTTTCTGACTTTGGGTATTCTGACTTACAAAAAGTATGTTCCTATAACCAGGATTTATTGAAGAATGTCTGTGATAAGCGGAGAGAGATCAAAGCTCTCTGACTTAAAAATGCTGAACTTAAAGTAGCAAAGGATGAAGCCGAAGGTAAACATTCCGAGATTCAAACCTTGTCTTTGTATTTCAATGTCGAATTTTTTTGAACTGTTGTTCTTTTTGACTTACAGCGCTAGTGAAACAATCCTGCACCATGATCGAAGAGGCCGAGAACCTCAAGACCCTGGTAGTGGAGAACAAGGAGCTTCACCAAGAGTTGGATAAGCTCAAGGTGGATCACGATAAGAGCATAGCTCAAGTCCTTGAATCCTCCTCCATGGCTACTGAAGAGCGTTATCGCAAGATCGCTGCTCAAGATAAAATAATCTCGGACCTCAGGAATGAGCTAAGCAGAGAGAGGGACCTTTCCTAGGCGCTTCGGGATGAACTCCAAAGTCTCTGAGAGGAGAAGACCAAAATTGACGACGTCATTTTCGGTACGTTCCATCTGTTTGACTTATCTTTTCTTCGACTTTCTTCAATGTCGGATATTTCTTAACTTGTTTTGTATATAGGTCCTCTAAACCTGACGGACTCCACCTCTGCTGAGCCCCGCACCCACCGGCTTACCCAAGTCGGCGACATGCTTCATGACTTCCGCCAATCCCTTGAGGATATTGGCGAAGCCCTCCAGATTCCGGACATGCACCGCATGTCGCATTTTCAGGTGCGGGACAAGGCAAAGGAAATTCCGCAGCTCGTTCAGGATTGGAACATGTCCTACGCGCGATCCGCAGCGTAGAACACTCTCACCATGGTCATGAGCCACCATGGAAACATGGAGATATGGCAAGTGACCAGAGGGTACTCTATAGTGGATGAAGATGGCCAGGAGCAGGACATCAAGGCCATTATGGACTCCTGTGGCGGATATGGGTGTCATGTAGCTGCCTTGACCAGCTACGATACTCCATTCTTCAACCGCGTGGACACTCCGCCTCCGCCTCCAGAAGAAACAGCAGAAATTTCCGACGATGAACGCACCACCTCAAATGTGGACATCTCGGAAAGATATCAAGGCGACGTATCCAGCAAGCCGGCAGCTCCTGCATCTCCTCCTGCATCATAGATAAGAAACTTTTGTATTATTCCGGAAAAACATGATGCGTCTGTAAATATGCAATACTTTAACTTTGTTAGTGCTAAGCTTTTGATCTATTCAGCACTTTTTGGTTTGAATTTTTTGTGTGTGCCTGAAATGTTTACACAAGCACTTGTATTTTTTCGTCTCTACTTATCATTTATCTGGCTTTCCGCCTCATCCCTTTCGTGAGCCGGCTAAACGTTCCGCCGGAAACTTTGCCGAGCAACGGAGCTCAATTGCTAAACCAGTTTAAACTCGGAAACAAAACCGGCTTCTAGTACCAACAATTCACTACTCGGAAAATGCCCACATCCAGCAATCAGACAAATAACCAAAGTAAAGACTAGAAATTTTAGAGTTATACCCGAAGGTAGAAATTTTAGAATCGGCAATCTAAACCAGAACGAACATGAGCATAAAGTATTTTCAAGCATTCTGGGATTTTTGACTATGACATGATCATTTGGAAATAAGATGGTAAAAACTTCTGAGAAAACCTTGAGGCAACCAAAACTTTTATTTCTCCCAGAGCATGTACATATATATGATTATAAAGAAGGATAAACTAAGAATAAAAGGGACGTAGCTGAGCAATATTCCATGGTCTGTCTAACTCATCCGGATTTGTACTGCCTCCAGCTCTCTTTCTCTTCTTAGTAGCAGGTCTTTCTTTGACTAGCCTCATGTCAGTTAAGTAGTACGATCCATTGTGTAATACTCGACTAACTAAAAAGGGCCCTTCCCATACTGGGGAAAGTTTGTGCTTTCTTTGTTGCACAAGCCGGAGAACCAAATCACCTTTATTGAAAGATCTATTTCGGACTCTCTGGCTATGATACTTGCACAACTTCTGCTGATAGGCTGTAGATCTCATTTCAGCAACGACGCGAACTTCTTCGACTAAGTCGAGATCGTTTTGTCGAGAAATCTCGGCATCCTCTTTAATATACACGGCCACTCTAGGAGAAGTATGAATTAAATCGCTAGGAAGAACTCCTTCTGCTCCATAGACCAAGAAGAAAGGTGTGTATCCTGTTGACCTATTTGGAGTTGTTCGTAAGCTCCATATCAGAGAGGGTAATTCCTCCGCCCAAGCCCCCGCAGCATGTCGTAGTGGTGCTTCGAGTCTCGGTTTTAGGCCCTGTAGGATTAAACCATTTGCTCTTTCGAATTGTCCGTTAGCTTGTGGATGTGCGACTGACGCAATGTCAAGCTGGATATTTTGCTCGTTGCAGAATTCAGCCAATTCTCCCATAGAGAAGATACTCCCGTTGTCCGTGATAATGCGATGTGGATAACCATACCGGATTATAACATCCTCGACAAATCTTTTGGCTGTTGCTCCATCACAACTAGTGATAGGTTTAGCCTCAATCCATTTTGTGAATTTATCCACCATTACTAAGAGATGAGTAAATCCACTTGGAGCTCGTTTAAATGGTCCTACCATATCAAGCCCCCAGACCGCAAAGGGCCATGTTATAGGTATTGTTCGCAGCTGATCAGCCGGAACATGAGCTTGCTTGGCGTACTTTTGGCAGCCTTTGCACGTCTTGACTAATCGTTCGGCATCATAGATTCATCCGAGGATGCGGGAACATCAGCGTTTGTTCCAATTGCCTCCAGCACAGAGTCGGTGTTTTTCCAGCATCGGCAGAGCCGGATCCGGATCCCACGTATCCGATGAAGTGCGACGCGTGCTTCCTGAGGTACCTGCGGCCTTCGCGATCAGCCATGTCGAAACTTTTGATGGTCTCGAGGATTGCATTTGCGCTTTCGCCTTGCAGTATCATACGTCTTAGTGTGTACCTCAGAAAAGGCATGTCTGTCTCGGCGTCATTAGAGCTGGAATCAGTGTCGTTGATATGCTCCTCCTGAATTTCGACTTCCTCGGGTGGGTCGATCTGGGATCCGGCTTCTCCAAGGAGATCCACTCCAGATTCGACTTGGACCGCTAGGTCTTCTTCAGGCTCTGATTTCTCCACTATCTCCGCAATTGGTGCGGGCTGGGTGGGATTAGGGTTTTCTGAGATCCGGAATTCTGCCGCCTCCGCGGACAAAGGGGACCCAAAAAATTCTTCTGCTTCTATCATCACCGCTAGGGTGGGTTGGGCAGGTTCAGCAAAACTGATGTAGACATCGATCTCGCCAAAATACATGATTGTGTAGGCAGTCATAGCCTCCCTTGCCAGAATCCAAGTCTCGTCGAGAACGATGATAGGGACATCACTGGCACAGAGAATGCGACCGACGGCGATAGTCTCGCCGATTCCGATTCTTGCAGATTCCGCTTGGAACGTAGATCCGAAGCTCACTTGCCCCACGGTAGGCGCCAACTGTCGTCGGATTAAGGACACGTACGCCATGAGGGGGTCCTCGAGGCGTGCGGAAGAGAGGGGTGTGAGACGTACGGTGTTTCGGGACGGTGAGCACACAAGTTTACCCAGGTTCGAATCCGCCAGCTTTGAGCGGATCCTACTCCTGCTAGCAATCCAGTAATACGGCAGAGCCGGAATATGGGTTACAAGGGTTTCGCCTGTGCGAGTTGAGATTGTAGACTATTGAGGTGTTGCCCTAAAGGCTCTCCCTAGGATGGCTTATATAGATATCCGGCCTAGGGTTTACAGGAGAGATCTATCCGGCTACGACTAAGAGTCGGTTATAGAGTACATCTTGAACTACAAGTAACATTACGGGCCTAAGTCGGTAAGTATTCTGGGCCTTCCCGTAGCCGGATTGGACTTCGTCTTTCTCCCTAACTGGGCCGCCTGTGAAGCAAAGCTCTAACCCGAAGTGGGCCACCCTGGTTAGTGAGGAACTGTGAGGATACCCGGAAAGTATATCCCGAACATATATCCGGCTAGAATCCCTGCAGCGCAACGGGGTACTGAAGGTGTGCCTTGATCGCGCACTCCAAACTTGGGGCCATGGTCACAAGGGCTAGAGAGAGAGGGAAGGAGGAAGTCAACCAAAGGACTTCTCCAAATATTGGGTGTGTTTAATCCCACCCATGGGTACCCCTTTATATAGGCGGAGGGGGGCGTGTCCTCTCCCCTAGGTGCCCCATGTGGGACAAATTAAACAAGGAAATAAATAGAAAAACTGCTCACAGCCGGATGGGCCTGGGGTTCCCACCGCGACCCAAAAACACTGGGCAGAGGCGGTGGCCTGCGGGGGCCTAGCGACCCCGGGTGGGCCAGCCCTACGCCAGCAGCCCAGTTCACCCTGGCAGCGACCAGGCGCCCACCCCGGGTGGGCCGGCTCTGCCTCCCGGTGGCCCAACAAGCCTGCCCGGTCCGCTCCCCCGCGAGCCCCGCATGGGCCGGGGTTGAGCAGGCCGGCAGCGACGGCCGGCGGCTGTGGCTCGCCCCGTGCGGCGGCCTTTAACTGCTGCCCGCCCACGAGCGCAGCCCAGCTGCATGCCGCCTTGTGCGGTGGAGTTATCTGCCTCCCACCGGGCTGGCTGTTTTTTTCCTTTTCTTTTTCTTTTTCTGGAGCTTTTCTTCTAGGCCCTTTTCTCTCTAGGATTTGGCCTAATATAAAAGTTGCTTTTATAAATCTTAATCTAAATATTATTTAGTATATATAAATTCATCATTAACATATAATAAATGTATATTAAATCCCCATTTATCCGAAAACACTTTTCCGGTCTTTTCCTTTATTCTTTCTCCGAACAACTTCATATCTCTTCGCGAAACGATTTCGACTTTCTCTTTCTCTACTATGATTCCGTCTTATGAATGATCCTTCTCATCGTACCCTTAAGTGTATCCTCTCACGGCTCGGGAATGCTCTAGACATGATATGTATTAATGATCAACAAAGGGACCAGGGATATCCATGTGACCCCTATGCATTCCTGATGACAATGTCGTTTGAACGGCTAAATGTAGCATCCAATTCCTTGTTCAATCTCGTTCACAACAAGTTCTGTTTTCTTGTTACCGTGACATTACATCCCCGTGACCGAGTCACATGTTGGAACATTTATGGATGTAATCTTACCAAGTCGGCCGTATGTATCTTTAACCGTCATGTGGGAGAACAAATCCCGGTCTTGCAGTCACATGTCATCAACTGTTCCTTCGGAATACCCAACATACACCTTTATGGCTACTGTATTACCAGATGACGGTTGATGCAGTCAAATCAGCCTCGAAAAACAGTGAGTAATATGAGCTCACGGTCTAAGGAAAAGGAGTCTAGGTATAGTGGTTGCAACAATGAACTATATGACTTAATCGTGTTGCAATCCTTCGAGGAATGTCCAATCACATCATTCTCCAATGATATGATCCCGTTGTCAATTGGCATAAATGCCCATGATCTTGAAACCCAGATCATCCTCATGACCAACGAACTAGTATGAATAGAGGCTACAAGGGACTTGGTTGTTTCATACCACACCTGTACCAATGTTTCTACTTGGCACAATTATAGCACAATATGAAACTATTATAAACTAATTGAGATATGACAATAAAAAACTATTTATTATTTGCCTCTAGGGCATATCTCCTTTAGTATCCCACTTGCACTAGAGTACAAATAATCTAGCTCGCATTTTACTCATATAAACCATATAACTTATGCGTTTATAGATCATGCATGCTCATGGGAAACGTCATGTCCATGTTCTGTTTTACCAGATTATTATGTCTTTTGCAAATCATTACTGTCTTCCTAATTTTGACATTCACACCATTATCGTATAATGGGTTGAAGCATTTGTATGGCGACAAAGTGAGACTTTGTTTCTAGTGTTTATGATGACGGTCATTTTCACCGTTGTCATCTAAACTTCGAAACACACTTTGCTATCCTTTGTGTATATACTGTAGTCATGGTAGCAGAACGAGGCTGGATTACAGGAGCTTACAGTGACTTTAGATCAACCTCGAGGGCTTTCTCATGGGCACTGGGCCCTGGGACACATCATTCTACATTAAAAGCGAACTAGCCCCACCATAACATTATACATCACATCATATGGAGCATTTATACTTCTATATCTATGTAGATCCTAGTGCATGAAATGCAATTATGCCACTTACTTTGCTTCTTGCTATTTAAGTACAAACTTAATTCTGGTTTAGTGATCAACTTAGGAATCACTTAAAGACACGTTCTTACAGTTAAGACTTTTTCCTACCAACCAGAACTTCGGGTCACATTATGTCGAGTATACAACATGGTTATATGGAAGAACCTATGGCTGAGGCATATGAGATGCAACACATCTCTTTCTTTCAACCATAGTTGCAATACTAACTCAATGCTTCATATAGTAAGAACTTATTTCTTACCTTGTTCCATTCTGAGCTTCTTCAGAATATTTGCTTAGGACATTCTAAACATCTTTCAGAATCAAGTCCAGGAAGCATTTGACATTCAGTGTTTATTAAATTCACCAATCTATCTCGATAGATCTTATTGTTTATAGCTTCAAGTTCATCCTTATTTGTCTAATTTAAATATTATTAACACCAATCACATCATTCACATATGTCGTCCACATATCCTAGAATGGTTTCACGCTCCCACTCAAATATGACATTCATGTTTGAGATCCAAGGATTTCACTTAGCTCCCATTCAAAATATGTCAGCTACATATCATGAATTAGCCAAGCTTATTTGCTCCCACTCAAATCTAGATCCTCTCGATAATCTTGGACATTCCAAAATTCCTGGATCACCATTAAATTGAGAATTCCACTAACGAGATTTCAATGACCATTCATTTCTCGCACTTAGGTCCATCGCGCTTCTTTGTATTTCGTAGGTATGGCTTATTCAAAACATGACAAGTGAATCAAAGATATAATTCCACAGACTTGCAGAATATATCATTAAATCATACTTACCTTAGTAAAAGCATTCGATGAAACTTTATGATCATTATCATTGGTTTCTCCTCTATTTGTAGAGTTTGGTTTCACGAAAAAAATTCCGCTGCACCACTCAAGAATTCGGAGGTAAGGTCTAATACCTTGTTTTGATCTTTTACTTTCTTCCACATGTACCTTCATCAAGACACATCAACTTAGGACAACAACAGGTTTGCCCCTTGTGGAAGATGCATTCATAGCTTCCTAAGAATTCTTTACAAAGACTTGTTTATTCGCCATGATTTTGACTTATCGAAATCTCCAAAAACTCGAACGTGCCATAACACTTATGGTGTTGTTCCCATGAATCTTTTAGATGTTCCTTTGTATTTCAAATGAGTGTTTGCTTATTTTGATCTTTAATTCTAAACGTAAACTATAACCCCTATAAGAGAAAATATTATACCATATGTATCTTAATACATAATGATTATGATGTTAAGACGTTTCAACACAGTTTGAATTCATCCAAATATCATAATTTGTGAAACATCTTTCACAAGTCGCTTTTATGCTAAGCTAAACTTGAATACTTTAGTCGTGTTGATCAAATCGAAGAGACTTCATATTCTTGTTAATTTCAATATCCTCTTATTGTTGTGAACTCATTTGAAAAATTCAAATCATTTCATAACTTCATGTTTCATTAAGTATATATGCTTATTCACTTAAGTCCACAACTAACAAATGATTTCTACTACTTGTTGAAAATACGATACATCACTATGTATAAGATTCAACATTTCTTCGCATATCACCGTTTTACCAGAATGCGGAGTTTTAGTCATTCTGCCCAAGAGGCATGGTTTTGCAAAGTCTCTAGATTAAGCATCTAGGACCCCGATCTTCATAAAGAACATGCAATAACCAAAATGACTTAAACTATAGTGTCATTTTATCATTAAACTTTGGATATCTTTTAGCATTGTAATCCTTCATAAATGTTTAAACTATTTTCATTAACATAGTGATGAGAATAACTTGTTTATAATCGTAATGTGACCATAACGGTATTGTTCATAAGAATAGTACAAACTGGCTTGTAACTTCTTCATATGAATAATCGTCTTGCCAAAAGCGAGACACGCAAACAGGGATTACAAATTTATATTCAAGTCCACTAATCCAAATGACAAACTTTGAGGGAAGAGGTGATGTCGGCCATCAACTATTTTGCTTGCTGTCATCAAGTCACGTTGCCTCAAAACCAGCAATTCTCAAGCAGATCCTCCTGTTCTTACAAATGGGACAAGTATCAAATACTTTGCAAACTGTAACGAGTTTTTGCAAGAACCACATTTATAATTTTGTATATCTAGCATATACCTTTTTCATCCATGACCTCCATTGCAATAAAGCCCTTCCAAGAGTTCTCAACTCTAATGCAAGATCACTTAATGTTTTTCCAAACAATCTCTTTTCATCCATGATGGAGGAAAACCCATCCAATGGCTCATACTCTATGTGCCTTATTCTGTATAATACAAAATTGCAGTCCAACTCTCCATCGAATGGAGAATGGCTTATTGGATGAATATGGAGAAAACACAAACATTCCGGAGTCATCGAATTATCTCCTAATGGTTATTGTATCAAGAAGAGAAGATCACCTTTTTACGAGGATATCCCTCAGGCGTGGGTATTAATCTATGTAGTTGCGAAAAGGCTAGAAAAAGTGCACGCGTTCCCGAGCACGCTCTCAATCACTGATGTTGCTGCATGTGGCGTCCGGAGAGTCCTTCGTGCATTTTCCCTAGCCTTCCCCGCGTGACACGTGGTGCCTGCAGAGAGAGGGGTGGAGGTCCTTTTTCCCTTTCTTTTTTAGATTCAAACACGAAAAATGCGATATCTTTTAAACGAATTATCCAAACTGAGATCCGTTTTCACAATTGCGCTAGTAACGTTGAAATCTACAAAACTAGATCCCATATGATATGTTTTGCACTACCCTTTAACCCTACATTGCACTGCCTTCGGATGTGTTGCACTGCCTTAGTTCGCAGTGCACTGCGTGGTGTCCAGGCAGTGTCCTACCCACTGTCCAGGCAGTGCACCTTCCATTAACTGCCTTGTTGTCCTGTGTTGCACTGCCTTAGTTCGCAGTGCACTGCGCGGTGTCCAGGCAGTGTACTACGCACTGTCCAAGCAGTGCACCGTCCATGCACTGTCTTGTTGTTCTGTGTTGCACTGCCTTAGTTCGCAGTGCACTGCGCGGTGTCTAGACAGTGTACTACGCACTGTCCATGCAGTGCACCGTCCATGCACTGCCTTGTTGTTCTGTGTTGCACTGCCTTAGTTCGCAGTGCACTGCGCGGTGTCCAGGCAGTGTACTACACACTGTCCAGGCAGTGCACTGTCGATGCACTGCCTCGTTGTTCTGTGTTGCACTGCCTTAGTTCGCAGTGCATTGCACGGTGTCCTGGCAGTGTACTGCCATTGCCTTACACTGCCTTCGGTCGTAGTACACTGCGCGGTGTCCAGGCAGTGCACCATCCAAGCACTGCCTTGTTTTACTGTGTTGCACTGTCTAAGGTTGCAATGCACTGCGCGATGTACTTGGAGTGCACGGTGTACTGTGTTGCACTGCTTTTGGTCGACAGTAAACGAGTTGCACCGCTCGTGCACTACCTTATTGCACTACGTGGAACTGCCTTTCGTCACGTGCACTGCATGAGCAGTTAGCCACGTGTCGGGCTGCCGTGTGGCTGGAAATACACGTGCTGCCGTGCGGTCGGAATACACGCGCTGCCGAGCGGCCGGAAATACGCACGGGTGAGCTTCCACATGCCACGTGTCGGGCTGCCGTGCGGCCGGAAATGTGCGCGCTGCGGCCGAAACGCGCGCTTCCTGAAGAGCGTGCTCCCGCTAGTCGTTCCCATGAAGTTGGACCCTTTTGCTAAGTTCCATATTAAGCAATATATTCCCATGGTCGCAAAGGACCTCCATGGGATAGGCTAAGATCTACTAAGATATTTGCAAACAGACATCTAGACTAAGTTCATAATAAGAGATCAATTTATAATTGGTCTCCACTAAAATTTTCATCCCCTGGACGATTTTAGTCATCACATGATCCCTATCCTCTGCACCTCCCCCGATCATCACGTCCATCAGTGCACTATCAAAGGTAGACATTCAATAATGTTAATCACATCATCCATGTGACTCATGCTCGATCTTTCGATCTCTTGTGTTCCGAGGCCATGTCTGTACATGCTAGGCTCACCAAATCTAACTTGTGTGTATTCGCTGTGCAACATGGCTTACACCCACTGTATACGAACGTAGATATGTCTAACCCCTGATCATCACAGCCGGCCTCATAACGAAGAACTTTCTTGGTGGTGTACACACAAGGGGAACATGGAACATTGGAATTCAATAGGGATTATCTTATTTGCTACCGTTGAGTATCTAAATAGTAGCACACAATAAGATGTACTCCCTCCGTTTCAAAATATAAGACATTTTAGCTTTAGGAAAGAAGTGTATCTAGACTACTTTTAGTGTGTAGATTCATCTAAGTTTGGAGTGAACCTATACACTAAAAGAAGTTTAGATACACTCCTTTCACAAAGCTAAAACATCTTATATTTTGAAACGGAGGGAGTAAAATAGATATCAACATCATATGTATAATGTGATATGATATGGTACTTCTTGTTGCGCCTTGATCTCCATCGAGCGTTCCAACATGATTTCCATCTTGCCCTTGGTTTCACGCCAAGTCCACGACGCTGCCACCAGGTCGTCCATCGGAACGATGACTATTACTATACTACTTAGTAACAGAAAAGTAAACTACTTTACCTTCGCAACGACCAATGCCATATCATAATCACATGCCCCCCGCAAAATATGTTGGGTCCGCAGCATAGAAAACAAAAAAATTCCTACGATGAGAACTACACGCCAAGATCTATCTACTAGGTACAAAGCAACGGGTGGACATACATCCATCGAGAACTTACCCTCGAAGACAACGAGTTTTGTTAACGAGTAGGAACTCGTGGTTGATGTAGTCGTACACTTGCCGATCTCAAGATCGTGTGGATGTCCGAGCACCACAAATCAGCAACGCATCCGTCCTCGCACACACGTTCAAGCCACCGGACAACCTCCACCTCCTCGCTCCAGCGATCCAGCGGAAGCAGCAACTCCTTCTAGACGAAATGCCACTGGGAACATGTATCTCGCTAATCCGAGACCATGGGGAATAATTCTAGAGGGGGAGAGAGATCCTTTACGAGGAGGTGTGAGGAAGAAGGAGGAAGAGGGGGTACCCCCTCCATGGCCGGCGCCTCATGGAGGTGACCCCTCACCTCCTCCATTCATGTGGTGGTAACTCCTCCATGTTAAAATGCCTCTTCACATTCCCTTTTAAAATCCCCACTTTAAATGCATTAAAATTCTCTAAGTTTAATGCTCTCTCATTTAATAAAACTCTTTTATTAAATTTATTCAGAATTTTGTTAATTACTTTAATTAACAAATATTCACATATAACCCCTTGCAATATTTCAATATCACATGCAGAACCACTTTCTGCAATTTCACCCGAAACAATTTCCGGTTTCTATCGAAACAATTCCTGCGCTTTGCAATTCTTTCGTTTGAAACATATGTGCTCCAAAATGGTGTCCGGTAACTCTTAAGTGTGTCACCCTACGGTTCGCAAATAATGCAGACATGATTGAGACTCCTCTCAGATCAATAATCAGAAGCGGGACCTGGAGATCCATACTGACTCCTAGATATTCAATGATGACTTCTGTGATCGCGAGAACCTTTAATGCTTGTAATTTAATCCCTTTGTCTCATGATATAATACATGTCCGAGATTCGATCATCGGTATCCAAATACCTAGCTTGATCTCGTTACCGACATGCACTCTTTTCTCATTCCCGTGATATTACATTCTAGTGATCACATCACTTGCTTGCAAGCTATCTTAATGTGATATAACCAAGAGGGCCCAGAGTATATCTATCCGTCATCGGGATTGAAAAATTCCACTCTTGATCCATGAGCCTCAACATAACACCTTCGTAGTACTGAACCCATCTTTATAGTCACCCTATTACGGTGTGACGTTTGATGTTATCAAGATACTCTTCCGGTGTTAGCAATTAACATGATCTCATGGTCTAAGGATAAAGATTACTTCGTATGATATTATAGCAATGTAAACATAATGACTTGATCGTAATGCTATATTTCGGATGAATGTTCATCACATCATTTCACAAATGTTGTGACCTTGTTATTAACAACATCCAATGTCCATGATCAGGAATCCTTGATCATCTTGTTAATCAACAAGCTAGTCTATAAGAGAGGCAGAACTAGGAACACTTTTTGTTTATTAAACACACATGTATTGATGTTTCCGATCAATACAATTATAGCATCCAAAATAAACGTCTATCATATATAAGGAATACATAATAACAACTTTATTATTGCCGCTCAGGGCATATTTCCTTCAGTCTCCCACTTGCACTAGAGAGAATTATCTAGTTCACATAGTGATAAATCTAACACCCATGGAGTTTTGGTGTTGATCATGTTTTGCCCTAGGGAGAGCTTTCGTCAACGGATCTGCTACATTTAGGTTTGTGTGTACTTTACAAATCTTTATATCTCCATCCTTGACATGTTCGCAGATGGAGTGAAACCGATGCTTAATATGCTTGGAATTATTGTGACACCTTGGTTCCTTGGCATTGGCTATGGCTCCATTATTCTCACAATAGATCACCATTGGGTCCAATGCACTAGGAACCACACCTAGTTCCGTAATGAACTCTTTCATCCAAACCGCTTCCTGCGACGCTTCTGAAGCAGCAACATATTCCACCTACGTCGTTGATCCAGCCACCACGGGTTGTTTGGAACTCCTCCAACTAACTACTGCTCCGTTCAAGAGAAATACGTATCCGGATTGAGACTTAGAGTCATCCGGATCGGTGTCAAAGCTAGCATCGACATAACACTTAGCGACTAGCTCTTCTTCACCTCCGTATATAAGAAACATATCCCTAGTTCTTCTCAAGTACTTGAGGATGTTCTTGACCGCTATCCAGTGTTCCGAACCTGGATCAGATTGGTACCTACTAGTCAAACTAATAGCATGTGCCACATCTGGTCTTGTACATAGCACGGCATACATAATAGAGCCTATGGCCGAGGCATAGGGGATCTTATCCATTATCTCTCTTTCTTCCGCCATAGCCAGACTTTGAGTCTTACTCAATGTCTTGCCTTGCAACATAGGTAAGAACCCCTTCTTACTTCCGTCCATATTAAACTTCTTTAATATCATATCAAGGTATGTACTCCGCGATAGCCTAATTAGGCGCTTTGATCTATCTCTATAGATTTTAATGCCTAATATATATGATGCTTCACCAAGGTCTTTCATCAAAAATTTGCTGTTCAGATAACTTTTAACACTGTCTAAAAGATCTATATCATTTCCAATCAATAATATGTCATCCACATATAATATCAGAAATGCCACATTGCTCCCACTCACTTTCTTGTAAATACAAGCCTCTCTGTAAGTTTGGACAAATCTAAACTCTTTGATCACCTCATCAAAGCAGAGATTCCAACTTCGGGATGCTTGCTTCAGTCCATAAATGGATCGCTGAAGTTTGCATACCTTATTAGCATCCTTAGGATCAACAAAACCCTTAGGTTGCATCATATACAACTCTTATTCAATATTACCATTGAGGAACGCAGTTTTGACATCCATCTGCCATATTTCATAATCGAAATATGCAGCAATTGCTAACATAATCCTAACCGACTTAAGCATCGCTACGGGAGAGAATGTCTCATCGTAGTCAACTCCTTGAATTTTTCGAAACCCCTTTGCGACAAGTCGAGCCTTATAGATGGTCACATTACCATCAGCATCAGTTTTTCTTTTGAAAATCCATTTATTCTCAACGGCCTTTCGATCGTGAGGTAAGTCCACCAAGGTCCAAACCTGGTTCTCGTACATGGATTCCATCTCGGATTTCATGGCTTCTAGCCATTTGTTGGAATCCAGGCTCATCATCGCTTCTTCATACGTTGTAGGGTCATCCATTTCATCAACCATGAAATTCACAACAGGATTACCGTACAGTTCAGGAGTTGCACGTGTCCTACTTGACCTACGAGGTTCGGTAGTGTCCTCTTTCAGAGTTTCATGATCAATATCGTTAGCTCTCTCTTCATTAGGTGAAGTCAACTCCGAAACAATTTCCGGTGCTGCGCTACTCGCCATTTCATGAAGAGAAGGTTAAATAACCTCTTCGAGTTCTACCTTCCGACTACTCATACCTTTTGCGAGAAACTCCTTCTCAAGAAAGGATCCATTCTTGGCAACAAAAACCTTGCCCTCGGATCTGTGATAGAAGGTATACCCAATCGTTTCCTTAGGGTATCCTATGAAGACGCATTTTTCCGCTTTGGGTTCGAGTTTATCCGGCTGAAGTTTCTTCACATAAACATCGCATCCCCAAACTTTAAGAAATGACAACTTAGGTTTGTTTCCAAACCATAATTCATACGGTGTCGTTTCAACAGATTTAGATGGTGCCCGATTTAAAGTGAATGCAGCTGTTTCCAGTGCATAACCCAAAAATGACAATGGCAAGTCAGTCAGAGACATCATAGATCGAACCATATCCAATAAAGTACGATTACGATGTTCCGACACACCATTACGTTGTGGTGTTCCGGCAGGCGTGAGTTGTGAAACTATTCCACGCTCTTTCATGTGTGTGCTAAACTCGTAACTTAGATACTCACCTCCACGGTCAGACCGAAGAAATTTGATCTTTCTACTACGATGATTTTCCACTTCATTCTGAAATTCCTTGAACTTTTCAAAGGTTTTAGACTTGTGTTTCATCAAATAGATATACCCTTATCTACTCAAATCATCCGTGAAAGTAACAAAATAACGATATCCACCTCGCACCGACACACTCATTGGTCCACACACATCAGTATGTATGATTTCCAATAAATCTGTCGCCTATTCCATTGAACCAGAAAACGACGTTCTAGTCATCTTGCCCATAAGGCATGGCTCACATGTATCAAATGATTCAAAATCAAGTGATTCCAAAAGTCCATCAGAATGGAGTTTCTTCATGCGTTTAACGCCCATATGACCTAGACGGCAGTGCCACATATATGCAGATATATCATTATCAAGTTTAATCCTTTTAGCATCAACATTATGAATATGCATAATACTACTATCAAGATCCAATAGAAATAAACCATTCAACACAGGTGCATGACCATAAAAGATATCATTCTTATAAATCGAACAACCATTGTTTTCAGATTTAAAGGAATAACCACTTTGCATCAAACACGATCCGGATACAATGTTCATGCTCAGTGCAGGCACCAAATAACAATTATTTAGGTTTATAACTAATCCTGATGGCATATGGAGAGGTAGCGTCCCGACGGCGATCACATCAACTCTTGATCCATTGCCGACCCGCATCCTGACCTCATCCCTTGCTAGTTGTCGCTTGTTCCGCAGCCCCTGAACCGAGTTACATATATTAGCAACCGATCTCGTATCAAATACCCAGGTGCTAGTGCGAGTACTAGTCAAGTACACATCAATAACATGTATATCACATATACCTTTGTTTGCCTTGCCGGCCTTCTTGTCCGCCAAATACTTGGGGCAATTGCGCTTCCAATGGCCAGTCCCCTTGCAATAGTAACACTCGGTGTCAGACTTAGGGCCAGCTCGGGGTTTCTTTTCAGGTGTAGCAACAGATTTGCCACCCTTCTTTCCCTTGTGCTTGCCTTTCTTGTCCTTCTTGAAACCGGTGGTCTTATTGATCATCAAAACTTGATGTTCTTTCCTAATCTCCACTTCTGTAGTCTTAAGCATTGACAGAAGCTCGGGATGAGACTTCTTCATGCCCTGCATATTATAGTTCATCACGAAGCTCTTGTAGCTAGGTGGCAGAGATTGGAGAACACGATGTATGCCTAAGTCAATGGGAGGACACAAGCTTATTGCCGTACCCAGACATTTTGAGTACGTGCTCACTAACGGAGCTGTTCTTCTCCATCATGCAGCTAAAGAACTTTTCAGTAGCATTATAACTCTCTACGTCAGCATGGGTATTGAGAATCATTTTCAATTCTCCCATGGTATCAAAGGCATTGCCATTTTCGAAATGCTTTCGAAGCTCTGGCTCTAGCCCATACAGTATGCCGCAATGAACTAAGTTGTTGTCCTCCTGACGAGTCATATAGACATTATTTTCCTCGTCAGGGGCATCAGGAGCTGGTGGGGGGCCTAGTGGCGCCTCTAGCACATATTGCTTTTGTGCAGCAGTGAGGAGAATCCTCAAATTCATAGCCCAGTTGGTGAAGTTGCTACCATTCGCAACAAGTTTCTCTTTCTCCATGAACACATTAAAATTAAAAGCAGGTGGTGCCATCTACAACAGAATTTGTAAAGTTTATTTAGACTAAGTTTATGATAGAGTGAGTTCAACTAATCCAAATTACTAATGAACTCCCACTCAAAAACGACATCCCTCGTGTCCTTTTGGTGATTACATGAACCAAATCCACTACACCAAGTCCGATCATCACGTGAGTTGATGTACCTTCAAAGGCGAGCATCTATATGGGCATCATATCAACTATATGACTCATGCTTAACCTTTCGGTCCATGTTTCGAGGCCATGTTTGTACATGCTAGGCTCGCCAAGTAAGAACCTTAGTATTCGCATGTGTAAAACTGTCTTACACCCGTTCCTATGAAAGCGTAGATTCGACTACACCCGATCATCACGTGATGTCTCGAAACACGATCCACAGAACGGTGCATACTTAAGGAAGAACACATTTTTATCTTGATATCTAAATGAGGGATCATCTTACAATGCTACAAAAAGTGCCAAACTAGCAGTATAAGATGCTAACATCTAATGTGTAAAGTGAGATGATATGGTCCATGCATTTGATCTCTATCGTTTGCATCGTGGTATGATCTCTATCATTCCTTTGTGTGTAAGGCCAAGGTCTATGGAACTTACACGTTGAATGTGTCGTAAGAGTATCTATCATACATCTGCTTACAACAATACCATATCAATACACCAGCCCAACAATGATCTAAACTAGATGCCTCTAATTTATCAATTGCAAGTTTTACGTGCCTTAGGGCTTTCGGATATAGAACCGTTCTTACCTACGAACATGAACCACAACAAGGATAACCAAGTTATTAGCAACTCGTTGTAAATCATATATTGACTATAGTAGGAGAGACAGACACCCGCCAGCCACTTATGCAAAACAAGTTGCATGTCAGTCGTGGAACCGGTCTCATGTACGATGACATGTAAGGTTGGTCCGGGCCGCTTCATCCCACTATGCCACCAATATCCAAAATACATAGAAGATGCAATAACATGATCATCATCGCCCACATATAAACATATGTGTACTACCCGTGCAAAGCACCTATGCATAGATCAGGCTCTGTTACCACTATTGGGTCCGCATCATAGAAAACAAACAAATTCCTACGATGAGAACTACACGCCAAGATCTATCTACTAGGTACAGAGCAACGGATGGACATACATCCATCGAGAACTTACTCTCGAAGACAACGAGTTTTGTTAACGAGTAGGAACTCGTGGTTGATGTAGTCGTACACTTGCCGATCTCAAGATCGAGTGGAAGTCCGAGCGCCGCAACTCAGCAGCGCATCCGTACTCGCACACACGTTCAAGCCATCGGACAACCTCCACCTCCTCGCTCCAGCGATCCAGCGGAAGCAGCAACTCCTTCCAGACGAAATGCCACCGGGAACATGTATCTCGCTAATCCGATACCATGGGGGAATAATTCTAGAGGGGGAGAGAGATCCTTCACAAGGAGGTGTGAGGAAGAAGGAGGGAGAGGGTGGCCTTTTATAGGAGGAGGGGGGTGCCCCTCCCCATGGCTGGTGCCTCAAGGGTTGACCCTCACCTCCCCCATTCATGTGGTGGTAACCCCTCCACATTAAAATGCCTCTTCACATTCCCTTTTAAAGTCTCCACTTTAAATGCATTAAAATTCGCCAAGTTTAATGCTCTCTCATTTAATAAAACTCTTTTTATTAAATTTATTCAGAATTTTGTTAATTACTTTAATTAACAAACATTCACATATAGCCCCTTGCAATATTTCAATATCACATGCAGAATCACTTTCTACAATTTCACCCGAAACAATTTCCGGTTTCTATCAAAACAATTCCTGTGCTTTGCAATTCTTTCGTCTAAAACATATGTGCTCCAAAATGGTGTCCGGTAACTCTTAAGTGTGTTACCCTATGGTTCGCGAATAATGCAGACATGATTGAGACTCCTCTCAGATCAATAATCAGAAGCGGGACCTGGAGATCCATACTGACTCCTAGATATTCAACGATGACTTCTGTGATCGCGAGAACCTTTAACGCTTGTAATTTAATCCCTTTGTCTCATGATATAATACATGTCCGAGATTCGATCATCGGTATCCAAATACCTAGCTTGATCTCGTTACCGACATGCACTCTTTTCTCATTCCTGTGATATAACATTCTAGTGATCACATCACTTGCTTGCAAGCTATCTTAATGTGATATAACCAAGAGGGCCCGGAGTATATCTATCAGTCATCGGGATTGAAAAATTCCACTCTTGATCCATGAGCCTCAACATAACACCTTCGTAAAACTGAACCCATCTTTATAGTCACCCTGTTACGGTGTGACGTTTGATGTTATCAAGATACTCTTCCGGTGTTAGCAATTAACATGATCTCATGGTCTAAGGATAAAGGTTACTTCATATGATGTTATAGCAATGTAAACATAATGACTTGATCGTAATGCTATACTTCGGATGAATGTTCATCACATCATTTCACAAATGTTGTGACCTTGTTATTAACAACATCCAATGTCCATGATCAGGAAACCTTGATCATCTTGTTAATCAACAAGCTAGTCTATAAGAGAGGCATAACTAGGAACCCTTTTTGTTTATTAAACACACATGTATTCATGTTTCCGATCAATACAATTATAGCATGCAAAATAAACATTTATCATATATAAGGAATACATAATAACAACTTTATTATTGCCTCTCAGGGCATATTTCCTTCAAAATAAAGTTAGACGCCTCAACTTTATCTATTGCAAGTTTTACGTGGTTTTTAGGGCTTTCGCAATAGAACCGTTTCTAAACTACGAACTTCCGACCACAACATGGATCCAATAGTTGTCTATACTACATCTCTTTCGGGGCCCTCCATTGTAAATGCTATATCAACTATTGAATGAGAGACAGATACCCGCTAGCCACTTATACGGTACAAGCCGTATGTTGAGCGTGGAACCAGTCTCGCGTACGAATACGCGTAAGGTCGGTCCGGGCTGCTTCATCAAATAATACCGTGATATAAACAAGTACACGTTAGAGGGTAACAACTAAGGGATCAATGCCCGCACAATACTGGTGTGTACTGGCCGTACAACACTCCTACGCATAGATCGGCTCTGATACCATTGAAGGGGATCCGCAGCAGAAAACAAAAAAATTCCTACGATGGAACCCCAAAAACTGCCTAGGATCTATCTATGTAGTAATACAGTAACGACCAATGTGTATAGAATACATACCCTTGTAGACCGTATGCGGTTAACGTTCTGCGGGTAACGTGGTTGATGTTGTCGTGCTCGTAGTCAACCTCAAGGTCATGAAGCTCCTTGCAGGTCACCCCTTGCTCCTTCTTCATCTTCATTGTGCAGCAGCTTCGACTCACGACATTTAAGCGCCCCAAGTGTTGCGCCTTGTGTCTTCGTACACATCCGGTGCACGATGAGACCTCTAGCTCCCCGATCTCGCCGGGAGTGTGGAAGTTGATATCAAGCTAAGAATCCCTGCAGCGCAATAGCGTACTGCAGGTGTGCCTTGATCGCACATCCCAAACTTGGGGCCATAGTCACAAGGGCTAGAGAGAGAGGGAAGGTGGAAGTCAACCTAAGGACTTCTCCAAATATTGGGTGTGTTTAATCCCACCCATGGGCACCCCTTTATATAGGTGGAGGGGGCGTGTCCTCTCCCCTAGGTGCCCCATGTGGGACTAATTAAACAAGGAAATAAACAGAAAAACTGCTCACAATCAGATGGGCCTGGGGTTCCCACCACGACCCAAAAACACTGGGCAAAGGCCGTGGCCTGCAGGGGCCTGACGACCCCGGGTGGGCCAGCCCTGCGCCAGCGGCCCATCTCGCCCTGGCACCAGCTAGGCGGCTAGGCTCCCACCCTGGGTGGGCTGGCTCTGCCTCCCGGCGACCCAACAAGCTTGCCCGGTCCGCTTCCCCGCGAGCCCCGCATGGGCCGGGGTTGAGCAGGCCCGCGGCGGCGGCCCGCGGCTGTGGCTCTCCCCGTGCGGTGGCCTTTAACTGCCGCCCGCCCACGAGCGCAGCCCAGCTGCATGCCGCCCTATGCGGTGGCAATTATCTGCCGCCCACCGGGCTGGCTGTTTTTTTCTTTTTCTTTTTCTGCAGCTTTTCTTCTAGGCCTGTTTCCCTCTAGGATTTGGCCTAATATAAAAGTTGCTTTTATAAATCTTAATCTAAATATTATTTAGTATATATTAATTCATAATTAACATATAATAAATGTATATTTAAATTCCCATTTATCCGAAAACACTTTTTCGGCCTTTTCCTTTATTCTTTCTCCGAACAACTTCGGATCTCTCCGCGGAACGATTCCGGCTTTCTCTTTCTCTACTGTGATTCCGTCTTACGAATGATCGTTCTAATTGTACCCTTAAGTGTACCCTCTCACGGCTCAGGAATGCTCTAGACATGATATGTATCAATAATCAATAGAGGGACTAGGGATATCCATGTGACCCCTATGCATTCCTGATGACAATGTCGTTTGAACCGGTAAATGTAGCATCCAATTCCTTTTGTTTCTTGATACGACTTGTCCGAGATCCGATCATTGGTATCACATACCTTGTTCAATCTCGTTCACAACAAGTTCTGTTTTCTTGTTACCGTGATATTACATCCCCGTGACCGAGTCACATGTTGCAACATTTATGGATGTAATCTCACCAAGCCGGCCGTATGTATCTTTACCCGTCATGTGGGTGAACAAATTCTGGTCTTGTAGTCACATGTCATCAACTCTTCCTTTGGAATACGCAACGTATGACCACTGTATTACCAGATGACGGTTGATCCAGTCAAAGCAGCCTTGGGAAATAGTGAGTAATATGAGCTCACGGTCTAAGGAAAAGGAGTCTAGGTATAACTGTCGCAACAATGAACCATATGACTTGATCGTGTTCCAATCCTTCGAGGAATTTACAATCACATCATTCTCCAATGATATGATCCCGTTGTCAATTGGCATAAATGCCCATGATCTTGAAACCCAGATCATCCTCATGACCAACGAACTAGTATGAATAGAGGCCACTAGGGACTTGGTTGTTTCATACCACACGTGTATCAATGTTTCAACTTGGCACAGTTATAGCACAATATGAAACTATTATAAACTAATTGAGATATGACAATAAAAACCTATTTATTATTTGCCTCTAGGGCATATCTCCTTCACCTCTTGGGCCGGGTTGAGCTGGCCTGGCAGCGGCGGCTGCCAGCTATTGTCTGCCCCGTGCGGCGACAACTATCTGCCACTCACGTGGGCTGGCTGTTTTTCCTTTTTCCTTTTCTTGTACCTTTTCTTCTAGGCTAATTCCCTCCAGGGATTTGGCCTAATATAAAAGTTGCTTTTATAAATCTTAATTTAAATATTATTTAGAATGTATTAATTCATAATTAACATATAAAAAATGTATATTTAAATTCCTATTTATCCGAAAACACTTTTCCGGTCTTTTCCTTTATTCTTTCTCTGAACAACTTCAGATCTCTCTGCGGAACATTTCCGGCTTTCTATTTCTGTACTGTGATTTCGTCTTACAAATGATCGCTCTCATTGTACCCTTAAGTGTATCCTCTCACGGCTCGGGAATGCTCTAGACATGATCTAAATCAATGATCAACAGAGGGACCAGGGATATTCATGTGACCCCTATGCATTCCTGATGACAATGTCATTTGAACCGGTAAATGTAGCATCCAATTCCTTTTGTTTCTTGATATGACTTGTCCGAGATCCGATCATTGGTATCACATACCTTGTTCCATCTCGTTAACAACAAGTTATGTTTTCTTGTTACCGTGGTATTACATCCTCGTGACCGAGTCACATGTTGTAACATTTATGGATGTAATCTCACCAAGCCAGCCGTATGTATGTTTACCCATCATGTGGGTGAACAAATCCCGGTCTTGCAGTCACATGCCATCTACTATTCCTTTGAAATACCCAACATACATTTATGGCCACCGTATTACCAGATGACGGTTGATCCAGTCAAAGCAGCCTCAGAAAATAGTGAGTAATATGAGCTCACGGTCTAAGAAAAAGGAGTCTAGGTATAGCTGTCGCAACAATGAACCATATGACTTGATCGTGTTGCAATCCTTCGAAACACACTTTGCTATCCTTTGTGTGTATACTGTAGTCATGGCAGCAGAACGAGGCCGGATTCCAGGAGCTTACAGTGACTTTAGATCAACCTCGAGGGCTTTCTCATGGGCACTGGGCCCTGGGACACATCATTCTACGTTAAAAGCGAACTAGCCCCACCAAAACATTATACATCACATCAGATGTAGCCTTTATACTTCTATATCTATGTAGATCCTAGTGCATGAAATGCAACTATGCCATTTACTTTGCTTCTTGCCATTTAAGTACAAACTTAATTCTGGTTCTATGATCAACTTAGGAATCACTTAAATACACGTTCTTACAGTTAAGACTTTGTCCTACCAACCAGAAATTTGGGCCACATTATGTCAAGTATATGTTGGGGGGATACCCTCGGGTAGGGTAACGCCGGGGTATAAAGGCCGAGTTAGCCGGGGTACGACGCGGTCAAAGCAAGTGCTGACCGAGTCACCTCAAGGCAGGGCGAACCACGGAGTGACCCGGCCCATGGAGCATCTACTTAGCCGTAGCCCGGCTAGCATAAAATATATGCCAGCCATGTTTGTCTATCTGTTGTGCAGGTACATTCGTAGTCGGATTAGCCATGTGCTAGCCGGACTATCATATGGCTTCAATAGAAGGAAGGAATCTCCTGCTGGTCAAAAGGTAGCTTTATTAGCTGTAGCTTGAGCGAAGCAAAGCAAAGAGGAGGACCAGCGGGTTAGGGGTGACCAAGATGACGCGGGCAATGTCGGCTGATGTAGCCCGTGTCTGGTGACACTTAAAGACGAGGACTACGTTGCGGGTTACGTCCAAAGCCCGGACGAGCCGTTAAAGAGAATAAAGAAGCATCTAGCTTTAGTCGAGTGGCATATTCGGAGAATATGCCACCACGTGTGCCCTAACTTTGTAACCCGGGCTCCCCTATATAAGGAGCACCAAGGCCTCCATAGAAGGGGATCGATCATTTTCTCTGCCTAAGGTAGGACTCTAGAGCTAGCTTGTGGGGAGTAAGAGACATAGTATCCTTCTCACCAATAGCTTGAAGAGTACTTGTAAATGCCATTGATAGAGAGAATACAAGAATATATGTGCGTGGAATCACCATGTTCTCCCTCCCTGGATTCCCCTAGCACACATTGGACCCATCTTTAGCCTATCCATGGCATCTGCCGTGCCACCACCATGACAGTTGGCGCCCACCGTGAGGCTATTGGTGCTAGTAGGGGTGAAAATCCGGACGGGAAGCATCTTCTGCACCGGCGAGCGCGTCGTCTCCAGCCTGGTTCAACGCTTTGCAGCGCTGGACTATGTCAGCGACAACGCAGGGAGCTTCGGCAGGCACCCCTCCATGCAACAACGTCTTCATCAAGCTTGGCACGCACAAGATCTACTTCAGCGTGGATGAGTTCTGCGTTCATCCACGACACATCGTCGAGGGAGGCGAACCACCTCTCAGTGTAGCTCGTGGTGTGCGTATCACTCGCCCCACCAGCAGCATTGAGGTCCTGATGACCATGCTAGACGCGGAAGCAAGCAAGGGCCCGGCGCCAGAGCCGGAAGTCACGCCGAAGCAGACCAGGTCTAGGTTCCCCCCACTAGAGAGGCCAGAGAATGTGCTCCAGCAAGCAATAGATAGCCTAGCAACGCCAATAGCACATGTGGTAGATCTGGCTCAGGCGCAAGCTGAGCTAGAAGAAACTAGGCGGAAAATGTTAGCTGGGGAAAAGAAGGTAGCAGAGCTGCAGCAGTCCTTGAACATTACTTTGAGAGAATATGCAAAGGCAAACCGCATAGATGGAGTAAAGATCCGAGGTAGAAACCTGATTACTGAGATTCACAAGGAATACGAACCTAGGCTGGGTCAGACAGTTACGATAGTAACGGGAGGGCTAGATAGGTACAGTACCCCGGCAAAGAACCTCAGGGCAGTAAATGCGGCCGCGTCCGAGTTAGAAGGTTTAACCGGAGAGGCCCGACAAAGGTAACAAGAGAGGGTGAACCACTTGCTGAGAGTCGCTTGCCAGCAAAATGAAGAAATGAACAAGGCAAACCCGGCGCCACCAGGAGCTCACACGTGGTTCATTCGGCTAGGAATAACCCGGCAAGATCCAGGGGAGCCGCATCATCTCCGAGTCATAATCCCAGGAGAGAAGAAGTAGTAAACTCCGGGAGAATAGACAAACAGATGGTTCCCTATGATCCAATGAGGGCCGGAAAAGGCAAAGCAGTGCAAGTTGATGAAGATCGGCACAGTACCAGCCGAGGTGTGGCTGGACGAGGTAACCGCGACCAAGGCAATGCCGGTCAAAGGAATGCTACCAACGGTAATGCTGGACAGTGAGATCCCGTGGGAACGGGGCAAAACGTACCTCGGCAGCAGCAGCGCGCACCTCGGCAAGAGGGAAGTGCAGGACAAGCGGCACAACAACAAAATGCTTGTCCGGATCATGAAAGATATAATGATAGTTATTCGGCTATGATCAACGACGGATATCCTAGACCGGATCACCACATAATTGGGTCAAGGTTGGGAAGCAGGAACTTGCAGCCAGCTGATGTGAGGTTGCAACTGGATAGGATTTACAGGTCGGAGCTAATCGAAATACAAGGTCCACCTGGTCCGGCATGCTTTGCGCCTCAGATTATGAAGGAGCCACCAGTGCCAAACTTTCAGCTGGCCAGAGGAACCAGAACCTATGATGGTAGTACTAGGCCAGAGGATTGGCTGATTGATTACACGACGGCGGTCAAGATTGCAACTGGGAATTTGAGATGGGCAGTGAGATATGTGCCACAAATGTTGGAAGGACCAGCGAGAGTTTGGCTGAACAATTTGCCACCAGGAAGTGTTAATTGTTGGCTGGATTTTGAGGAGTTGTTTGTTAGCAACTTTTTGAGCACCTATAAGAGGCCCAACAGGACACAGACTCTGGCACTATGCCAGCAAAGACCGAATGAGCTAGACCGGGATTTCTTGACTCGGTGGTGCAACGTGCGTAACTCGTGCGAGGGAGTAATTGAATCACAAGCTATTGCGTGGTTCACCTAGGGATGCAAATATGGGAGTATGTTGTGGCAGAGGCTGCAGCAAGATATGCCAACCACTTTGGCTGAGACAATCGGGATCGCAGATTCTTATGCCTTAGGAGATCCAACGCAACCCCGGCTAATGTCGAGCGAGGCAAACGAGGAATATTACAACCGAGATGGCTCCGGGTTGTCGAGGAGAAATGATTTTCGAGGAAAGAGAAGGGACAAGCATCCGGATTACAGATATAACTCGCACCAGGTGGCAGCGGTAGACCGGGACCAACCCAATGTCGGCGCCAGCCAGCGCCAAAAAACTGGAGGGCAAAACTGGCAACAGAAAAATGAAGGGAAGAAGCCTTGGACCCCGGAGTAGAAAAAGCAATGCCAAGAATGGAAAGATGGACCGAGGTATACGTTCAAATCTATGTTGGATCAACCTTGCAAGTTCCATACGCCAAGTCCGAATAGTCTGACAAATCATACAACCCGACAATGTGAGTGGATGAGAAAGTTAGAGCAGGGTAGTTCGAGGAATGCTCAGGCACCTCGGAACGAAGCACCTAGGAGTGAGGCACCGCGGCAACCATTGCTAACATGGGGGAATGGACAACAACTAATGTTGCCACCACCTCCGTCGAGGTACGAAAATCAGGAAAGGGGGTGTGGTACATCAAGTAGACAATAACCAGCAACAAGGTCAAGGTTACCACGAGAACAAGGGGTGAAACGAGTACATGGAGCATCATCAAAGTTACTATGTGTTTTCCACGGAAGAAAATGACCGAAAAATCTTGCAGCGCTGGCATATGGAGGTAAACGCGGTAATGTCAGCAGTAGTGAGATACATGCATTGGGCGGATCAGGAGATTACGTGGAGTATTAAGGATCACCCAAAGATCATGCCTAGCCCTGGGACTTATGCACTGGTCCTGGATCCAACGTTCATCAGGCCGAATCTCAATGTGAGGTTTTCCAAAGTACTAATTGACAATGGCAGTAGTATCAACATAATGTACAAGGATACCATGCACAAGTTGGGAATAACAGAGAACATGCTGCAAGCAACGAGGACCACCTTTCATGGCATTGTGCCAGGTATTTCCTGTGAGCCAATCGGCAAGGTCCGGGTTGATGTGTTATTTGGCACAAGAAATAATTGCCGGACTAAAAATTTGGAGTTCATAGTGGTGAATCTAGAGAGCGCTTATCACGCGTTACTCAGCAGGCCCGCGCTGAAAAAGTTCATGGCAAGTACTCACATCAGCTACCTTAAGATGAAACTGCCCGGACCAAGGGGTGTGATAACTGTATCAGGGGACTTCTGGTGTTCGATCGAGTGCGCCTCAGCCGGATCTAACTTAGCCGAGTCACTCATGATAGCTCAGGAAAAAGGAAGATACTAGAAGTAGCGGCATAGGCTCAATCCGCGCAACAGCATATGCTGGCTCTGACCAACCCGCACATAAGCGTGTCATTCCAAGCAACCAAGGACACAAAGAAAGTGCCAATCGATGATCAATTCCCAGAGCGCACCATAACCATTGGTGTCGGGTTAAGCAGCAAATAAGGAAAGCAAGCTCGTTAACTTCCTCCGTGAGAATTGAAATATCTTTGCTTGGTCCACTCAGGATCTGCAAGGTGTACCGAGGGAGTTGGTCGAGCACTCATTAAACGTAAGACCCGGGGCTAAGCCAGTAAAGCAGCCTCTCCAGCGTTTCGCTGAGGATAGAAGGAAAGTCATTGGGGATGAGATAGCAAGGCTCCTAGCAGTCGGGTTTATCATGAAAGTACTCTATCCGGATTGGCTCTCTAATCCGGTGCTTGTGGAAAAGAAGAAAGATGATCCGAACATGGTCGTGGTATGGCGCATGTGCATTGACTACACGAACCGGAATAAGGCGTGTCCCAAAGATCCATTCCCACTCCCTAGAATAGATCAAGTCATGGACTCAATAGCCGGATGTGAACTACTGTCATTCATTGATGCGTATTCTGGTTTCCACTAGATACCCCTGAATCCGAATGATCAAATAAAGACTGCATTTATTACCACGTACAGGGCTTATTGCTATCGCACTATGCCGTTTGGACTACGTAATGCAGGAGCAACGTACCAACGATGCATGCAAAAATGCTTACACGACCAAATAGGTCGGAACGTGCAAGTTTATGTGGATGATGTGGTGATAAAGACTAAGGAAAGCAATACGCTCCTTAATGACATCCGACAGACATTCGCGAACTTGAGAAGGTTCCGGATGAAGCTTAACCCGGAGAAGCGCACCTTTGGTGTGCCTGTGGGAAAGATACTCGATTTTATAGTGTCTAGCAGAGGTATCGAAGGTAACCCGACAAAAATCCGGGCCATAGAGAGAATGGAACTGCCGAAATGCCTTAACGATGTGTAGAAGTTCACTGGTTGCCTGGCGTCATTAAGCCGGTTCGTATGTCGGTTGGGAGAGAAGGCCTTACCCCTCTACCAGTTAATGAAAAAGGCAGACAAATTCACATCGACGCCACAGGCGGACATTGCATTTCGAGAATTGAAAAAGATGTTGTCTACTGCACCAATCCTAGCAGCACCACTACCAAGGAGCCAATCTTGCTCTATGTAGCCGCGACCAACCGAGTCGTAAGTGTAGTAATTGTAGTGGAGCTCGAGGAGGAAAGTCGGTGCAAAGACCGGTGTATTATCTGAGAAAGGTATTGTCAGCTTCAAAACAAAATTACCCTCACTATCAAAAGATGGTGTATGGCGTATATATGTTGGCCAAGAAACTCAAACACTATTTCGAGGAACATCCCATCAAAGTGATATGTGAGGCACCCATATCAGAGATTATGAGTAACAAAGATACAAGTGGCCGGATAGCAAAATGGGCGATTGAGTTAGCCCCATATGCACCGCAATTTAACAGAAGAGATGCGATAAAATCCCAAGCTATGGAGGATTTCTTTGTGGACTGGGCCGAGATGCAATACGAGCCACCTCTACCGGACTCCAATTATTAGCGAATGCACTTTGACGGATCAAAATTGAAAGATGGGTTGGGTGCCGGAATAGTGCTTACCTCGCCCAAGAAAGATCAACTGAAATATGTCCTTCAAATCCACTTCAGTGCCTCGAATAATGTTGCAGAATACGAAGCATTGGTACATGGTCTCAAAGTAGCAAAAGAAGTAGAGATACGTCGGATACAATGCTTTGGAGATTCGGAATTGGTGGTGCAACAAGTGTTTGGAAACTGGGATGCCTTGGATGCTAACATGGCCCTATATAGATTCCATGTTCAAAAGATAAGTGGATTTTTCAAAGGGTGTGAATTTCATCACATACCTCGGATTGAAAACGAGGCGGCAGATACACTGTCCAAGTTAGGCTCATCCCGGCAGCCAATCTCGCCAAATGTTGCTTTGGAGCACTTGATAAAACCATCTATCACACCATCGCCTGAATCAGACTCAATCTATATCCCGGCACTTTCTAGATCAGGAGCTGCACCTATGGAGATAGATTGGGGAGGCACCTCAGCAAACCCGGGGACTGATTAGCCAGATTCGGCAGGAGTTATGTCGGTGGATGCAATCGAAATTGACGAAGAACAATTTCCCGTCTGGGCCATACCAACTTTGGCCAGGCCAATATATGATTTCCTAAAGAAGGAGTTTTGCCGGATGATGAGATACTCTCAAGACAGATCAAAAGGAGAGCAAAGGCCTATACTATTATCAACCGAACTATACAAAAGAAGTGTGACAATAGTGCTGCAGCGGTGTGTTGACCCGGAGGAAGGACTTGACATACTCTGAGATATTCACCAAGGGGAATGTGGCCATCATGCCTCCTCAAGGGCGTTAGTGGCAAAAGCTTTCCGGCATGGATTTTATTGGTCAAGTGCTTTGGAGCAAGCAGAGGATTTGGTGAGAAAATGCAATGGCTGTCGAAGATACGCCACGAAAACTCATTTACCATTGTCAGAACTGAAAACTATCCCCATTACCTAGCCATTTGTTGTATGGTGCCTAGATATGGTAGGGCCATTTAAGCCGGCTAAATGAGGAATGACCCATATGCTAGTTATGGTCGACAAGTTCACCAAATGGATTGAAGTGAAACCAATTAGGAAATGTGGCGGGGCAACAACAGTAAGATTCCTCAAGGATATAATCCTAAGATATGGCTATCCCCATAGCATCATAACTGATAATGGCACAAATTTCGCTAAAGGAGCATTTGCGAGGTTCTGCCGAGAAAAGAAGATCCGACTAGATGTCGCCTCAGTCACCCATCCCGCATCGAACGGGCAAGTGGAAAGATCCAATAGACTAGTTCTGTCCAGGATAAAACCCCGGCTCATAGAGCCGCTGCAAAGATCAGCGGGGTGCTGGATAGACGAACTAATAGCGGTCTATGGAGTTTAAGAACAACTCTGAATCGATCAATAGGCTATACGCCATTGTTTCTGGTATATGGGGCAGAAGCTGTATTACCAGCCGACATAGAGCACGATTCGCCAAGGGTCACCCAATACACAGAAGCCGAAGTGCGCGAAGCCCGACAAAATGATGTTGATCTGCTAGAAGAAGCGAGAGAACTAGCCTTGTCCAGATCTGCCATATATCAGCAATATCTCTGACGCTATCATAGCCAAAAAGTAAACCCCTGAGTCTTCCGGGAAGGTGACCTGGTACTCCGGTTGATACAACGCACTACTGGCATGCATAAGATATCCCCTCCATGGGAAGGACCTTTCATTGTAAGAAAAGCCTTGCACAATGATTCCTACTATCTTATTGATGCACAACCATAGGAAAAGAACAAGGCGGACATGTCCGGAGAGGAATCTAAGCGACCGTGGAATGTAGCACTACTTCGTCCTTTTTACACCTGACCAAGAGGTGAATGTATCCGAGCTACTCGTATGTCGGTATGTATGTCGGCAATGAGCTTTTTAATGAAACTTTGGCACCCCAAGCAGAGACTCGGGGACTGCCGTAATAATTGTCTTTCTTGTTTTCGTATTTTCATGTCGGCTGGGTTAAGCCGCTTAAATCTTAGTCGGGTTAGTAATGTGTGAGCACAAAAAACCCAACTCTTCAACTTTGCTGTTGTCCAACAAGAATTGGCTTCATGGCAAGCAAGAGAACAAGTTTGGAATGGCAAAGCACATGAAAAACGACTAAGGAAAAGAACTTAAGTTGACCGACATTTGTTATTGGGACTAACCCTTTGCCTACTATATTTATCTAACGCCGGATTGTTTTGAGCTAATCTCAAGGTTTCAAGTATTGTTAAGTCAATTTTTCGAACCTCGGACTCGTAAGTCAAAAAATCGAATCAAGGTAGACGCGAGCCAAGTCAAAAATTGGGAGAACAAGAAAATGAAACTCGGGGACTTCGCCCACGATAATCCAGCATTAGCGACTTAGTTCAAAACACTAAGTTACAGCACAACCAAACCAATGTACTTAGATACATTTTTGCCCGGCATTCCGGGGATTTGACAAATATGATAAGTGTTTTTAAGGAGCAGGAGCAGCAGCCGAATCATCAACCGAAGAAGGAGGTACTTTGGAATGTGGGGGAGGGGCGCTAGGCTTGGCTTCATCCTAAGGATTGGCCTCGCTGTCCTCCGGGTCTTCTGCATCCTCGCCAAGCTCGGAGGCCTCACCCTCACTCCCTCCATCTTCTTCATCTCCAGAAGCAGCTTCATCATCGAAAACGTCGAGGTAGCTCCGCCCATCATTCCACACATGGCAGAAGGAATACTGAATAAGTTTGTTGGCACTGGTTTTGCGGCGCGCAACCCATACCGGATCTTCGTTCCACTTGGATCTGGTGCGCATGCGAGCAAGCAGCTCCAGATCTATTCCTTCGTACCAGGAGAGGACGAACTGTAAAGCAGTGTCAGCCCCAGCTCGCGCAGCTGACTGACGCCACAGATGCAGCTGCGTATCGCACTCTATCAGTTTGGCGATGAGAGCGGCATTTCCCTTTGGGGTGGGCTCACTGGGCCAGAGAGAGTTCAACATCCGCATCGCAGCGGGCATGATATCTACGCCATAGTTCTTTACCAATTCTACGCGAGTAGCAAGCCTAACAAGCAGATCTTGCGTCATGTAAGGGACTGACCCAGATCCAAGACCCATGGGAATACCACGTTGATCGCGGGACCGGGTTACAGCAGTGCCAGCAAGAGTATCACCCTCTAGAAACTTGCCTGAGATCAAAGCAGAGGAAGCAATGAGCAAACTCATTAATCCGGAAAAAAGAGAGTTGAACAGGAGAAAGAAACTCACGAGAAATTTGGAAAAGGAGACGCTGGAGCTCGGCATCAACATTGGCACTACTGGCCTGGAGTTTCTCGTATTCGGAGGTTACTGGCGTGAGTTTTATGTCGGCTTCCTCCAATAGATCCTTATCCTTGGAAATTTGAGTCATCATTCCTCGGTAAACTCCTAGTCCGCCTTGTCTAGCTCAATCTTGTGGAGATCTTTGAGCCTCTGGATTTCGGCATTCGGCCGAGTAATCTCTGAGTCATGGAGCCACAGCCGAGCTATCTCATCATCCTTCTTTTTCAGTTCAGCCTGATGCTTCCCTGTTTGTTCGAGGAAATGGGTCATCATGTCAGGCATGGGTACACTGTCTTCAAGAGCAACTGAAATAGTGGGTTAATCCGAGAGAGCCGGAGTATAAATATACACCGGATGAAGAAAAGAGCGCATAATAATGGGGTGAACGAGATAAGATACCTTGGATCTCAGCCAGATTCTTCCGCATGATGATATTTTCAGCTTCAACCTCAGCTGCATAGTCCGGATAAATAAATTAATACGGATCATAGAAAACTCGAACAAACGACAATGGGAGAAGGAAAAGTCTAAGTAAAAAACATTACCCTTCTTCTAGTGCTCCTCCAGGAGTTTGCCATAACGCGCGTGAATGTCTTTATAGGAGTCCAACAGGCGCTGGAACTCGGCAGTTCGGTGGTTGGTGGTAATCTGAAATAAACAAGGCAATGTCAAGACCAAAAGCAAAATAAAGAGTAATTCGAATACTACAAGATCTGGGCCAAGTGGAGCTTAACCCGGCTATAGGTGTGTGGATATTCAAAGTCTACAAGATCCAGGCCAAGCGGAACTTAACCCGGCTCTAGGTGTGTGGATATTCGAAGTGTACAAGATCCAGGCCAACTGGAACTTAACCCGGCTCTAGGTGTGTGGATATTCAAAGTCTACAAGATCCGGGACAAGCGGAACTTAACCCGGCTCTAGGTGTGTGGATATTCAAAGTGTACAAGATCTGGGCCAAGCGGAACTTAACCCGGATCTAGGTGTGTGGATATTCGAAGTCTACAAGATCCAGGCCAAGCGGAACTTAACCCGGCTCTAGGTGTGTGGATGTTCGAAGTCTACAAGATCCAGGCCAAGCGAAACTTAACCCGACTCTATGTGTGTGGATATTCGAAGTCTACAAGATCCGGGCCAAGCGGAACTTAACCCGGCTCTAGGTGTGTGGATATTCGAAGTGTACAAGATCCGGGCCAAGGGAACTTAACTCGGCTCTAACTTTGTTAAAATTTGAAGTTGCTACGGACATAAGCCAAATTCTCTAAGGAGCATCCGACCGATAACCAGTTACTCCCTCGGAGGCTCGGGGACTAGGGGATATATCTACAAGGGCTCAGCTATACATAGTACTACAGCAGAGGAAAATAATTACCTCCATCATCCGGCCAACCAAAGAGATGGCCTTGGTGGCAGAGTTCATCTATGCGCTAAACTTGGCTGGGCCGAACTTCTCCGGCAGATCATCCTTTGGATCAATGAATTCAGCATTGTTCCAGTTCTTCACATACTCCAGGAGCAGTGGACTGTAACTTTCGCCGCTAGGAGAGTAGTTCGCCACAAGGCCTTTGACGTGGGCCTCTCGCCTTGCAGATTGAGCTGTAGCAGGGCTGGTATGTAGAACCAGTTGCCTGCTACCCACTGATCCGGCGGCGGGTGACCCAAAAGTGATACCCTTAGCTGATCCGGCAGCTTTCTTGAGCTTGCCGGATGACGAAGGATGCGGCGAAAGACCCGAGGCCGCTGACCCAGAAGGAGCTTGGGAAGCTGGAGAAAAAATATATACAATAGACGTCGTTGCTCCGGGGCGACCGACGAAGCCTTCTTCTTTGTGGCCTTGGTCAATGTTGTTGCTGCTGCTGGTGATGCTGGTGCTACTACTGCTGCTGGTGATGTTGGTACTGTTGGTGCTGGCGACGCTGGTGCTGGAGACGCTTGAGCGGGAGAAGAACTTGACTAGGGCGGTGCCGATAAAACTGGCACCTCAACACTTGGTGCTGGGGCCAAAGAGGAACTGGGAAGATCTAGCATGGCCGTGTCCGGAGCTGCCCCGCTGCCCCCCGCGCTGACATTGCCCTCCTCATGGTGAGGTGGGCTCGGATCATGCGCAGCCATAGAGCCCTCTTGGATAGGGCTGAGCGGGCGAGTGTTGTCATCGTGAGAGGGAAAAGGGCCGCTCTGGATTGGAGATGCTATGTCGGAGCCGCTCTAAGGAATGACCCTAGGAGCTCTGAAAAGCAGAAAAGCACCAAGTCAAAAAGAGAGAGAAAACCAGTAAGAGACAAAGGCAAACACCGAAAGAAAAGAAAAAAACCCAAATGCACATACAAAGAGACTTACTCATCTGAGGTTGGGGGAGCCCGAGGTTTGGGCGCCCTCCGAACAGTGCTCTTGGTGGCTGACTTAGTCGAGGCTTTCACCCCAGACTTTTTCTACCTCTTCTTGGGCGGCGGTACCTCCGAAGCTGCGGCCGAGGTAGCTACGCGCTTTTGGGAAGGAGCAGGGACCGGACCTCCCTTGGCAAGGGGGGAACCTCGTGGACCTGACCGGCCGGGTTAGCTGAAGATTCGAACATAACCAGATATACGTAAGAGATGAGAACCAGGTCAAGTACCTCCATGACCTCAACATCAAAGTCATCATCTTCCGGCCAATCCCTTAGAGAAGAGGTCTTACGAGAGCCGCGTTTGACAACGTCCAGAGTCGGCAGGAAGATCTCTGGATTAGGATCCTCCTCGTCCTCCTCGGCGCGGTCCGGTACCCACTTGCTTGCCAGCACCTCGCCATCTTCCAGTGGCTGCTAGAGGAATCGCTGAGAACAAGACAACAATTGCTAAGTTGTGAAAGTAATCCAACATACAGAGAAGATCCGAAAAACAGTAAGAAGTAAGTTTACCTTTGGAGGAGGGTTGTCCGGGTGAAGGGCTCGAGCCCCCATTCCCAATCTTTGGAGAATTCCTTCTCCACATTGAAAATGGCCTTAACCGCCGAGTTATCGAGCTCAAAAGATGAAGTCCGGTGGGGGTCCAGTGGGCCGCTCAAGTAGCAGACCTTGTGGGCATGCTTCTGAAGGGGGGAGACCCGGTTGCAGACAAAGGTGATCATAATGTCCTCCCCTGAAGTTTCTCCTTGAGCAGCTCCTTGATCCGGCGCTCTACCTGGTTCGCCAGGGTTGTGTGTCGCTTGGGGATGCTCTCCCAAAGAGAGGTATCTGGAGGCCCTTGTTTGAAGGGGAGGAGCCGGATCAAGTCTTCCTCGGTGGTGTTCCGGACATAGAAGAAAGTCCGAGCCCAGCCTTTGTAGGACTCGAGCCCGGTGACCCGGGAAATGCGGAGCCCTTGCGGGGAGATATGGAGGCAGCGTCGCACTGAGTTAGGTGCTTCTCCTCCGGAGTAAGCGCCTTAGCCAGAACAACGTTCCTCCGGAGACCAAAGAACTTGATCCACAGCTCCTTAGACGGCTAGAAACCAAGATAACCCTCAATGCCAGAGGCGAAAGAGGATAAAGAAGTGATGGCATTGGCAGGGAGATGATGCGGTTGCACTTGATACGTAGAGATGAAGTCAAAAATGAAATCTGAGGTAGGAAGGCTGAAGTCGTGCTGAAAATGAGAAAGAAAAACAACATACTCTCCAGGATTGGGAGAGGGGGAAACCTCGTCGGCGGCGAGGCGACAGGCAACGCCAGCGGGGATGCGGCACATGGCACGGAGCCAGTCCAGATCATCCTTGCAGACAAATGCGCCGTCCCAGCCACTGCGCCCGTGGCCTTCTCCTTCCTCCTCCTGCTGCACCACCATAGATGCCTCCTCCTCAGTCATGGCAGACTCGAGATCTTCGAGAAGGAAATCAGAATAAAAATAGCCGGTGGCGGGAAACCGAGAAGCGCATGGCCCCGTGGTGAAGCTCTTGAGCAGGAACGGTGGCACAGGTGCAAGGTGCTTCCTGAGCACGGACGCGACGGCGCAGTTGCGAAGAAAAACTAGCGGCGGTGGTGAGGTTGCAGTGAGAGAGAAAAGAGGCTAGGAAGCGCGAAGGAAATGGGGAATTTCCCAAAAGATTGCCCCAGGCCCCCTACTTAACCGCGCAGGAGGACGTGTAGTGGGATCCTTTGCGGTTGCCACGCCGCACGCAACGGGCGTGTACACAACCGAATCAGCCAATCAGAACATGGCCACAATAAGGAGCACAGGAGCAGAGGATCCCATGACGCGATGTAATGTTACAGTTAACGAGGCGCTGAAGTGAAGGGACATGCGCAGCAGTTATTCCTGACATTGCGATAGTAACTGGCGTATTAAATGTGCGTAGCCTTTAAAATGAGGCAAAATGATGATTACCCTCCACGTAGGATGTGGGGACGCGTACAAGAGAAGGAATGTTAACCTAGATAAGCAGGCAAAAAACCCAGCCAACGAGGAATAACTCGGAATGAGCCAAGGGATCGCTAGAGGAAAAGCCCCGGGTTACTGGATAACTCGGCCAAAGAGGCAGAGATCCGAATATGGGAACCTGCTGTGTCCTTAACAACTAAAAGTTTCTAAGACCACACCAGCTTCGGGGACTAATGTTGGGGGGATACCCCGGGTAGGGTAACACCGGGGTATAAAGGCCGAGTTAGCCGGGGTACGGTGCGGTCAAAGCAAGTGCTGACCGAGTCACATCAAGGAAGGCCGAACCACGGAGTGACCGGCCCGTGGAGCATCTCCTTAGCCATAGCCCGGCCAGCATAAAATATATGCTAGCCATGTTTGTCTATCTGTTGTGCAGGTACATTCGTAGCCGGATTAGCCATGTGCTAGCCAGACTATCATATGGCTTCCAATAGAAGGAAGGAATCTCCCGCTGGTCAAAAGGTGGCTTTATTAGCTGTAGCATGAGCGAAGCAAAGCAAAAAGGAGGACCAGCGGGTTAGGGGCGACCAAGATGATGCGGGCAATGTAGGCTGACGTAGCCCGTGTCTGGTGACGCTTAAAGACAAGGATTACGTCGTGGGTTACGTACAAAGCCCGGACGAGCCGTTAAAGATAATAAAGAAGCATCTAGCTTTAGTCGAGGGGCATATTCAGAGAATATGCCACCACGTGTGCCCTAACTTTGTAACCCGGGCTCCCCTATATAAGGAGCGCCGGGGCCTCCATAGAAGGGGATCGATCATTTTCTCTGTCTAAGGTAGGACTCTAGAGTTAGCTTGTGGGGAGTAAGAGACATAGTCTCCTTCTCACCAATAGCTTGAAGAGTACTTGTAACGCCATTGATAGAGAGAATACAAGAATATCTGTGCGTGGAATCACCACGTTCTCCCTCCCTGGATTCCCTTAGCACACATTGGCCCCATCTTTAGCCTATACATGGCATGTGCCGTGCCACCACCACGACAGTATACAACATGGTTGTATGGAAGAACCTATGACTGAGGCATAGGAGATGCTACACATCTCTTTCTTTCAACCATAGTTGCAATACTAACTTAATGCTTCATACATCAAGAACTACTTTCTTACCTTGTTCCATTTTGAGCTTCTTCAGAATCTTTGCTTAGGACATTCTGAACATCTTTTAGAATTAAGTCCAGGAAGCATTCGACATTCAGTGTTTATTAAACTCGCCAATCTATCTCGATAGATCTTATTGTTTAATAACTTCAACTTCATCCTAACTTAAACGTTATTAACACCAATCACATCATTCACATATGTCCTCCACATATCACAGAATGATTTCACGCTCCCACTCAAATATGACATTCATGTTTGAGATCCAGGGATTTCACTTAGCTCCCATTCAAAATATGTCAGCTACATATTATTATTTAGCCAAGCTGATTTGCTCCCATTCAAATCTAGGTCCTCTCGATAATATTGAACATTCCAAAATTCCTTGATCAATATCAAGTCGAGAATTCTACTAACGAGATTTCAACGATCATTCATTTCTCGTACGTAGGTCCATCACGCTTATTTGTATTTTGTAGGTATGTCTTGTTCAAAACATGATAAGTGAATCAATAATATAATTCCACAAACTTGTAGAATATATAGTTGAATCCTATTTTCTTTAGTAAAAGTATTCACTGAAACTTTATGATCAGTATCATTGTTTTCTCCTCTATTTGTAGAGTTTGGTTTCACGAAACAAATTCTGCTGCGCCACTCAACAATCCGGAGGTAAGATCAAATACCTTGTTTTGATCTTTTACTTTCTTCCACCTGTATCTTCATCAAGACACATCAACTTAGGACACCAGCAGGTTTGCCCCTTGTGGACGATGCATTCATAGCTTCCTAAGAATGCTCTACAAAGACTTGTTTATTTGACTCGAACTTGCCATAACACTTATGGTGTTGTTTCCATGAATCTTTAGATGTTCCTTTGTATTTCAAATCAGTGTTTGCTTATTTCGATCTTTAACTCTAAACGACAACTATAACCCCTATAAGAGATGATATTATACCATGTGTATCTTAATTCATAATGATTATGATGTTTAGATATTTCAACACAGTTTAAATTCATCCAATTATCATAATTTGTGAAACATCTTTCACAAGTCCCTTTGATGCTTAACTTAACTTGAATACTTCAGTCATGTCGATCAAGTTGAAGAGACTTTGTATTCTTGTTAATTTCAATATCCTCTTATCGTTGTGAACTCATTTGAACAATTCAAATCATTTTGAGCTCATGTTTCATTAAGTAAATACGCTTATTCACTTAAGTCCACAATAAATGATTTCCACTACTTGGTGAAAATACGATACATCACTATGTATAAGATTCAACATTTCTTCGCATATCACCGTTTTACCAGAATGCGGAGTTTTAGTCATCCTGCCCAAGAGGCATGGTTTTGCAAAGTCTCTAGATTAAGCATCTCGGACCCGATGTTCATAAAGAACATGCAATAACCAAAATGACTTAAACTATAGTGTCATCTCATTATTAAACTTTGGATATCTTTTAGCATTCTAATCCTCTTATAAATGTTTAAACCATTATCATTAACACAATGATGAGAATAACTTATTTATAATCATAATGTGACCATAAGGTATTGTTCATAAGAATAGTACAAACTGGCTTGTAACTTGTTCATATGAATAATCGTCTCGCAAAAAGCAAGGAACACAAAGAGGGATTACAAATTTATATTCAAGTGCACTAATCCAAATGACAAATTTTGAAGGAAGAGGTGATGTCGGCCATCAACTGTTTTGCTTGCCGTCATCAAGTCATGCTGCCTCAAAATCAGCAATTCTCAAGCAGATCCTCCTGTTTTCACAAAATGGGACAAGTATCAAATACTTTGCAAACTGCAACGAGTTTTGCAAGAACCACATTTATAATTTGTATATCTTACATATACCTTTTGATCCATGACATCCATTGCAATCAAGCCCTTCTGAGAGTTCTCAAACTCTAATGCAAGATCGCTAAGTGAATTTCCAAATATTCCCTTTTCATCCACGATGGAGGAAAACCCATCCAGTTGCTCATACTCTATGTGCCTTATTCTGTGGAATACAAAATGTAGCCCAACTCTCCATCGAATGGAGAATCGCTTATTGGATGATTATGGAGAAAACACAAACATTCTAGAGTCATCGAATTATCTCCTAATGGTTATTGTATCAAGAAGAGAAGATCACCTTTTTACGAGGATATCCCTCAGGCGTGGGTGTTAATCTATAAAGTTGGACCCTTTTGCTAAGTTCCAAATTAAGCAATATATTCCCATGGTCACAAAGGACCTCAATGGGATAGGCCATGATCTACTAAGATATTTGCAAACAGACATCTAGACTAAGTTCATAATAAGAGATCAATTTATAATTGGTCTCCACTAAAATTGTCATCCCCTGGACGATCTTAGTGATCACATGATCCCTATCCTCTACACCTCCCCCGATCGTCACGGCCATCAGTGCAATATCAAAGGTAGACATTCACTAATGTCAATCACATCATCCATGTGACTCATGCTCGATCTTTCGATCTCTTGTGTTCCGAGGCCATGTCTGCACATGCTAGGCTCGCCAAATCTAACTTGTGTGTATTCACTGTGCAACATGCCTTACACCCACTGTATGCGAACGTAGATATGTCTGACCCCTACTCACCGCAGGGCGCCTCATACCGAAGAAATTTCTTGGTGGTACACACACAAGGGGAACACGGAACATTGGAATTCAATAGGTATTATCTTATTTGCTATTGTTGAGTATCTTAATACTAGCACACAATAAGATGTAAAACATATATCAACATCATATGTATATTGTGATATGATATGGTCCTTCTTGTGCCTTGATCTCCATCGAGCGCTCCGGCATGATCTCCATCTTGCCCTTGGTTTGACGCCAAGTCCACGATGCCGCCACCAGGTCGTCCATCGGAACGATGACTATTACTATACTACTTAGTAACAGAAAAGTAAACTACTTTACCTTCGTAACGACCAGTGCCATATCATAATCACATGCCCTCCTGCAAAATAAAGTTAGACGCCTCTACTTTATCTATTGCAAGTTTTACATGGTTTTTAGGGCTTTCGCAATAGAACCGTTTCTAAACTACGAACTTTCCAACCACAACATGGATCCAACAGTTGTCTCTATTACACCCCTTTTGGGGCCCTCTGTTGTAAATGATATATCAACTATTGAATGAGAGGCAAACACCTGCTAGCCACTTATACGGTACAAGCCGTATGTTGAGCGTGGAACCAGTCTCGCGTACGAATACGCGTAAGGTCGGTCTGGGCTGCTTCATCAAACAATACCATGATATAAACAAGTACATGTTAGAGGGTAATAACTAAGGGATCAATGCCCGCACAATACTTGTGCGTACTGTCCGTACAGCAATCCTACGCATAGATCGGCTCTGATACCACTAAAGGGGATCCGCAGCAGAAAACAAAAACATTCCTATGTTGGAACCCCCAAAACTGCCTAGGATATATCTATGTAGTAATGCGGTAACAACCAATGCATAGAGAATACATACCCTTGTAGACCGTACACGGTTAACATTCCGAGGGGAACGTGGTTGATGTAGTCGTACTCATAGCCAACCTCAAGGTCGCGAAGCTCCTCGCAGGTCACCCCTTGCTCCTTCTTCATCGTGCAGCAGCTCTGGCTCACGACATTAAAGCGCCCCAAGTGTTGCGCCTTGTGTATTCATACACATCCGATGCATGATGAGACCTCCGGCTCCCTGATCCCGTCGAGAGTGTGGACGTTGATATCCGGCTAGGAATCCCTACAGCGCAACGACATACTGCAGGTGTGCCTCGTTCGCACAGCCCAGACTTGGGGCCATGGTCACAAGGGCTAGAGAGAGAGGGAAGGAGGAAGTCAACCAAAGGACTTCTCCAAATATTGGTGTGTTGGTTTATCTTATCCTACCCATGGGCACCTTTTTATATAGGCTAAGGGGTGTGCCTTTCTCAAAGGCTAAGCCATGTTGAACTATTAAAAGGACAGGAAAAACATGTGCTAGTCGGATGGGCTGAATCAGCTCAGCCCAATAGGCAAAAGGCAGCACAGGAAACATCAGCCTAGGAGGAGGGGCGGTCAGGTGGGCCTTGGCATGACCCACCGCACGCCTGCCTGTCTCCCGCCTGGAGGAGGCCACCAGCGAGCAGCCTGGGTGGGCTGGCCGCGGCCCAGCGCGCGCCTGCGCGACAGCGAGCGGCAGTGACCGCCCAGCCCAGGTGGGCCGGCTTGTCCTGGCGTGCCCCACTAGCGCAACCCGTCAGCTAGCTCCCCGCGAGCTCCTCTTGGGCCGGGTTGAGCTGGCCTGGCAGCGGCGGCTGCCAGCTGTTGTCTGCCCCGTGCGGCTGCAACTATCTTCCGCTCACGTGGGCTGGCTGTTTTTCCTTTTTCCTTTTCTTGTAGCTTTTCTTCTAGGCTAATTCCCTCCGGGGATTTGGCCTAATATAAAAGTTGCTTTTATAAATCTTAATTTAAATATTATTTAGAATATATTAATTCATAATTAACATATAGTAAATGTATATTTAAATTCCCATTTATCTGAAAACACTTTTCCGGTCTTTTCCTTTATTCTTTGTCCGAACAACTTCGGATCTCTCTGCGGAACATTTCCGGCTTTATCTTTCTCTACTGTGATTCTGTCTTACGAATGGTCGCTCTCATCGTACCCTTAAGTGTATCCTCACTCGGGAATGGTCTAGACATGATCTAAATCAATGATCAACGGAGGGACCAGGGATATCCATGTGACCCCTATGCATTCCTGATGACAATGTCGTTTGAACTGGTAAATGTAGCATCCAATTCCTTTTGTTTCTTGATACGACTTGTCCGAGATCCAATCATTGGTATCACATACCTTGTTCAATCTCGTTAACAACAAGTTCTGTTTTCTTGTTACAGTGATATTACATCCCCGTGACCGAGTCACATGTTGCAACATTTATGGATGTAATCTCACCAAGTCAGCCATATGTATATTTACCCGTCATGTGGGTGAACAAATCCCGGTCTTGCAGTCACATGTCATCTACTGTTCCTTTGGAATACCCAACGTACACCTTTATGGCCACCGTATTACCAGATGACGGTTGATGCAGTCTAAGCAGCCTTGGGAAACAGTAAGTAATATGAGCTCACGGTCTAAGGAAAAGGAGTCTAGGTACAGCTATTGCAACAATGAACTATATGACTTGATCGTGTCGCAATCCTTCGAGGAATGTCCATCACATCATTCTCCAATGATATGACCCCGTTGTCAATTGGCATAAATGCCCATGATCTTGAAACCCAGATCATCCTCATGACCAACGAACTAGTATAAATAGAGGCTACTAGGGACTTGGTTGTTTCATACCACACTTGTACCAATATTTCTACTTGGCACAGTTATAGCACAATATGAAACTATTATAAACTAATTGAGATATGACAATAAAAACCTATTTATTATTTGCCTCTAGGGAATATCTCCTTTAACTTTGTCTTTGTCAGAAACAATAGACACTGGCATCCCATGTAGCTTGACAATATTGTTGAACACAGATTTGCCACAGATGAAGCAGAGTAAGGATGTTTCAATGGTATGAAATGGGAATACTTGGTAAACATGTCCACAATGACCAAAATCACATCATACCCTGCTGATTTTGGTAGGCCTTCAATGGAATCCATTGAAATTTACTTCCAGTCTCCTTTAGGTGGTTTTAGTGGTTGTAACAGCCCAAGTGGCTTGCAAAGTTCATGCTTTGCCTGCTGACAAACACTCCATAGTTTCACAAATTCAGTTATAGCAGTTGACGAGAGGTTAACTCGTCAATTCCCATCGTTGATGGACTTGGGTTACAGGAAGTGGGGTGCACTGGAGATCTCGATCGGCTAGCAAACAAGCAACACGAGGACATGAAGTTTACCCAGGTTCAGGCCCCAGGAGGGAAAACCCTACTCCTACTTGTCTGCTCTTGATTGATGAAGAACCGAAGGTTACAATGTTGCCAATGGAAATGGATGCATAGATTGGATCTGGTAGGTGTATGTGCGAGAGATTGATGTATAGATCTATTGTCTATTGTAGCGATGCCCTTCTTGTTGGACCCTCCTAGCCTTTATATATGGGGAGGCTAGGTCTCAGGTACCAATACGAGTTGGTTACAAGTTAGATTCGAACTTTAGTTTTGAGATTTCCTTGTTTTGTGCGTTTGGGAGTCCCTGTCCATATGAGGTTCATGGATATTGATATACCTTCGAGTGGGACTTTCGTCGGGCCGCACCAGGTAGGCTGATAGTAGGTTCCTGTAGGGAATACCTATGTCAGCAGCCTCCATACCATACCAAGCAAACAATTTGTTCAGTCTTTGATAAGTAGCTAAAGCTTATGAATGCCCTCCAATTGCACTTGCATGAAATGACTGAATTAGCTTTGTCTAAAGTCCCACATTAGCCCCAATCCAAAATTTTCCAGGTAGTTTGATGAGACCTTGCTATAGTGAAAATCCATCAGAGCTGGTGCTAGTGATAGCCAACTCCATCAATAAGGTTTGAGCCTTCGATTCCATAGCATATGAACCACTTCCTGCAGCCAAATACGAATGTCAGCTGACACAACAAGCAAGGAAAACACATGTCCCACTCTAGACAAAGCATCAGCCACCTTGTTCTCATCCCCTTTTTTATACTGGAAAGTGAAACTGAGGCCCACTAACCTTGTCATAGCTTTTTTCTGCAAGTTAGTGGCCAATACTTGCTCCTGGAGACAACACATGATTTTGTGGTCGGTCCTAATCACAAAAGGGCCTATAGACAAATAACATCTCCATCTATCCACAACCATCATAATAGCTAGGAATTCCTTATCATAGATTGACAACTTCTTGTTGTTCACACTCGGTGCCTTGCTATAATTAGCAATTGGATGACCTTCTTGTAGTAAGACAACTCCAATTCTAGAGGCACATGCATCAATTTCAATGCAAAATGGTTTGTCAAAATTGGGTAGAGTTAGCACAGGTATGGTACTCGTGTATGTCTTCAGAAGTAGAAAAGCAGACTCTGCTTCATTTGTCCAAACAAAACCTTGTTTTTTTAATAACACAATCAGGGGTTTGGTCAAGATTCCATATCATTTCACAAAACTTATGTAGTATCTATTCAAACCCAGAAATCCCCTCAAACTAGTGACATTTGTTGGAGTAGCCAAGCCAGCATAACCTTTGTTTTCTCTTGATCAGTTGCCACCCCTTGATCTGAGATAATATGACCTAGGTATTCTAATTTGGACTGAGCAAAGGAACACTTACTTTCCTTGACAAAGAATTGGTGTTGTTGCAGAGTCTGGAACACAATAGTCAAGTGATGCACATGCTCTGCCAAGCTCTTGCTGTAGACCAGAATATCACCCATGAACACTAAAATGAATTTCCTGATATAAGGTGCAAAGATTGAAATCATAGCACATTGGAATGTATTAGGGGAATTTGTGAGCCCAGAAGGCATCACTCGAAACTGGTATTATCCACTATGTGTTTTGAAGGTAGTTTTTTCCTCATCACTCTCCACCATCCTTATTTGAAGGTTACCATCTCTCAGGTCTAACTTGGAGAACAACTTAGTTCCATCTAATTCATCTAGAAGTTCATATACTACAAGCATAGGGAATTTACTCTTCATAGTTACTAAATTCAGCCTTCACCAATAGGACAGGAGAAGCAAAAGGACTCATGTTGGGTACAGTTGTTGCATTCTAGAGCATCTCAGCCACTTGTCTCTCAATTTCATTTTTTGAAGTGGTAATATTTGTAAGGTCTAGCATTGAATGGATGTGCTCCTCGCAGTAGGTGTATTACATGATCTACTGTTCTATGAGGAGGCAACTGTTTAGGTTCCTGAAATACCTAAGAGAGTGATGTTAGAACTTCCTGAATTTCTGTAGGAACCCCCACTTGGACCGCCACATCTTTTCCCTCAACCGCAACCAACTCAGCTACTGCCCATACATCATTCCCTTTTATTGCTTTAACAAACTGATCAGCAGATATTTACTGTAGTGTAGTCTGCTTCTTGGGCAACATGCCTTGCAACCTCACCAATTTACCATTGTGAGAAAATTCAATCCATTTGTTGGGCTAGTCACAAGTGATCAGGCCACATTTACTGAGCCAATCCATACCCAGAATCCCATCATACCCACCGAGTTGCAGAATTCTCATGGAATGGCAAAAGTTATGGACATGTGCCCACCACTGCATATCTGACACAACCTCAATGCAATTGATAACTTCTCCATTGACTACCTTCACTCTGAGTTGTGGAATGGTAGTTGCTTAAATCTGCATTGTGTCCACTAGATCTCTATCCACAAAACTATGTGTACTACCAGAGTCAATGAGTAGTAACAACACCTTATACCCCACTAAAGCTCTTATCTTAACTGTGTCATCTTTTTCAGTTCTGGACAGAGCATTCAAAGACACATAGCCTTCTGGGCAATCTTCACTATTGCCTAATTCCAAAGCATCTAATACATCATCAAACATAATTTCATATGCCTCAATTGCTTTAACTTGTGCCCCAGATAGTAAGTTACACTAATGCCCAGGTGCAAACTTCTCTTCACATTTAAAGCAAAGTCTCCATGGAGATATTGACCTTCACTTGCATCTGCTCCAGCACTTCCGCGTTGTTGGTCATCTTTAGATCTATCTCACCCAAATGTGTCTGAACCTTCTCCATCGTCCCAATCTTCACATCAGGCACATCAAAATGGGATAGCACTGCCGCCTGAAAGTCCCCATCAAAGCCAGCATAAATCGGGTCTACGCCGACAGAGTTGAAACCTTGGCGGGAGTCGTCACAACTTCCTCTGAACCACACACACTCCAATCTCGGATTTACAATGAGTTTCCCAAAGGAAGCTCACAACCGATTGGTCGATGTTACTGGGACAGTGATGCAAGCGCTAGAAAACTTCCTGACAATTGTCGTAGGAGCTTCTCGTTGCACCTTAACGGTTGAGACTCTAAGTAGAGAGTGATGTAGTAAATAGAAGTGTTCCCCATGATGGAAACTCGAGGGTTTAAATATCGAACTCTCGGGGAGCTATATGTAAGATAATGATCCTCTTTGTTCTTTGTCAAACAACCTATAAAATAGTTGTAGATTGTTTTGTTCCCTCAACCTCACCAAGTGGTTGTCAAGAACAAGGTGTATGTAAGCAAAACTGAAATAAAATACAATAAAAGTAAAATGCAATTCAATAGTAAAGTAAATATGCAATGGTGGTAAATGCAATGGAATATGATGTTTTTGGGTTTTGGTTGGTGTTTGCAAGTATGAGAAATGCTTTTGTATTTTCGAATTTCATTAATACTGAAAATAAAAAATGATGTTGATATGTTGGATAGTGTTTTCTTATGGTTTAAAATGGACCGGGGTTCATGGTTTTGCTTATGCACTCTCTCTTTGAGTTGTGGTGGACATAGGACACTCTAGTTGACATAATATTAGTGCAACATGTTAAAGTATAGATAGAAATTAATATGGGCATCACGTCCTAACATAGATATGTTATTTCTAACAATTCACTTATACTCCACTAGAAAGGGAGTCTCCAAGCAATCTAGTATTAAGAACAATTTCAGAGTATAGCATTAAGTTCTAAGACATGAAGTTAAAATAGGAACATACTTGATCTAGTCTAAGCATGGTATTTTCTTTATCCCTAGTGAGGCAACTAAGTAAGGTAAACACCCAAGTGATTCGCAAGTTTTATTGTCCTATCCGCAAGATCACCCCCGTTGCTCCAAATAATGCACATGTTCCCCCACACACGCTCCCATATACAAGTTTGATCAAAACAAGTAAACAAGAACGGGGTACATGATATGCATTTATTCATATACTTCCAGTACTAAACAATTGCAATCTCAAATATCAACTATATAAAGATCCACCACATAGGTAATACAAATATGACCGTAATCATGTTATGCCGCTCATACGGTTCTAATACAATCGAGATCATGAGCGAGAGATACAATAGCTACTGCCACAAACCCACAGTCCAGGGGTGGACTACTCACCTTCATCATGGTGAAGGTGCTGGAGTCATTGCAGGACGTGGAGATCACACCGGCAACGCCCCGCCGGAGTTTTCGCCCTCCAATCTTCTGCCTCCTGCCTCTTTGTTTCGTATTATTGTCTTCTACGGTGCTTATTTTCAAGAATCATCGAGAGACCTTTTTTATACGTGGTTTTAAGTCAGAACCTTCGCCTAGGATAAAGAATCAATGGTGTCGGAGACTCGAAGGGCAAATGAGCACATCCGCCGCGACTAGGGGGTGGGTCGTGGCTGGTTAGCTCGATCCCTCCTTGGTCTTCTTTTCTCGTGGATCTTTGACCCATTGTTCTTAGTTCTGATAAATACTAGGTCCCGTGAAGTTTCAGGTCAATTGGACATCGGTTGGGTACCTAAAAGTCAAAAACATTGAATAGTTTTTTTTTGCCTTGATAGGGTTAATTCAAAAACAATATGGGAAGTGTGAACTATTCCCAAATATTCCCCTCTCTCATCCATTAAATCTTGTTGTAATTCCAGTACAATTCTGGTTTGCACTAGATTTACCTTTGAACTTTCGATCCATTCATATGAATATTATGATGTTGTTGATTGCTTCCATGTGTGAGTAATTCCCTTTGTTCTTGAGGAGATGGAGAAACCCTAGCATTATTATGAAATGAAATAAAGATGATCTATTACTTTGCTCCATGATCCATTGATCTATGATACTGTGTTAGATCTGTCTTTAGATAGTATGTGAAGTTGACCACATAGCATTTGCCTTTGGAACTAAAGAGAGGGATATACCCTTGGGACGTGTATGGGAGTATGTCTAGTGTTACTTTGTGACTACAAGCATTGTCTTATAACCTAGACGGTCCAAGGGGGAACTAAGAGAGACTCACTAAGCTTATTACGATATCCATGGGGAAAAACCTTAATTGTGGTGGTCTATAGGAGTGGTTGATCGTGGGCATCATAGTGGTTATTTAGAGATGACCTCAATACTTGATTCAAGAAGAGGCTGCTCATGAGTCTTGTAGTGAACATATTATTATGGATCTCTCTTCACACATGTCATGACGAAATCTAGTACAACTAGCTTGTAACTTAATCATATGAATAATCATCTCGCCTAAAGCAATACACACACTCAACGATTACAATTTTCTTATTCAAGTGGACTGATCCAAATGATAAATATTTGAGGGAAGGGGTGATGTCGTCCATCAACTATTTGCTTGCCATCACCATGCCTTGTTGAAATGGATCGTATGGGCACCTAGAGGTGGGGGGGTGAATAGGTGCTACTTCAAATTTTAATGCCTTTTCAATTTTAGGCTTGACACAAAGGTAAATTCTATAGATATGCAAGTACGAAGAATTTCCCTATATGCAAACCTAACTACTAGCGAGTAACGAGTAAGAGTGAGGAACAAGGAAACCATAGAGGAGCACGCGGAGACACATGATTTGTTTTACCACAATTCCTTCCTTATTAAGGGAAGTACATATGTGTTGGAGGGGCGGGTGATACTAAGATCACCACGCCACAATAGGCCTCACCCTATTCTCTGATGGATCTCACCACCAAAGACCTGATCCACCTTTCCACTATTGGTACCCTTCGAGGCGGGAACCGATACCTTTACACAGCTAGTGAGGCACAACTCCACAACCGAATTGGAGGCTCCCGTAATGACAACAAGCTGCCACAAGAACAAATATTATCAAAACCGAATCACAAGATCTAGATATTAACAAGAATACTATATCGAGAAATCTCCAAGTGAATGGAGAGGTAGTGATGCGCTTGATTCGTGATGTCAATGAATGAAGTCTCCTCTTTCGATTCCCCAAAGATCGGAGCCTTCGGGTGGTTGAAGTGGGAGACCTTGAGTGAGACCTTTTGCAACAGACCAGCACTTTTTCGAATGAATCAAGAGATCTGGTAGGAGGGGTGATTGGGGCTTTTATACCCCCTGTTCAAACTTGGCAATTGGTGAAGACGAGGGCCGGATTATCTGGGCCAAGTGATGGCTGGATTATCCGACCGGGGGTAAAACTCCGCCCCAGCCTCGGGTTATCCGGGGGATATTCCGCCCCCACACAGAAAGACACGCCATGGCACCCTTAGCAAAAATCTCAGGGGGTGGATTATCCGGCCCGGGCAAAAACACCAGCCCTGGCCGGACAATCCGAAAGAAAGTCTGCCCCCCTCTCTAAGGGATGTGCCTTGCCACACTTTGAAAACCTTCTCGGGGCGGATTATCCGGCCCGGGCAAACTCTCCGGCCCTGCCCGGATAATCCGAAAAATTATCTGCCCCCTCACAGAGAGACGTGCCATGTTTACCTTCATCGAATGGGGTCATGCTGGATTATCCGGCCCTTGATAAGGGCAGATTATCCGGCCCCCAAAAATAAGATTTTCCAGCTTTTCATGTGAACACTTGTCTGCAACACTTAGCACACATGATATAATCCATGGTATTGTTATCTAACACACAGAACACTAGAGATCATGAAATGTTCTTTCACTTGTTGCCTCATTTCTTCTAGCAATTCTCAAGCAGAATGTCTTTTTTTCATAAAACAAAACAAGTATCCAATACCTTGTAAACTGCAATGAGTTTTGCAAGAATAACATTTATAATTTGTATATCTAGCATATACCCTTTTCATCCATGGAATCTACCATGAGCCCTTTTGAGAGTTCTCAATTCTGGCATGAACTCATGAAAGGTGAAGTATTCATCTTTCACGATATAGCCCCTAACGACACCTTTGTAGCTAGGAGTAAGCGAGTGCAACACCCCATGTATCGAAAGTTGTCCGCATCCACATCGTATGTGAGGCATTCATGACGCTCGTGCAAGATCTCTAAGTGATTCTCCAAGTATCCATTTCTTTCCACCTTGTTTGGAAGAAACTCATCCAATGGCTCACACTTCATGACTCTGACTTGCGAAGAGTACCTTCTTCATCGACCATCTCATATGAGTCGGTGTTTGAAGAAACACGGTCACAGCTCATCCTCCATCTAATGGAGTATTGGACATCAATGGAGATTTCACGATGAGCATGATGATCATAATTCTCATGTTCATTCGTGGAGTCATCAGATATCTCCTAATGGTTCTTGTATCAAGAAGAGAATATCATCTATGTCAAGGTCATCCCTCAAGCGTTGGTACTAATCTATGAAGTTGGAACCTTCTACTAAGTTCCACATCAAGCTAGAAATTCCCATGGTCCGAAAGACTCACTAGGATAGGCCAAGATGTACATGGACATTCGCAAAGACATCTATACTAAATTCATAATATGAGTTCAATTAACAATTAATTGATCTCCTACTAAAACAATCATTCCTTGGTCGATTTTAGTGTTCACACAGTCCCTTTACATGTAATATAGCATCCCCAATCGTAATGGCCTTTGATATAGCTGCCAGGGTGGACTATATCTGCCGATCACATCATCCATGTGAATCGTTCTTGATCTTTCGATCTCTTGTGTCCATAGGCCATCTCTGTACATGCTAGGATCCCCAATCTAATCATTAGTGTATTTGTTGTGCATACATGGCTCCCACCGTATGTGAACTTCGATATGTCTAGCACCCAATCGTCATGGTCTGCTTCATAATGACGAACTTTCTTGGTTGCACACACTAATGGGATAACACTATATTGGTATTAATAGGGATCATCTTATATATTATGCTACCGTTGAGTATCTAATACTAGCACACAATAAGATGTATAAAAGGTATCAACATCACATGTATTTAGTGATATGATATGGTCCTTCTTATCGCGCCTTTATCTCCATCGAGCGCTTAGGCATGATCTCCATCTTGCCACCGGTTTGATGCCTAGTCCACTACGCCACCAGTTGGCCGTCCATCAAAACGATGACTATTACTATACTACTTAGTAATAGAAAAGTAAACAACTTTACCTTCATAACTACCAAGACCATATCAAATCAATCCCTCCTGCAAAATAAAGTTAGTCTCCTCTACTTTATCTTTTGGAAGTTTTATGTGGCTGTTAGGGCTTTTGCGATAGAACCGTTTCATACCTACGAACTTTCCAACCACAACATGGATCCAATAGTTGTCTCTACTACACCTCTTTCGAGGCCCTCTGTTGTAAATGTTGTGTCAACTATTGAATGAGAGACAGTCACCCGCTAGCCACTTATATGGTACAAGCCGTATGTTGAGCGTGGAACCATTCTTGCGTAAGGTTATGCGCAAGGTTAGTCCAGGCCGCTTCATCAAACAATGATGCGATATAAACAAGTACTCGTAAGAGGGTAACAAATATAGGATCAATGCCCACACAATCCATGTGTGTACTCGCCGTATAGTATTCCTACGCTTAGATCGGCTTTGATACCACCGAAGGGGTTTGCAGCAAAAAATATTTTTTCCCTATAGCAAAACACACCTAAGGCCCAAGATATATCTAGGAGTAATGCTGTAATGGATAACATATTGCTAACATACCTTTGTAGATCGAACGTTCCGTGGGGAACGCAGATGAAGTAGTCATACCCGTAGCCAACCTCAAGGTCACGATGCTCCTCGCACGTCACCTCATGGTCCTTGCACGATAGTCCGGTCTTTGCAACGGTCCAGTCCTTGCATGACAGTCTGGGTGCCACTAATCGCAGCACCCCCATGGTTTCACACACATACGGTGTACGATGACAACCTCTGGTTCTTTGATCCCTACCGAGAGTGCGGAAGTAGATCTTCTAGCTGGAATCCCTACAGCACAATGGCGTGCCCCAACGGTGTCATCTCTAGCATGTATAGTTCCTTTACAGGAACCGTGCCAACGCAACAGCGATGCGAGAGAGAGATAAATCTCTTTCCCCATGTGCGATTCCAAACTTGGGAACCACACGTGAGGGAGAGAGACCATTGGACAAATTGGATTGATCTTCCCACCCCTATGCCCCTCTTTTTATAGGGGATGGGAGGGCACCCCCACCCATCCAAGTCCCGGGGTGAGACTAAATGAGGAGGTGGGAGGTGTCACCAAGGAGGTGGGGCACCATGGGATGACAGGCCGGGGTGGCCCCAATCCCCGCGCGTGGTAGAAGGCTAGCTAGGTGGGGCCCCATGGGCGGCGGCATGGCCCCTTGGCCTTCCCTAGGGCGGTTTCCCCTCTCGGGCCTTGTTCCTTCGGGAACTTGGCCCATTAGGGAAGTTACCATTTCAAATTATATTTTAAATATATATTTAATATCAATTACATTAATTAATATAAATACATATTATTAGAATCCTCTTTGAGCCGAAACACCATTCGATTCCCTCCGAACGACTTCGGATCCTCACGGAACGATTCCAATTCTCTCACAGAACACTTCCGTTTTTCTCTTCTCTTTCATCCTATGATTCCGATACTTCCACAATGATCTACAAGCATCATCATACCCTTAAGTGTGTTACCCCAATAGTTCGGGAACATCATAAACATGTCTGAGACCTCTCGAATCAATGATCAATAGTGGGACCGGGATGCCCATAATTACCCATGCACATTCCACGATGTTTTATGTTGTTTGAACCATGAAACGCCAAGTCCAAGTCCCTTTGTTTCTTCAATACTAACTTGCCCAAGATCTGATCATCAGTATCATATACCTTATTCAATCTCGTTACTGACAAGTACTGATTTACTCGTTCCCGTGATATTCCATCCTCGTGACCTAGTCACATGTTGCAACATTATGGATGTAATCTCACCAAGTCGTTCGTGTGTATCTTCCCATCACGCGGATGAACAAATCCTGGCCTTGATGCATAGGCCTCAACCTGTTCCTCTAGAAACCCAATACACAACTTTATTGTCACCCGGTTATGGACATGAAGTCTGATGAGATCAAAACTTCCTCGGGAGATAATGATTAATATGATCTCTCGATCAAAGGAGGAGACTATGCTTCTATTGGAAATATGCCCTAGAGACAAATAGTAATAAGGATTATTATCATATTTCATAAAGTTTATGATTAAGTTTTATAGCATGTTATAATTGTATTGAAAGGAAACGTCAATACACGTGTAATATATAAACAACCAGGGGTTCCTGGTTATACTCTAGTCACTTGTTCATTGGTTAAAAGATGATCAAGGTTTCCTGATCATGTGGCATTTATGCCAGTTGGAAATGGAGTCACCTCATTCTGAGAATAAGATGATGAACTAATACCCAACCTAAATATCGTGACCCGATCATGTCACAAATTTCAAGTTACAATGATTAGAATAGACCTAGTGTACTATTTCTTAGACCGTGAGGCTATATCAATCACTGTCTCCCGAGGGTACTTTGATAGCATCAAACATCACACGGTTAAACGGTGATCATAAAGGTGTGTTTAGGTATTCGGAGGAACAGTAGAGGCACTATACGTCAATAGCGGTATTTTTCCATCCGCGTGACAGAAAGATACTCGAGGGCTCACTTGGAGAAGTTATATCCAATAGTTGCGCAACATGTGATTTGATCATAGGGATATCACTTGTCAGAACGAGTCAAGTAGCATTTGTCAGTAACGAGATTGAACCCGACATGGTGATGTCATCGATCAGATCTCGGAAAATGCAAGTATCGAGAGACAAAAGGAATAAGACACGATGTTCGTGGTTCAAACCAGGTCCCTCTGTTGATCATTGGTGCGGGAGGGTCCCGACCATGTCTGGAGTGTTCCCAAACCATGGGGTATCATGCTTAAGGGATTGGTGATAATTAGAGAGTGTTTATAGGATCGGTAGAATCACCGAAGAAAGAGAAGAGAGAAAACCGGAAGGGTTTCGGTAAGTTCGGAGGATGTCCAGAGTGGAGGTGGAAGGTGTTCCATAACCACGGAGATTGAATAATATGTGAATGAATGTTAACTATTGACTTAACCATTTATTCATAATTATTAAAAAAAAGAAAATCAATTAAAGGGTCAAAAGGCTTAATGGGCCAAATCCTAGAGGGGAAAGGGCCCAAGAGGGGGGCGCATCCCTAGGAGGGGCTAGGGGGTGGTCGGCGGCCCTAGTGGGCCAGCCCCCATGTGGGGCACGTGGTGGGGTGGTCGGCGGCGCCTCCCCCACATCCTCCCTTGTTTAGTCCCACCCCGAGACTTTGAGGGAGAGAGTACCTCCCCTTCCCTATATATAGTAGGGTATTTTGACCAAATAAAACACACAATATTCAATAAAGGTTTCCTCACTTTTGGGGAGACCTCCAATTGATATTATCGCTCTCTCTCTCCCGTGACCGTGGTCCCAAGTCCGGACTGCGCGAACGAGAGACATCTTCACCGTGGAGCGTCGTCGCGCTGCGGGATTCAGATCCAGCAGCTCTACTTCCGCAACTGCTGCTGGATCGTGGAAGCGGGAGTCATCGCTAGACACCGGATGCATGTAACTCACTTCGAGGTGCAACATTTGAGGCACTAGAAGTCTTTGGAGCCACATGAGCATGAGGACATCATCACGACCTTGAGGGCGGCTTCGACTCATCTACATCAACCACGCTCTCCCAAGCGTTGACAACGCTTTTCAGTCTTCAAGGGTAAGTTCGTGAAAGGCTCCTCACGTTACTGCATTACTAATAGATAGGTCGTGGCAACAAAGGGGTTTAGGGGCGTAGGGTAAAAAATTATTGTTTTCATACGTGAACCCCTACAGTGGTATCAGAGCTAGGTCTATGCGTAGTATTGCTAGTACGGGTAGAACACACGAGATGTAGCATGTGGGTGTTGATCTTTTAGTTGTTACCCTCCCATGTGTACTTGTGTATACTGCAACAATGCTTGATGAAGCGGCGCCCAACTGACTTTACATGTTCATTCGCGAGACTGGTCCACGCTTGACATATGCCTTACCGTATAAAGTGGCTTTGGGGGTGTCTATCTCTCTCACATTAGTTGGTATATGATGGCTCAATGCACGGTGCCCCGAAAAATGCTTGATGGCGGTGTTGATGTAGAGCTCATTGGGAACCCCGAGAGGAAGGTATGATGAGCACAACAGCAAGTTTCCCTCAGTTATGAAACCAAGGTTTAATCGAACCAGTAGGAGCAAGGAAACACCTCAAAGGTGTTACTAGCTGAGCTTTGGCAGGGCGCACTACCGGTGCTAGTAGCAACGTGGAGACCTGCACAACACAACCACAGAACTTTGTCCCCAACTTGCGATGAGGTTGTCAATCTCATCGTGTTTTGCGGAAAACAAAGGATTAAACGTATCGAATGGAAAGAAGTAAAAGTTTGCAGAAAGTAAACACAAAGCAGTAAAAGATTGTAGATTGTATGTAAAGAAAAAGGATCGGGATCCATAGTTCACTAGAGGTGGCTCTCCTTAGATAGATAACATGCTGGGTGAACAAATTACAGCGGGGCAATTGACAAACACCGAGAAAGCAATACATGCATATACTAATCATCTTGACTCCTTTGAGACTTGATTGGGCATTACAACATTATACATAGACCGCCATCCAACTACATCTATGACTAATAATCCACCTTCAGGTTATCATCCGAACCCCCTCCAGTATTAAGTTGCAAGCAACAGATTATTGCTTTATGAACTGCGTGTAAAGTAAACAATACAATTGTTATATGAACAAAGGATTGTTGTTTTCTCCCTAGTAGCAACAACACATCTAGTACCTTAGAGATTTCTGTCACTTCACCAGATTACCAGAGGCATGAACCCACTATCGAGCATAAATACTAACTCTTGGAGTTGCTAGCATCTACTTGGCCAAGATAGCTACTAACAACGGAAAGCATGCAAGATCACAAATAACAAAGACATGATAGAATCAATAATCAATCTGAAATAGCATCTCAATATCCATCGGATCCCCGCAAACACAACATGCAGAATTACAAATATATGATCTTGATCATGAACGGAGCTCACAAGATCTAAACATGAAAGCACAAAGGAGGAGAACTAGCCATCTAGCTACTACATGGATCTGTAGTCCAAGGATGAACTACTCACGCATCACACCGGAGGCTTGCATGGTGATGAAGAAGGCATCCAGGGTGAATTCCCCTCTCCGGCGGGGTGTCGGGAAGAGCTTCAGATCCCTCCCGATCTAGGGATGGAGATGACGGCTCCTACAGACTCTTTCGTAGATTTTTTGATCGGGTAGTTAGGGTTTTCGTCCCGAGGGAAATATATAGGCGGAATGAGAGGCCGATGGGGTGCCGGGAGTGGCCACACCACCCCCTGGCCCGGTCCAGGCCTGGCCACGCGGCCAGGTGGTGTGGTGGCCCCCTGGCCCCTCTCTGTCTCGTATTCTGGCACTTGATGACATCCGGAAAAATAGGCACTTTGGCTTTTTTCCCGTCCAATTCCGAGAATATTCATTTTCTGACTTTCCTAGAACCAAAAACAACAGAAAACAGGCAGCTGGCACTGTGGCTCTTGTTAATAGGTTAGTCCAAGAAATCATATGAAAGTACTCCAAAGTTGGAACAAAACACAAGAAAGTGGATAAAACCAAGCATGGAACATAAAAAATTATAGATACATTTGCAATGTATCAACATCCCCAAGCTTAACTCCTGCTCTTCCTCGAGTAGGTAAGTGATAAAAAGAAAGAATAATTTTTGAGGTGACATGCACCATCAAAGACTTGATCAAAGAACAATCAAAGCTGGGATCATAATACTTCAATCATAACATGAAAGACAAAGTTCTAGCAATAAGCAAAGAAACTATGATGCAACATTAAAAGGCAAAACCAAAAGATTCATGAATAACAATGCTTTGCAACACGTTTGTTTGTTTCACATAAAGAAATCATAGCATAATAGTATTCATCTTGTCCCTCAATAGAGTAGCAAATATAAATGCATAGGACACCTTCAAAGTTCATAAGAGTGGCTAGATAAAATAGTTTAAACAAGCAATATCAAAGTATGCATCAATCAACTAGTCTTGGGACAATGCACATAGAACTAAGAATGGCCACTATGCTCTCAAAGTAAGTGCATAAAGATAGAAGGTGGAGACTCAATGTAATGGTGGAAGAAAGGCCTTTGTAAAAGGAAGTAGGGATTCAAGTCTCATAAAGAGCTTCCAAAAATTATGGTACTTCTAGCTTTCAGCTCTCATTGCCCCTATCATAAGCATCTTTAAGTGGTAAGGTTAAAGTGACACAACTAAGAGGATATGCTTGACAAGTTATAAACTGAAATCTCATGCCCCTTACTTACGAAGACCGATCCTCATGCTACTCAACTTCACTCACGAGTAAGCTCTTGTCATTGTAAGTACATGTGTATCATCAAGAACCGCCAACGGGGTACCCCTTGCACATGATACTGGAGCTTTCCCATAATCAAAATGACAAGGCAAGCAGACAATGAGCATCTCAGCGATCTTTTTATTTGTTATTTTCATAGGTTTTTATTGAGGATGCTTCATAGGGTGCTCATTATGGTGATGCTGCAAGTTTCCACCATGATTAGGCATGGCTTAGGCTAGCGGCCCAGGCGTTTCTCTAACACACATACAAACTCCATGATCTTACAAGTTCCACTTTTATTTCACACCGCCGGGATCCGTAAGCAAAAGAACATGATATCAACAGGGTACAAAGTACAAGTGCAATGTTGAAAGCATTCCCCATGGTACATGGTTCTGCTAATTTCAACTTATAAAGTGCAGGCATATATGCAACAAATAAGGACCCAATGGTTCAAGTTTATTAGAGGCAAGTAAAGTAAAGTGTGCCATCAAGTTCGTGAGAGCTTTAATCACTAGTTTTCTCATAACAAGTTTAATTTGGAAGGTAAACAAAAGCATGAATATACTTGGAATAGCATGAGCTAGTAGGTAGGTATGGTGGAATCTTTGGAATAACTTGGTTTAGGGAGTTGGATGCATGAGTGGAACTCATACTTGGTTGTGGATGCTAGCAAAAGACTGGGAGCGACAAACAAAGAGAGAAATAATGGCCATAATCATGCAGAGCGACAAAACATCATTGATCAAAGCATAAACTGATACTAAAAGTTGAAAACTAAAGGATCATAAAGGCTATGGTGACTTGAGATAGTCATAACATGGTGTGAGCATGCGCCAAGTCAACCCAAATAAAGCATCAAAGGAGAATACCACTATACTATGCTTTAATATGCTAAAACAACGCATGATTCATCCAAGGCACATTAAGCAATCTCAATTGTTTATAATAAGTCATGCTACATCAAAGAATACTAAGAATAAAGCCAAAACAATATCAAGCATGGCATGACAAAGCATAGGCCACAGTCAAAAACAAGCTCTTTTTACCACAAAAGCATGAACTTTCCTACTCTTTTCCAAACCAAACCAAACTATTTGCAAACCAAAGTATGAAAGAGGGGGTCCAACCAACTTATTCAGAACACTAAGCAAACCAAGCAAACTAAAAACCAAAATGAAAAAGAAGACGCTCCAAGAAAAACACAACTGTGCATGAAACAATAAAAATGAAGCGTTTGGAAGAAACCTGGGATTTTTATTGATGAAGAAGGAGATGCCTTGGGCATCCCCAAGCTTTGACGCTTGTACTTCTTGGATATTTCTTGGGGTGACACGCGTGGCATCCCCAAGCTTGAGCTTTAGTCCATCCTTCATCTCATTACTCATTCCTTCCATACACCTGAAATTTTTCCTTCATACAAAACTTCACACTATATTTATTAGGAACATTAGTGCACTTAAGATAAATAAGTCTTAAGGTTCAGTTCTAACACCAAATAAACTTCCATTAGAACACTAGATACTGTAGCACTTCCCTCAAAAATCTCAATTCCCCAAAAGAACTCAAGAAGGAACCAACAAGAAGCAAATGCAGAAAATGGCAGAAATCCGTCAAAACAGACCAGCAGGTAAAGACAATTTTTTTTTCGAAGACCTTCTGCTGCTCAAATCAAAAAGTGTTGAACTAACGAAAGTTAGATAACAACCTGGGGCAGAAGCACAAAACATTACAGCTCAATCCGACATACAGAGCTCTCTCACGAATTTTTACGGTGAAGCACAGAAATCTGTTTCGGGACAACAACTTTCCCAATCATTACTTCTCTCTCATTAGAGGTTACTCTTGGCACAAAAAGCAAATAAAAAGGATAAGGAGAGGTTATTACAGAGGTAATTACTTCCAAGACTCATCTAAAACTTTTGGGTTATCTCCCAATAAGTAGTTTTCTTTAACGCCTTTAAGTTAGGCATAAGAAGCAAAGAAAGAATCAAGTGTTCTCAAATGAAGAAGCATTAAGACCAAATTTTGTTTTCATAGGAGAAGCAAAAGAAATCTTTTCTCTCTTTTTAGGGAAGTGTTCTGTTCCTTTCTTGAGTGGGAGTTGATAATTAATGGTGCCTTCTTTCATATCAATGATGGCACCAACAGTTCTAAGAAAAGGTCTTCCCAAAGTAATGGGACAAGAAGCATTGTATTCAACATCCAAAACATAGAAATCAACGGGGACATAGGAATTGTTAACCATAATAAGAACATCATTAAGACTCCCCATGAGTTTCTTTTTAACATTATCATCAAGTGGGACATTCAAATAGCAATCTTCAAGATGAGGCAAATCAAGCATATCATAAATCCTTCTAGGCATAATAGAAACACTACTATCAAGATCACACAAAGCTTTGAAATCAAAGTCATTCACTTTCATATTAATGATGGGTTCCCAACCATCCTCTTATTTTATAGGAATAGAAGCTTTATGTTTCATCTTTTCTTCTTTAATTTTTATGAGAGCATCAGTAATGTGTTTTGTAAAGGCCATGTTCATAGCACTAGCATTAGGACTTCTAGCAAGCTTTTGTAGGAACTTGATAACTTCAGAGATATTGCAACCATCAAGATCAAAATCAAATTTATCATCTAAAGTAGTAGAACTATTACTAGCCTTAACACTAGTGGTGGTAATAGTAGAAACACTAATGTTTCTGGCAATTTCATCTTCTCTTTCCCACTTAGCATGTAATTCAGCTAATAATCTAACATTTTCATCAATTCTGACTTGTTAGCATTAGTGGCTGCAAAGGGACTCTCATTAGTTTCAGGTTTAGCAGCCATTTTATTCAAACAAGATTGAGCTTCAGCCAAAGATGCTATATTTCTTTCAGCATTAGAGAGTTTTTCCTCAATAGTTTTATTGAAAGCAGTTTGTTTACTAATAAAGTCTTTGAGCATAACTTCAAGTTCAGAGGGAACACTCCTATTATTGTTGTAAGAATTTCCATAAGCATTACCACTGTTGGGAGGATATGGCTTATAATTGTTGTTACCAAAATTACTCCTATAAGCATTATTGCCAAAGTTGTTATTTCTTATGAAGTTCACATCAACTTGCTCTTCTTGAGCAACCAAAGAGGCTAAAGGAACATTATTTGGATCAATATGGGCTTTCCCATTAACAAGCATAGACATAATAATATCAATCTTATCACTCAAGGAGGAAGTTTCCTCAACAGAATTTACCTTCTTACCTTGTGGAGCTCTCTCAGTATGCCATTCAGAATAATTAACCATCATATTGTCCAGAAGTTTTGTTGCAGCACCCAAAGTGATGGTCATAAAGGTACCTCCCGCAGCAGAATCCAATAGGTTCCTTGAAGAATAGTTCAATCCTGCATAAAAAGTTTGGATGATCATCCAAGCAGTCAGTCCATGAGTGGGACAATTCTTAACCAAAGATTTCATTCTTTCCCAAGCTTGAGCAACATGCTCATTATCAAGTTGTTTAAACTTCATTATTTCACTTCTCGTGGATATAATCTTAGCAGGAGGATAGTATTTTCCAATAAAAGCATCTTTGCACTTAGTCCAAGAATCAATATTATTCCTAGTTAAGGAATTAAACCATTCTTTAGCTTTTCCTCTCAAAGAGAAAGGAAACAATTTCAGCTTAATAATATCACCATCTATATCCCTATGCTTTTGCATCTCACAAAGTTCAACAAAGTTATTTAGATGGGAAGCGGCATCTTCATTACCAATACCAGAAAATTGTTCTCTCATCACAAGATTGAGCAAAGCAGGTTTTATCTCAAAGAAAGTATTTTCAGGCACAGGTGGAGCAATAGGTGTGCTCATAAAATCGTTGTTGTTGGTGCTAGTGAAGTCACACAACTTAGTGTTTGCAAGAGTAGTCATGTTTTTTGGGTTTTCAAATAAGAAAGCAAACTAGTAAAACAATTTTTTTGTGTTTTTGAAAAGAAAGCAAACTAGTAAAACTTTTTTGTGTGTGTTTTTGATAAAGAAACAAGCAAACAAAGCAAATGGAATCTAAGCAAAAAAAAATAACAAAGTAAAGAGATTGATTATGAGGGACTCCCCTTGTGAAGATGTCCTTGACTCCCCAGCAACGGCCCAGAAAATCGCTTGATGGCTCAATGCACGGCGCCCAGAAAAATGCTTGATGGCGGTGTTGATGTAGAGCTCGTTGGGAGCCCCAAGAGGAAGGTATGATGAGCACAGCAGCAAGTTTCCCTCAGTTATGAAACCAAGGTTTAATCGAACCAGTAGGAGCAAGGAAACACCTCAAAGGTGTTACTAGCTGAGCTTTGGCAGGGCGCACTACCGGTGCTAGTAGCAACGTGGAGACCTGCACAACACAACCATAGAACTTTGTCCCCAACTTGCAATGAGGTTGTCAATCTCACCGTGTTTTGCGGAAAACAAAGGATTAAACGTATCGAATGGAAAGAATTAAAAGTTTGCAGAAAGTAAACACACAACAGTAAAAGATTGTAGATTGTATGTAAAGAACAAGGACCGGGATCCATAGTTCACTAGAGGTGGCTCTCCTTAGATAGATAACATGCTGGGTGAACAAATTACAGCGGGGCAATTGACAAACACCGAGAAAGCAATACATGCATATACTAATCATCTTGACTCCTTTGAGACTTGATTAGGCATTACAACATTATCCATAGACCGCCATCCAACTGCACCTATGACTAATAATCCACCTTCAGGTTATCATCCGAACCCCCTCTAGTATTAAGTTGCAAGCAACAGATTATTGCTTTACGAACTGCGTGTAAAGTAAACAATACGATTGTTATATGAACAAAGGATTGTTGTTTTCTCCCTAGTAGCGACATCACATCTAGTACCTTAGAGATTTCTGTCACTTTCCGAGATTACTAGAGGCATGAACCCACTATCGAGCATAAATACTAACTCTTGGAGTTGCTAGCATCTACTTGGCCAATATAGCTACTAACAACGGAAAGCATGCAAGATCACAAATAACAAAGACATGATAGAATCAATAATCAATCTGAAATAGCATCTCAATATCCATCGGATCCTCGCAAACACAACATGCAGAATTACAAATAGATGATCTTGATCATGAACGGAGCTCACAAGATCTAAACATGAAAGCACAAAGGAGGAGAACCATCCATCTAGCTACTACATGGATCCGTAGTCCAAGGATGAACTACTCACGCATCACACCGGAGGCTTGCATGGTGATGAAGAAGGCCTCCAGGGTGAATTCCCCTCTCCGGCAGGGTGCCAGGAAGAGCTTCAGATCCCTCCCGGTCTAGGGATGGAGATGACGGCGGCTACAGACTCTTTCGTGGATTTTTTGATCGAGTACTTAGGGTTTTTGTCCCGAGGGAAATATATAGGCGGAAGGAGAGGCCGAGGGGGTGCCGGGAGCGGCCACACCACCCCCTGGCGCGGGCTAGGCCTGGCCGCGCGGCCAGGTGGTGTGGTGCCCCCCTAGCCCCTCTCCGTCTCGTATTCTAGCACTTGATGACATTCGGAAAAATAGGCACTTTGGCTTTTGTCCCATCCAATTCTGAGAATATTCATTTTCTGACTTTCCTGGAACCAAAAACAGCAGAAAATAGGCAGCTGGCACTGTGGCTCTTGTTAATAGGTTAGTTCAAGAAATCATATGAAAAGTACTCCAAAGTTGGAACAAAACACAAGAAAGTGGATAAAACCAAGCATGGAACATCAAAAATTATAGATACATTTGCAATGTATCAGTATACCATTTGCAACGGAGGGCCCTGGAAGGGATGTAGTATAGACAACTACTTGATCGGCATTGTATTGAAAGTTCGTAGGTAAGAATGGTTCTTGTGCGAAAGCCCATTTAGTCACGTAAAACATGCAAAGAGAAAGTAGAGGTGTCTAACTTTGTTTTGCAGGGGGTATTGTGTGATGTGATATGGTTGTGGCAAATGTAAAGTAATTACCTTATGTTGCTAAGTAGTAGTAGTAGACAGTTACGAAGGTGATGGACTACCACGCCGGAAGGCACCGGTACCCTGGTGCCTACGGCGCCGGAACCCTGGTGCCAGAATTCGGAGGCGCAGGATGGAGATCACAGCGAGAAGGACCATATTGCATCACTCTTACATTCACTGTTTATTGTTTGTATATCTTATTGTGTGCTAGTATTAGATACTCGACGGTAGCCTAATAAGATGATCCCTAATAAAATACCAATGAAAGTGTTCACCCTTAGTGTGCACCACCAAGAAAGTTCTTCGGTATGAGGCAGCACCCTGATGATCGGGTGTCAGACATATCTACGTTCGCATACAGTGGGTGTAGGCCATGTTGCACATCGAATACACTAAGGTTAAGTTGGCGAGCCTAGATGTGTAGACATGGCATCAGAACACAAGGATCGAAAGATCAAGCATGAGTCACATGAATCATGTGATCAACCAGTAAAGTCCACCCTGACACCCACATTGATGGTCATGATGATTGATACGTTGCAAACATATCTATAATTTTTGATGTTCCATGCTTGTTTAGTATCTACTTTCTTATGTTTTTTCTACATTTTGAGATACTTTAATACATTTTCTAGAACTAACCTATTAACAAGATGCCATAGTGCCAGTAGCCTGTTTTCTTCTGTTTTTCGTTCCAGAAAAGGCAGAAAATGAATATTCTCGGAATAGGATGGGACAAAAGCCAAAGTCAATATTTCACCGAGGGGAACACAGAGCCAGAAGACGAGACGGAGGAGGGCTAGGGTATGGCCACACCATAGGGTGGCGTGGGCCCCCTGGCCGCGCCACCAGGTGGTGTGGGCCCCTAGTACACCATCTAACATCGCCCTTTCACCTATAAGAAGCCTCCGATGCAGAAACCCTAAAAAATCGAGCCTCTAGCCACGAAAAGTTCCGCAGCGCCGCCGCCACCGAAGGGGAGATTCGTGGGACAAAAAGTCTCTGTTCCGGCACCCTGCCGGGATGGGGAAGTGCCCCCGGAGCCATCTCCATCGATCTCCACCACCATCTCCATCGCCGTTGCTGATTCCTATGATGAGGACAGAGTAGTTCTTCCTCAAGGCTAAGGGTTCTACCGGTAGCTATGTGTTCATCTCTCTCTATGCATGATCATATTGTGATCATGAGCTTTGTAATCAAGTAGATCTACCTTGCTACTCAAGTGCTTTAATAGATCTCTGCTCTCCCCATGTGTGTGAAAGTGACAGCGTGCACACCATGGTGGCAATTAGGCTAGAGATTACAATTACTTGTTATGAGTTATATTTGGAGTTGGATGTTTCTATGAAATTTTTGTGTTTGTTGGAACCATCTAGAGCTCAAGGTGATAGTGTGGGGTTATCTATATGGGGAAAGCGGACTTTGAGGAGTGATGTTATATCCCTACCATGGATTAGAGTGTCCAACTAGAGAGTAGTTCAGAGTAGTATCATAAAGAGAAGATATTTATATGAGAGTGTTCACTAGCAAAAGTATGATACCTAGGCCTTGTTTCTAAGCATTGAAACACCATTTGCAATTAGATCTATTACATGTTTGCTTGCTTCCATCTTTATTTCATATTGCCTTTAGTCTCTTCCACGCCATCAAGCTATTTTAGCATTGTTACCACTTATAATTATCCATACCACTTGTATTTCACTATCTCTTCGCCGAACTAGTGCACCTATACACCTGACAAGTGTATTGGGTGTGTTGGGGATACAAGAGACTTCTTGTATCTTGATTGCAGGGTTGCTTGAGAGGGATACCTTTGACCACTTCCTCCCTGAGTTCGATAAACCTTGGGTAATCCACTTAAGGGAAAACTTGTTGTTGTTCTATAAACCTCTGCACTTGGAGGCTCAACAACTCTCTACAATAATAGAAGTGCATAGACATCAACGATCAGTGAGATGTGGGGGAAAGGGATCGTGTAATCACTAGAACCCTTCTAGGGATAGGTGTTTTTAGTGGAGTTATTATTTAACTCATTTAATTATAAACTTAGTCTAAATTCCTTTTGCAATTATAAATGTAGAAAATGGTTCTCCTCGATGCTACCTTCCCTGTTGACGATTGGTTAGATGGAAAGAAGCTCATGCTAGACAGATCGAACTTCCCTATATGGGTTGCACGTTTACATGTTCTCCTTAGCGAGAATGATGTGGTCGAATATATACTCAACGATATGGATTTGGAGCATCCTAGTATCTTAGAGACCCCAGAGCAGCGGGAAGACTGCTATTACCGTCGTGAGATGTCCAACTTCATATCAGTGACGATGCGTTTCAGGATGGTGGATGAGTTGTGGCCAGTCATGGGTAATCTTAGCCCTCGTACGGTAATGGTACAACTTAGGACACATTTCGTGGAACAAGCACACATATGGGAGCATGAGGTGATGGGAGATTTTCTCTCCATGCTCTATAACACCCTCGAATCGGCCCTATGCAAGTTTCAGCGCTTCCCGCCAAACCGCGCATAGAAACGATTCAAGGACGCCCACCAGGCACTTTCGTGCGGGTGGAAAACGAAGTAATACCATTACACATTAGTCCACGATGGAACCCACAGAACATATATATACAACAGTGACTCCTCGAGTCAAGAATACAGATATACAATACAAAGATCCAAATCACCTTGAAAACGATACAACATCCGAGTACGGATAAGAAGAAAATGGGGCTAAGAGCCCTGAAGAATAACCAATGGCGTCCATAACCCTACCCAGGCCAAGCCGGAAGGGTAACCCTGCTAACGACGTCGATCGCAGACCTGCTAAAACAAAAGGGGGTGCCGACAAAGGGCAAAGGAAAAAGAGGAGCGTCAATACTGAGGCCAGTACACGGCGAGGCTAGAATTCGGCGGCTCTCGCCTACATAGGTATGGTGGATTGAAGCGGCAGCGCAGCATGCACTAAACAACCTATAGAGACTCGGTACATATGTCGGCTATTAGAGAGAGATAAGAAAGACCTATTCGAGACCAACCTGATACTAACACCAATCATACCCATCCTGGCATTTCCCCCTCGAGACCAAACGAGGAAGTCAAACCGAGGAACTCACATAGTTGGCAGTTTTATTCATTCCATTATAGTTGAAGCACTTACTAGTCAGATATAGATAGCATGAGTCATCCTGATAGCATAAGTAGTGGGCAGGTTTAGTCAACCATTTAGTTGTAGTTGTCGTACTTACTAGTCAGATACAATTAGCATGTGACATCCCAAACCCAGCAGTTGTTGGCACTTTTATTTCATTCCATTGGAGTTGCGATACTTACTAAGCAGGTATAACATGACACGATACTCCCCAGTTTCACCAGTTGTTGGCACTTTTATTATCCATTCCATTGTAGTGAAGCTGATTACTAGTCACATATTAAGTCAAATTTATAGCACTACTTTAGTTATGCTTGTCTATGATCGAGATACTGTGCTCCAAGTCGTCCATAACCGCGGACACGGCTTTCAGAAAGATTTACCCTGCAGGGGTGCACAAATAGCAACACACACACGATCAACCTCGGAAAAACCAAATCAAAACCCAACGAGGCTTTCACGACAAAGCAATCATAGGATTCATAAAATATTTCAGGGGGGCACCCCACTAAGCTACCCGCAACGAAGTTGGACGGCTCCAGAACGGACCCAGGGTTTGTGACGACGGTTGTAAACGACTGGGAACCCAAAAGTGTGACTGGGCTTGTCGATACCGCGAAAACGTGGCACGCTCCAAAACAGTACAGGTGCTCCACACACAATCTTAAATAAAGCAGTAAAACATGGCATAAGTACAGGATAGTTATAAAGCCCCAAACTAGTTTGTGGCCCCAAGAAATAAGAAATGAATCAAGCTCTGGCTAAGGGGATTCATGGTCCCATATGCGGATAGTGCGATAGTCAAGGAACATGCATCAAGTACTCGGGGTCCTACGAGACACAAGTGAGCGTGGAAGAACCAAATAACATCTATTACCCACCGATGCCTCTGCATTAGTTATCCCAGCAATTTAATAGTTGTATTTAAAGTCATGATCATCTCCACTATTAAGCATCTCCACCATTTATCATGTGCCAACTTGCCGTCAACGGTGGAACGACAACAACGCGAAGCAACACATAAGCAAGCAACTACGACACGCAAGGCCGACTATCTATCAAACAACAGGCAATAGTATGTGTCCAAGGCAATATAGATGCTGTAGGGAATATAAATGGTGCACGAAAACTAAAGCATCGCAATACGGATAGCAATAGATCAACAGGAGCAAATAAAGACTATAAATGCAAAATAGGTAGAAAGGGGGAGAATGCTCGCCTGGGAAACACTGCCGAAGGTTCATATCCGGAGAACTTGTGGATACTCGCATCAACTCATCGGCCTAATCCGCGAAGAAGCAAACACTAAAAGAAACAACGGATGCGCTATTTAATACTATGGTAGAATATCCGGCATGATTATGATATGATGCATGGCATGGCAAAGATGCGGTGCGATTAGGCAATATTAAGTGGGACCGGGGTCCTGACAATTAATTATAGGTACTAGTTATTTAGATACCCCGCAATTTAGATGTTGTCTTAACAAGGCAAAACATGGTATCGGTTCACTACACAAATTTAAATGGAGTCCGGAATAAGACTAGAATAGCCCGCATATAGACTCCATATTTAATTTAGGTGAATCGACTATTTAACCCAACCCGCCAGATGACATGTATGCAAGCATGATGATTTAATGATGCGACATGTATATGTCATATTATAAAAATAGAGGCTTAGGGTCACACATCTGGGTTCGGAAGATCTTGGTTCCGGGGTTTCGGGGATCGACAGGGTTCGACGGGGATCGGTCTTGGCAGGATCGGTCTTCGAACTCCGGGAAGGAGCACTCGGTGTTCCGTGAAGAAGAGCTTCGGTTCATCGGCTCCCGTAGAAGTCCTTGTCATTCCATGTCGAAGGCCTAGGGTTCCGGCTTCGGTGGTCGTTGAAGGACTTGGTTTGGCGACGGTGGCTCATCGGACTCGCCCTGGTCGGTGTCGTTCTTGTCGTTAGTCATCACGAAGATCTTGTCGGGTCCTCGGTTTCGATTGTTGGTGTCGGACTCGGGTCTCAGCGCTGGGAGCTCTTGGTGTTTCGTGCGGTCGATCTTGCCATTCCGGGATGGAGAACTTGTCGTTCCATGTAGGCGACCTTGGCGTCCGGGTTCTCGACGAACTTGGCGTCCTTGTCGGAGTTCTAGGGTGACATTGTCGGTCTTGGGTTCGGCGCCGATAGATCTTGGTGTCCAGGGATTCGCCGGGTTCGGGGTCTCGGCACTCCGTGTCAAAGGCCTCGAGTTCCGTGATGGAGATCTTGTGTCGGTGGCCTTCGGGCGACGATAACTCCGAAAGATCTTGCGGTGGTAGGCGAAGACGGTCTTGGTCAAACTTGGCGTTGATTTGTCCTCGGAATATCTTGGCGACATCGCGATAGGATTTTGCCGTGGGGATGCTTCGGAGGACCAGACCCTCACACGCGGGACAAGAGCGGTTGGCAACAAGATGTTGGCCGTGGAACTCAAACGACCTGCAACTACATGCTGTTCATGCGGCCTCCACGCGTGGAACACAGGGGTGCGGCCCGAGGCTGCCGAGGACGCTGGCCTGCACGAAGGGGGAGCGACAAAACGACGCTCGCGAGGGGACCTGGAGGTGGCGGCCCGAGCAGGCCACAGCCGGTGGACGCGGGGAGGTTGGAGCAGAGGGCGGCGCCCTGGCGACGGAGGAGACGGGACCGCGGTGGGCGAGTCCGATGGCGGCGATGCGAGGTTGCGGAGCGGCGAGGGCGCGGTCGCAGCCAGAGGCGCCGACGAAGAGATCCTGGGCTCGGGGACGCGGGGACGGGGGGCGGAGGAACTCGCGAGCGAGGAGTCATTGGCGAGGTCGGCGTGAAATAGGAGAGGGGAGCAGGGCCTAGGGGAGGAAGCAGAGGGCGGCGGCAGGTCGACGATGACCCAGGGCCGCGAGCACGGTGCGGAGGACGGACGAGGCCAGTGCGGGTCGGGGTTGCTGCGGCTGCAGAGGGCGTCGCAGAGAGGTGAGGCTGGAGGGGAGATGGCAGCAGCGGGCGGTGGTGCAGGCCAACAGAGGTGGCGACGCTGGGGACGAGGGGCGTGGCTCGCGGGGAAGCGCTCGGGCTCGTGCTCGAGCGGGGAGAGGCGACGGAGCCAGGGCCGGAGCGAGGCGGCGATGAGAGGAAAGAGACGGGGTGGTTGGATCGTGATGGGGATCGAGCGAGGAGCAGGGTCGCGGGTCGTGGTGGGGCCGGGCTCGCGGGGTGTGCAGGCAGGGGCGCGCTGGTGGTCGTGTATCGTGTGCGCTAGGCGTCACGCGCGGCTGCGTGCGTTACAGTGGTGTGTAGGTGGCGGCAGGTGAAGGTGTGCGCGTTGGGTGCAGCGGGTGGCGGCGGCGGACTAGGGATTAGGGTTTGGTTTGAAGGTGGGGTGGTAGGTGGCTGTCGGGTGGGCTTTTGGGCCTAGCCGGTGGCTGCCTCCCCCACTAAAACATTTTATTTTATTTTATTTGTTTTATTTTTAGAAAGGCTTTTTGTAAATAGTTTTTAGACAAATAAAAGGCTTGGAAAAGACCGGAGTTTTGGTTTGAAATTAAGATGGGGGATATTTAGAAAACAAAGATAGGCTTTTAGAAAATAGTTTTAGGGAAACCATGTGTGATGTCATGACGATGCTCAAATGCAATGTGGCATGATGATATGAGCATGTGTTCATGATTATGCACAAAATAAAAATAACACGCGATTTTCTAGTAGTGGTTTTACCGGGGTGCTACAATTAAGATGAAGGAGAACTCTTCACTTGAAGACCACTTGGAGCACATGCATTATGCGTACATGAGGCCTGCATACTTTCTGAATAGCTGGATGACGAGCTCTTTTGCAAATGGCATTGTGTTGTGGTTGCTACCACAAAAGCTACCAAGCATATGTCAGGATTTGCATCATGAGAGGCGATGCGGAAACACAGTATTTCCACAGGTTCATATCACATCTCAAGAATGTGAAGGTTGAACCCATTACGGGTGAGGTCATCGATGACAAAGATATATATTTGATATACAATTTTATAAATGTTATAATCTTGCAAACACATATTGCAGTGTTAACTGTATTTGATACTTGTTCTATTTTGCTGAAAACAGGTCCTTCTACATGAGAGTTGCTTGTTGGAGAGGAGGTGACGTTGCGTGTTGATGGCGAGCATGATGATGATGACCAAAGACACTCTCCCTCGACATTTATAATTTAGTTTATGGTTTTAGGATGATTATTGTAATCGATAGATGGTGACCTTCTTTAGTGTGTCTCACACTTCGTGAGACGGTTATTCATATGAGTTTGTAACAAACAATTGTTCTACTTTTATAAATGATTTCTATTCATGTTCATATCTTGTTTGATTATGTGTGAATTATCCTGGTTGTTATGAAACTAATTGATAATGCATGAACATTTGTAAAATATTAAAATGCATTGAAAATACCCAGTTTAATGATATATTCATTACTGAATGAAACCATTGTTTAAATTCAAAGTTATATTGATAATATGTGAAAGACATTCGATTTCTTATCACATATGAATCATGCCCAATTTCGGCAAGATAACTGAAATACCGTGTATTACATGAATACAAAGTGGTTGATGAATTGTTGAAAGTGAATGCATATTTGATGTATTGTATTTCAACAAAATAGTGATTATCATTATATGATTATTTAAATTTTGTAAAGAGTTTACGAGAAAGGAAACATGCGTATGAAACTATTTAATATGATCAAAGTAGTTGATCAACAAAGGGTATTAAAGATAAAAGAGAATCTAATTACTACGATTTGATCAATAGTAATGAAATTCGACTTTATAAGAATGGCATAAATAAATTGTGGAATGCAATGCGTTTGAAACGTCAAAACGCAAAGCATGATATTAGATATCAAGAGGGTAAATGGATGACGCCAAATAAATCGTTGTAGTGTAAGTGTAAAGACCATTAGTTAGAAATAGTTAGCACTCAATTAGAATATATAGTGAACCATCTAAATCTGTGAGATCGGCACCATATCTAGTATGGATCGGCGTGAAAGTTTTGGAGTCATTCGATATAACCAAAACAAATAGAGAATAAGTCCTTGTAGAGTATTCATTGGAAAATATGAATACGAAATCGTTGGCTAGAACCAAAAGAAAGGCAAAATTAGTGTTGCTTGAATTTTGGTGCTTTTTGAGAAAGTTTATGTTCTCGAATGGGAAGCTTTTGGAAGATAGTGAAAACGCGATGAGGATTCAAAACCCTGCATCAGAGTGTTGAGAAGCGCAACAGAAAGCGTTCCTAAAGGATTCTCTTCATAAATGAAAGAATATATGATAATGATCACTGTGTTTCCCCTACTAGTGTTTTCACTATAAAAGGTAGGATTCAAAATGTACTCTACATATTTTATGGAGACATTTGTGAATAAATTGACATATTACTGGAATGTGATATACCTACGAACTACTAAGGAAATAATGGTAAACTAAAATTATGAGAAATTCTAGAGGCAAAATTCACTTAAGATTAGAAAGCAATTTATTGCTGAATCTTAACAAGTAAAGGGGTTACTTGAATTTTCCAAACGACTGCAAAGTCATGAAGGAAAATATGAATGACAAAGTCACAATTTGTCATGAATAAGGTATTGGACAAATTCAAATGAATTTGATTCAAGTGTGTTGGACGTCTAGTGGATTTAAAACTAGTAAGTACTAGTATCTCAGAGTAAATCTCTCAATTTGATAATCTATCAAAGGATTTTGAAGTTGTTCAAAATAGTGAGTGGATATGCAATTTGCATGAAATTTATTGGGAGCTATGAAAGTCTTCGTAAAACAACATGTCAATGACATATCTTTGAGTGGGAGCAATATAAGTCTCGAACTCAAGTATGTTGGGAACATATTTTGCGTGGGAGCTTAAAAGAGTAATTCTTAAATGTGTATACGATACATTAAGAATAAAATCGCAAGTACCTATAAATAATGATTTATAGGGTTTAGAAGTTAATAGTAAGTATATTACGATATTATGTAGTATTCCTAAAGGGGATTCTAAAAAGAGTTTCAGAATAGAAATTGATTAAGGAATAGTCCTTGGCCAACTCAAATTAGGAATAGAATTAAGTTTAACATCAATGGTTGGAAAGAAACAAAACGATGATCGTCATCTACTATGTTGAGACATAGGTTCTATCCTAGAAACCATGATGGCAACTTAACATAATATATGATCCAATAAGGAACGTTTGAAAAGTGATTAAGCACGAATCACAGAATGTTGAGCTAAGTTTGTCCATAGTGTCTAATTAAGAACTGTAGACATGTTTCCAAATCCATGAAGGATGACATATCTTAAAAGCATAAAGGGTTATGTTGTGAGAAGATTGGAAACTCCTATATCAATAATACCAAATAAAGTCAAGTAGGAAGCAAGGTGAACAAGACATCGAAAGTTGCACAGGGTGCACTAGTGTTTCGATAATTACATTTATAATAATAGATAAGGGTACCATCTAAAGTGATGTATACTGTTATGGCGGGACTAGTCCGTCTTTAACATAGAATGTGTGTCCCAGGGCATAATGCCCATGAGAAAGCCCATGAGGTTGATCTAAAGTCACTCTAGGCTCCTAGAAACCGACCGCATTCTACTGCCATGACTAAAATGCATACACAAAATATTTTATCACGTGATGATAAAGTATTAATGTCAACCAAGGTGACATTAGTAACTTGCAAAAGATTTGGGACTGTAAAGTACATGCCCAAGACTCAACCTCTTCCATGAGCAAGCATGTTCAAGGTACCGGGATAAATGGTGCCAATGATTAAGAACAAATGCAACTAGTTTATTTGTACTCTAGTGCAAGTGGGAGACTATTGGAAATATGCCCTAGAGACAAATAGTAGTAAGGATTATTATCATATTTCATAAAGTTTATGATTAAGTTTATATCATGCTATAACTGTATTGAAAGAAAACATCAATACACGTGTGATATATAGACAACCAAGGGTTCCCGGTGATACTCTAGTCACTTGTTCATTGGTCAACAGATGATCAACGTTTCCTGATCATGTGGCATTTATGCCAGTTGGAAATGGAGTCACCTCATTCTAAGAATTAGATGATGAACTAATACCCAACCTAAATATCCTGACCCGATCATGTCACAAAGTTCAAGTTACGATGATTAGAATAGACCTAGTGTACTATTTCTTGGATCGTGAGGCTATATCAATCACTGTCTCCCGAGGGTACTTTGATAGCATCAAACATCACACGGTTAAACGGTGATCATAAATGTGTGTTTTGGTATTCAGAGGAACAGTAGAGGAATTATACATCAAGAGTGGGATTTATCCATCCGCGTGATGGAAAGATACTCGAGGGCCCACTCAGAGAAGTTATATCCAATAGCTGCGCAGCGTGTGATTTGATCACATGGCTATCACTTGTCGGAACGAGTCAATTAGCATTTGTCGGTAATGATATTGAACTCGACACGGTGATGTCATTGATCAGATCTCGGACAATGCAAGTATCAAGAGACAAAAGGAATAAGACATGACGTTCATGGTTCAAACGATGAAAGATTTCGTGGAATGCACAGGGGTCACATGGACATCCAGGTCCCTCTATTGATCATTGGTGCGGGAGGGTCCCGACCATGTCTGGAGTGTTCCCGAACCGTGAGGTATCACGCTTAAATGCTTGGTGATTCTTAAAAAGTGTTTATAGGATCAGTAGAATCACCGAAGAAAGAGAAGAGAGAAAACCGGAAGGGTTTCGGTAAGTTCGGAGGATGTCCAGAGTGGAGGTGGAAGGTGTTCCATAACCATGGAGATTGAATAATATGTGAATGAATGTTAAATATTGATTTAATCATTTATTCATAATTATTTAATAAAGAGAAAATCAATTAAAGGGTCAAAAGGCTTAATGGGACAAATCCCGGAGGGAAAAGGGCCCAAGAGGGGGCCGCATCCCTAGGAGGGGCCAAGGGGGTGGTCGGCGGCCCTAGTGGGTCAGCCCCCCATGTGGGCCCATGGTGGGGTGGCCGGCGGCGCCTCCCCCACCCCCTCCCTTGTTTAGTCCCACCCCAGAACTTTGAGGGAGAGAGTACCTCCCCTTCTCCCTATATATAGTGGGGTATTTTGACCAAATAAAACACACAATATTCAATAAAGGTTTCCTCACTTTTGGGAAGACCTCCAATTGATATTCTCTCTCTCTCAATGTCCCAAGTCCAGACTACGCGAATGAGAGACATCTTCATCGCGGAGCGCCATTGTGCTATGGGATTCGGATCCAGGAGCTCTACTTTCGCAACTGCTGCTGGATCGAGGAAGCGAGAGTCATCGTCAGGCACCGGATGCATGTAACTCTCTGCGAGGTGCAACATTTGAGGCACTAGAAGTCGTTGGAGCCACATGAGCGTGAGGACTACATCACGACCTTGAGATCGGCTTTGGCTCGTCTACATCAACCACGCTCACCCGAGCATTGATAACGCTTTTTGGTCTTCAAGGGTAAGTTTGCGAAAAGCCCCTCCCATCACTGCATTACTAATAGATAGGTCCTGGCAACAAAGGGGTTCAGGGGCGTAGGGTAAAAAATTATTGTTTTCATACGCGAACCCCTATAGCTTATAATTATTGCAACGATGAACATGTGACTTGATCGTGTTGCAATACTTATAGTGGGGTAATGTCCACCACATCATTCATAATGATGGGACCTCATTGTCAGTTGATGTTAAAGTTAGTCCATGATCGGGAAACCTCGATCATCAATTGCCCAACGAACTAGTACAAATAGAGGCTACCTGGGACTTGGTTTGTTTTCATAACACACTTGTATCAATGTTTCCTCTTGATACAGTTATAACATAGTATGAAACTATTATGAACTAATTGAGATAATAGAATCCATTTATTATTTGCCTCTAGAGCATATCTCCTTCAAGTAGTCCTCACGAGCTGTGGGTTAAGGAGTACCCTTGCAGCGATTACGTGCATCTAATTACATAATAATATTGTGTGTTGATTTCATAGAAGATTTGTATATTATATCTTTGTCTCATACCTCGATCTGAGGATTTTTCAGGTACCTAAGACCTCGCAGATTGATCAAGATCTAAGGTGAGATGAGTGGTGAACATCGTCAATGCGCAGAACCTAGTGACAACAAGGGTAGTACAATATTCGTTTAGTGATCCAGTTGGGAACAACAACAACAACATAGATCTTAATGCTTTGGTCTGTTTTACATAATAACCGTTCATTTCCGGGGTGCTTCGTGGTATTAACGGTTGGACCAAGAGACTTTTGCTATGCATGTGGCTCGCATGGGCTCTAGTAATTATGGATGTGGTGCCCAATTCTGTCTATGTTAGATTACACATGAATGTGCTTAACAATATCTTTATTCCATATGTTTGCATAGATGGAGGTGAATTTTCAACCCTGACCTATCTCCATGCATCGACACAACTCTAGATACAAAGTAAACCGGAAAGGTCCAATATATGTAAGATAAAACAAACTAGCAAGGTCTTGTAGAAGTTCCTTAACCATCAACAAGTGTTTCACAAGGTTCGATAAACCTAAGTCTTATAGAAAAAACTACTATATTGCATCAGTAATCCAGATCAAAAGTATCAAGCACCTTCGTCGGCCACGGTGGCATCCAAGGGAGTGGTGGGTCACGTATGGGGATCACATCGACGTCTTCCCCGAGCTTCTTCCGCGAGAGTCCTGCTATGATACGTATGGGGAGCGCATCGACACACTACACTGGTAGCGACCCGCTGGGCGGATTCAACCCCAACGCCCCTGACCCATTTTCCCTGTCGTTCAACGATCATGTGTAACAGCTCCCCGATGTCAACCTCAAACGTGCATACTCAAGCTCGGCATTTCTATCGCTTTGAAGAGTCCCACTCGTGTTCGACAACATCGACGATAATGTGTTCGATGGAATGGTAGGGAATGTCGAGCATGACAACGCACAACAATTCGCCTAGGAGGGGGAGGAGGAGGAAGAAGAAGGGGACGGGGAAGATGGGACACATCAGACAATATTTTCTTTTAATTCATTCGCGGCGACACTATTATTTTAGCCAGCGATCAACACTATTTTCTTTTAGTTCTTTTCACAGCGATCACGGCGAAGATGTGACATGAACTTTAAACTGATAGCGTTTGAACTTTATGTTTTATTTTTATTAAAATTCATCGAGAATAAACACTGCATGTCTCGACGACGAACGCTACCGGATATACTGCCATGTATAGATATTTAGACAAATCTATAACTTTTTTTCTTTGAGCGAATGAGTACTGCTCTTTTGGAAGGCCCACCCCGGCTCTGATTGGACGGGTACACAGCTTTTTTTTAGAGAGAAGGTACACAGCTTTCAAGTCCCATAGACCTTCCCCTAAAAAAAAGTACCCATAGACCTAGCTCTATGGTGTCTGATCTTAACTCTCTTGCGGGAAAAGCAGTGGCTGGCCCCACACCACAACCCTTGCGGGAAGGCCCGGCTCCGATCTTAACTCTCCATTGCCGATCTGACGGGCCAAACAAACCAGCAGTCTATACACCGAATCTACCTAACACTCGCACTTTCTGTGTACAGCTCATATCTCGACCACCACGAGGCGATCGTACGGTTTCTATTATCTGACCGGTCTATAGACTGGGTCCATCTATCTCGTCGACCACGCCCGGACTGCCCCACGGCACCACACTAACACACAGGTAGGCAGGCAGGCAGAAGTACGGGCATACAAATCAGAACTCACCACGCGCGGTCTCATCGTCTTCCATCTCTTCCTCTCTCCTCTCTCCAAGTCCCCATCCCCCTTCCCCTTCTCCGCCGTGTAGGGTTTGGTAGTAAGAGGAGAGCTTTCCAGATGGCGGCATCCAACGGGCGGGGCGACGACGACCCGACCACCGGAGAGTGGACCACCGTCACCCGCTCCGGCCCGGCCGGGCGCTACCCCACCACCAACACCACGCCCCCCGCTCCCCGCCGCCTGGAGCAGGCGGCGCCGATGGCCGGTGAGGTCGCCAAGGGGTTCACCGGGCTCGAGATCGAGGACGGGAGCCGGATGCTGGACAAGTACCACATCCCGGGCGAGGCGAGGGGCGACAACGCGGCTGCTGCGGCGGGAGGGCGAGGAGGTGGAGGGGGTCGCGGCGACAGGGAGGCGTACGATTACCACGGCTACAGCCGCACCAGAGAGCTTGCCGCCCAGGTATGGGGATCGCAGTCTCTCTCTTTCGTGCGCAATCGCTAGGATGCCGTGTGTTTTGTGGGGATGTATTGTTTTGCTTGGTCTCGCCGAGTCAAAAGTCCAACAGATGCTTTTCTCGTGTGCGCCCGCCGAAATGGCGTTCCATGCCTAAACCAGTGCGCGCGCCGTGGGCGTCTTGCTCATGCTCGTGTTCGTCTTACGATTGTGCCCATATGGGTGTGTATTGTGGCCTTGTGGGGATGTGTATTGTTTTGCTTGGTCTCCGCGCGCCGTGGGCGTCGTGTTCATGCTCGTGTTCGTCTTACGATTGTGCCCATATCTGTACACGCATTGTGCGGGATTTGGGGCAGGCCCGCGTGTGTTCCGGTGTGATGGCCAGCGGCTCGGTGGATGTCTGGAGACTTGTCCTTGGGGTTTGCATGGCCGATCTTGTTTTTGTAGTATTTTTTTGCCTTATCAGATGTACACATCTGGTGCCTATAAGCTACTGGATTATGTGTGTTCCCTGTAATTTCTGGGGTGCATAACTGCTTTGCTCAATATAAGTAGTGTCGCTGTATTAGTTGAGGTACCAATTTGGTAAGATTTCGTCGTTTGGTAGAACTTTGTTTTCATTTCCCCCTACTGTTCTTTCATGTAATATTTTTTTGCGCATACTATGAGTAACAGTTAGTCTCTTTTGGAGTAAATATGTATGTCCATTTGTCAATTTCTGTATGCTTGCACTGCAAATTATATGGATTTGGTTTCATTACGTTCTTGACCAAAACTTCTTTTACTAGTTGTATGTTGGAGAATTCTGATGGATCTTTCACCCTTTTATGCGTAACTTGGTTTAGTCCTATGTTCCACTAATTTTCAGCTTGCACACTGGCATACTTTGGTAATTAATCTCAGGCATCACGCTTCATTCTTCATTGTGTCCCATTGCCTGGTTAGATTAGTGTTGGTCTGATTTATGGATAGCTTCATGATTTTGCTTTGCCTTAATCTGGATAAGTTCACTTTATTTATAATCAGGTAGCTACCTATGTCTTTGTATTTTCCTTTATGATTACGAATTTCACTCTCAAAGTTAAGGGTGAGTATCTTATTTCATTAGAATGTAAAACGCATATCTGCATCTTTGCTGCTGATGTAGAATGGTGCAAGTTAGTAGCTCTTTTCGGATGTTACCTGTCCGCATGTATATGCACAGTGTTATGTGGTAGTATTAGTGTCAATACTTGCAGGCCTCGAAAAACTGTCCATTAGTTTCAAATATCTGGAGCTTTCTCTGTGTTGCAGTGACTAGCTTCTTTCTGCCCACATTTCTTTACTAAGCAAAGATGGTTTATATCAAAACTCTTCTTTATTTCTGTTGGCATGTTTGCTTTCGAAATGATTTTGAGATCATAGTACTCTGCAGTTCTGTAAAAAAAATTTGCGGTGGCATTTGTTTTTCTTTGTTGGAACTGGTTCGAGGGGAAGTTAGATTTTATTTATATGAGCAAAATGTGTGTGGTGTTACTACCTATTGACCCACTTTACTAATTTTTGCATCATATAGTTCTGAAATACTATTGTTCTTGTTTACTTCTATTTTTTTATTGTGTCCAATGAGTGCGATATAGAGAAAGGCGTTGACATTCTTGTCTCCACACGTGGGCGCCTTGTGGACATGATTGAAGGATGAAAGGTCTCTAGTTGATTTTCTTGTAACCATGCAAATAGATTATGTGTTACATATCACTTCTTTGGCATTTTCTTAACTCTAGACCAGTACATATGCTATCTGTCTCTGACTATAGACTGATGTTTATATGTTAGTTTTGTTCTCAAGATAGCTTTCTTGGAAATATTGATCGCCGTCCTTGTTGCTACTTCTCCACGATGGAAGTTCCATCTCCAGATTGGTCCGAGCTGCCGGCAGATATATTGCGCAGCATACTCGAGTTGCTTCAGTGCCTGGACCACCTCCGAGTTGCCGCTGTCTGCACGGTGTGGCACAGGGCGTCTTCCGAGGTCTGCCGCATCAGCCAGACCCCCTGTTTACTCTATTGCACTGAGGTCGCCGGCCCAAGCGCTGTCGGCATGTACAGCCTCTCGGAGCAGAGAGCATACACGATAACCCTGCCAGACCCACCAATGGCCAGGCGGTTCTTGATTGGCTCATCCCATGGCTGGCTTGTCACTGCAGACGAAAAGTCTGATTTGCTGCTGCTCAACCCCATCACCAACGAGCAGATGAGACTCCCACCGGTAACTACAATGGAGCATATCAAGCCAATTATGAGCGGCGATGGGGTCCTTGAACAATATGAGATGTCTTACTACCATGGATTACTATTTCCAAGAGTTGAACAACCAACCTGTACTTACCGTTTGGATAAATATCGTGAAACAGTGTACTCCAAAGCTGTCTTGTCGTCTGATCCATCTACTGGGGATTGCACTGTTATGCTAATCCATCAGCCATACTGGCAGCTCTCATTCGCCAAAGTTGGAGGAGAAACTTGGAACTGGATCGCAACAGAGACCGATTATACTGACTGCATTCATCATGATGGATGGTTCTATGCTGTTAATATTGAGGGAACAATTGACAGCTTCTACTTAAATGGTCCATCTACCATCATTCATAAAAGGATTGCATATCAGATGCTAATGCCACCTAAGATGGTAGTCTACATCGCTCAAGCCCCATGGGGTGATAAGCTTCTAATAAGTAGAAGATCGAGAACGTTAGATGATAACACGGAGGCTACGTTTGAAATTATGGTGTATAAGGTTGATCCCGACAATGAGAAACTTATCAACATGACAGGAATAGGTGACCACGTGATGTTTATTGGCAATAATGCTTCACTCTGCCTTCCAGTGAGCGATCATCCCCAGTTGATGTCCAATTGTGTTTATTTTACGGATCACGCTGTTCAATCCTTATTTGGAGTGAAAACCAATAAGCGTGATATGGGAATTTATCATTTGGAAAGTAATATTGTGACAGACATAGTGTCTCCCGAGCTTTGGATGACCTGGTTACCTCCGGTGTGGTTGACGCTCAATACTTCGAAAACAAGGTATGCCTTCAAGTATCTTCTCTTGTTTTTTTTGACATTATAGTTTCAAGTAGCTCTCTTAATAATATGATAAAATCCCAGTTGGTGGACAACCGTATTTCTTCAACTATGTTTTTTTATACCACTACAGAAAGCATGAGTTAGAATGGAATATTTTCGATCTGAACCGTTGGAAATCTGTAATCTTATACTTTATAATTGTAAACCTGATGGTTATGGACAAATCATATGTCTATGCTTACTTAAAGTTTTTCGCAATATTTCTTTATTTATTATAAGACATGTTTATGTCTTTGTTCTACATATGTGCATATTATCTGAAGTTATTAAAAGATATTTAAACTTAACACGAAACTCTTCAATTATCAACATATGCTAGTTTAGAATTTTCTCGTGCTTCTAATATCTGTGATTATACTAGCTTTTCTTGAAAATCATGCACCACTACAATTTTTCTGGATAGGTCGAACTATTGGAAGCAAATGGAAAAGGAACACCGAGTGGAATCAAAGAAACTAGCGGACTGATCACTAAATAGATACAAATAGGTGCAAATTCCGACATCACCAAAGCCCACTTCGTTCTCTCGCTCTCCTCGCGGCGCTCCTTGCTCGCGGAGCGGCATACCGAAAAAAAGACGCTCAGATGTGGATTCGAACCATGTTTTTTACAGTTTTATTCCACCTCAGCAGTATTCACGGTATAAAAGATTGTGTGAACATTTAAATAAATTATACTTGTAAATATCTGGATGAAATTTTCTTTCTTCATGTTTCAACTACATTAGGTGAACTTGCCCTGCATGTGTACTAGTTCATTTTCGTACGAATTTGCTATTTTCTTGCATTTTCAGTGTGATGGTCTTCTTTACCTATAACCGTCTGTTGGTTAGGCTGTGTTGATAGACAACTGTTGTTATTGTCCATCAGATCTGATGTTTCAATTCAGTATACAAATGTTTTACTTTACATGATGCATGGTGTTGTTTAATGTACGGATTTACCTTCCGGAACAAGGCGACGACCATGGCCTGGAAATCTGTCATGGACCTTCACGGAACTATTGTCATGTTTCACTATTATCTTTATTTTATTTGCAGGGACGTTTCATTATTTTGTAACTGTTCAGTAAACCTGATAGCATGCCAGTTTCATGCATGATATACTTATTGGTGGTAAATTTTCATTCATAGTTTCCCAGCAAATATGCAAGCCTAATAAAGTTATGTTCTACAGCATCACAGGACCCAGTGCGTGGAATAATTGAGTCAGGAAAGATTAATTTCACCGTGGCCAGCAATAACCATCTCAAGGCATCTTGGAACAACGTCAAGTACTCCCTTCTTTCCAAATAACACCGTGTTCTCGCTTTAGTCAAAGTCAAACTTTATACAGTTTGACCAAATATATAGGAGATATCAACATCTACAATGGAAGCCAGTAAGTCCCTGGTCTTTGGGTGTTTTCAGTGTCCTCCAATGGAGTTGGCAGTGTGTGCTCCTCTGGTCATGTCTTTGTTTCTACCGTACTGTGATCTATTGCTATTTTTATGTTCTACAAACTCTTGTGCTGCGGTGTGCAGCAGTGTTGGATGAACTGTGATGAATAAGTGAGCCCTTAATATCGTTGTTGGTGCATTTGGTCTTCTTTTGGTCTTCATTGAGGACTACTATATATGTTGCTTGCATTTTCTTTTTGAAAGTTGCCGGCAAGAAGAACAAAGAGAGAGTTTCTTATTTGACACTACTGTACTAGCTAGAAATGGAATAAATGCAGAGTCAATCCTTATTTCAGTTATACCGATCCTTAATTAAGCAGGCGTCAAAGCTCCGCGGGCTCTCTGTACTCTTGGTACTACTACTACTGTACTACAATTAATCAAGGGCCTGCTTAATTAGCTGCAACTCGGCTTGCTAGCTGAAATGGACCACTAGCTAAGCTGCTCATATACTCCAAATAAATGGAACACAGCTAGATCGAAACATATGCATTTATTTGGACGGCAGCGTATGTGGGTGCATGTGCTCGTTGCAACGAAAAAAAAATCAATAAGGTTAACCATAGCAACACCCATGCACACGAGTGCTCTATCTACTCGCTGATCATGCCCCTGCAGGCTAGAGATAGAACTGGGGTGCCCTGCTCTGCGCCGACTTGCCACCCAGCGCAAGCAGGATGGCAGCTCCCATAACAGACACAACTTTTTTTTCACTAGTAGTTGTGATAGCGCTGCTGTTTTTGCCCTCTAAAATGGTCACATAATTCATTAGGGACAAAAGAATCTTCTTAAATCCCAAGTTAACACCGATTAATGCTCGAAATGAACTAGAGTGTCGTATATGGAAAGAAATTTGTACTTGGTGTCAAATAAGGAAGAAAAAGTTTTTCAGTGTCAAATAAGGAATCGAAATTTAAGTTGGTGTCAAATAAGGAATTCTCTCAAGAACTAATCAAAATACATTTTATATCGACGACGGTTATCTTAAACATGGAGTAGTTGACAATGGTACATGTCGGTAGTCGCTGTATTATGTTGTAGTAGAATTTCTTTGCAGCACTGCCACCTTTGGTTTATCAAACGTTTGAGCTTATTTTGTGTTGGGTTAGTGCATCTCTAATGGCACGATCCATTCTGGATGCCTAAACAGTCCAATTTGGTCCGTTTAGATCGGTTTGCGGATAAAAAATTGGGTCACGGTCTGGCTTACCACGACAGTTTGGCTAGCGCTGGCTAGTTTCCCTTTTGGTACAAATTTCACCATCATATTTACAACAAAACAAGAACAATAAATAAAATAAACATAGTTCATAAATACAAATAGTTCACGACCACAATAGTTTTGTACAAACAATCAAACATAATTCGCAAATTACATAGAACAAACCACAGAATTTGACTAGCCATGTTGGTTTACCACATGAGTCCACATATGTTCAATCAAATCTGCTTGAAGCTGGTCATGAGTGGTTCGATCGCAATGGCACAAACTCTTCCTAAGACGTTGGCTTAGGCTATGGCTCAACCAAGGTACCCTCAAATTTCCAGCCTTGATCAGAGAGGCTGTCATGACACGCATCCTCACACTGGTAGAAAGAGGGCCTTTGGTCCAGCGCCCAAATTTCATTGATCCCGGTTCGTTTTCATAATCGGAACCAATGCCAGGCACCGGTTCCGGTTCATGCCGCCTGGGCATTGGTCCCGGTTCTTCTCTAAGCATTGGTCCCGGTTCTTCTCTAAGCATTGGTCCCGGTTCGTGGCATGAACCGGGACCAAAAACCCCGCGACGGTCAGCAGTCCAGGACAATTAATGTAAATTAATTCAGGACAGAAATTAATTCGAGGCAGAAATTAATTCGAGGTAGAAATTGAATTGATCAGTATTTTTGAAAAAATCTTTCACAAATTAATCGAGACAAAGATCTAAATTGAGACATTTTATTATTCGACCACAAATTTTTCCATATAAGATGCGACTTTACAAATTTTCCTAGTCGACAACACTTCCGCTGCCGCTGTCCTCCGAGCTGCCAGCTTTCTCGTCGTCGTCGGACGAAATCTCCAGGATTTCGGCGTTGTTTGGGAGACGGAGCTCCTCTGCACGCCTAGCGGCGTCAATGGCGGTGTAGATGGTCCGTCCAGGGACGGACCAGAACATCTCCCGCCCTTCTTGGTTGCGGCGATCTGGGTGCACCGGGCGCCCGTCCACGATGCGGTTGCCAAGCTTGGCCTTCCGCTCCTTCTTGAACAGCCGGGGTCAGTACTCGCTGGCCACCGCGTACCGGGGCAACGCCCTCATCCATGCGGGCAGCTGGCGGCGACGCTCCGCGATGACGTACTCCATCTCGTATCCGCGGGGGTTGAGGAGCAGAGCCACCGGCACACCCGCCTCGCTGATGTGAAATCCGGCGGGCACGGTCGCGCGCGGCGGCGCGAGGATGCCATAGTACGCAAACATCGTCGCCTCGTAGTGGTTGAGCGTGGGCACCTCCATGGCGGTGTGGTGGAGATTGGAGAGGGAGGGGAGGCGAGACGACGACGCGGTGGAGAGACGATGGCTAAAGGGGTGGGGTGGAGATGGACTGCAGAGAGGCCGAGGCGATGGCGAAAGCGAGCGATGTGGCCTCATATTTATACAAGGGGACGAGCGACGGTAGGCATTGGTCCCGGTTATTGCTACGAACCGGGACCAAAGCCCCTCCCGCGCGACACGTGGCCGCCCAGCAGCGCGCCCCCCACCCAGGTCATTGGTCCCGGGTCGTGCCATTAACCGGGACCAATGACCTGGGTGGGGTGCGAGCTGTTGCGCCGCCACGTGTCGCGCGGGAGGGGCTTTGGTCTCGCTTCGTGGCAATAACCGGGACCAAAAATCCTCCCCTGGCTATATATAAGCCTAGCCCTTTGCCCACCAAATTTTGCTGGATTGTGTGTGAGGTGTGGGTGCTAGCTTTTTTTTCTTTGATTGCACACAAGGTGTTCGACGAAATGTCCGAGCCACACTTTAGTTCGCACAACACGGTATCCTCGGCTGAGGTTAGCAACCTTATCTTCTTTATCTGTAACTGATACAAAAATATTGCATGTGTCCATGTAGAGTGGTCATTTTACTATTCACGATGTTATTGTAATGGTTAATTATTCTGACGCAGATCGATGCACGGATGCGATGGATGTATGACGACCGACGCCATTCTGATTTTATTGCAGGCCTGCATAAATTTATCGATTTGGCTAAGGCAAACAAAGTGGATAATTTTATGCCTTGTCCCTGCGTCGACTGTCGGAACGTGGCAGAGCACTCTGCCCTGAGAATCCTTCAAAGCCATCTGCTTCGGAGAGGTTTCATGCCCGGATATTATTGTTGGGCCATGCACGGAGAAAGAGGGGTTAGGCTAGAAGAAAATGAAGAAGAGGAGGATGATGACATCTATCCTATGTCCCTTGAAAAATACGGTGATACTGCAATGGAAGACAATGAAGAAGAGGGAGGCGGCAATGAAGAAGAACAACGGGCATCGGATGAGCCTGCTGATGGTCTTGGTCGGGTCATTTCTGATGCAAAGCAACAATGTGATACAGAAAGGGAGAAGCTTAAGTTAGAGTCCATGCAAAAGGATCACAAAAAGTTGTTGTACCCAAATTGCGAAGATGGTAGCACAAAGCTCGGTACCACACTTGAACTGCTGAAATGGAAGGCAGAGACTGGCTTATCTGACAAGGGATTTGAGAAGTTACTGAAAATAATGAAACCGAAGCTTCCAAAGGATAACGAGCTGCCCGAGACAACGTACGAAGCAAAGAAGACTATCTGCCCTCTAGGATTAGATGTGGAGAAGATACATGCATGCATTAATGACTACATCCTGTACCGTGGTGAGAAGTACGAGAACATGGATAAATGCCCGGTATGCACTGCATGTCGATACAAGATCAGACAAGATGACCCTGGTGATGTTGAGGGCGATGACGAGCCCTCCAGGAAGAGGGTTCCTTCTAAGGTTATGTGGTATGCTCCTATAATACCACGGTTGAAACGTCTGTTCAGAAATAAAGAGCATGCCAGGTTGTTGCGATGGCACAAAGAAGAGCGTAAGAAAAACGGGAAACTGAGACACCCCGCCGATGGGTCGTAGTGGAGAAACATCAAGAGAAAGTACTCGAACTTTGCAGGTGACACGAGGAACTTATGGTTTGGTCTAAGTACAAACGGCATGAATCCTTTTGGAGAGCAGAGCTGTAATCACAGCACCCGGCCAGTGACTCTATGTATCTACAACCTTCCTCCTTGGTTGTGCATGAAGCGGAAGTTCATTATGATGCCAGTGCTCATCCAAGGACCGAAGCAACCCGACAACGACATTGATGTGTACCTAAGGCCATTAGTCGATGAACTTTTGCAGTTGTGGGCAGAACCAGGTGTAAAGGAGTGGGATGAGCACAAACAGGAGCCATTTGACCTACGAGCGTTGTTGTTCGTAACCATCAATGATTGGCCTGCTCTTAGTAACATTTCAGGACAGTCAAACAAGGGATACAATGCATGCACGCACTATTTAGATAATACTAAAGGTACATATTTGGATAAATGTAAGAAGGTTGTGTACCTGGGGTGTCGTAAATTTCTTCCGACCAATCATCAAGTAAGAAAGAAAGGCAAGCATTTCAACGATGAGGCAGATTACCGGAAGAAGCCTAAGCTCCCTAAAGGTGCTGATGTATTTGGTATGGGGATGGACCTAGAAGTAATCTTTGGAAAGGGTCCTGGCGGTCAATCTGTTCTAAAAGACCCCATTACCGGACACACGGCCATGTGGAAAAAGAAATCTATATTTTGGGAGCTTGAGTATTGAAAAGACCTAGAGGTCCGTTCTTCAATCGACGTGATGTACGTGACGAAGAATCTTTGCGTGAACCTGCTAGGCTTCCTAGGCGTGTATGGGAAGACAAAAGATACACCAGAAGCACAGGAGGACCAACAACGTATCAAAGACCCATACAACAAGCATACTGATAAAGGACGTGAATACTTAAGCAGCTACGCTCTTAGCAAAGCAGAGAAGGAAATCTTTTTTGAAGTCCTTTACAGTATCAAGGTCCCAGCTGGCTTCTCGTCAAATATAAAGGGAATAATAAATATGGCAGAGAAAAAATTCAGAACCTGAAGTCTCATGATTGCCACGTGATTATGACACAGTTGCTTCCGGTTGCATTGAGGGGGCTTCTACCGGAAAATGTTCGATTAGCCATTGTGAAGCTATGTGCATTCCTCAATGCAATATCTCAGAAGGTAATCGATCGAGAGAGCCTGGAAAGGCTATCGAAGGATGTGGTCCAATGTCTTGTCAGTTTTGAGTTGATGTTCCCCCCGTCCTTCTTCAATATTATGATGCATCTCTTAGTTCACCTAGTCGAAGAGATTTACATTCTCGGTCCTGTATTTCTGCACAATATGTTCCCCTTCGAGAGGTTCATGGGAGTCTTAAAGAAATATGTTCGTAACCGTGCTAGGCCAGAAGGAAGCATCTCCAAGGGCTATGGAACAGAGGAGGTCATTGGGTTCTGTGTAGACTTTCTTCCTGACCTTAAGCCGATTGGTGTTCCTGAATCACGGTATGAGGGCAGACTGAGTAGAAAAGGCACGCTAGAAAAGAAAGCAATGATATTTAGGGACGGACATTCTTTGAATCAAGCACACTACATAGTTCTCCAAAGTTCTACCTTCATGGCTCTGTATATCGAGGAACACATGAATGTTGTACGCTCTAAGTTCCCGGAGAAGAATAACTACTGGATTAAATAAAATCACATGGAGACTTTCGGCACTTGGTTGCAATTGCATCTCATGAATGACACCACTATTGGAGATCAGCTCTACTTGTTGGCCGCGACACCATCTGCGACTGTATTGACTTTCCAAGGGTACGAGATAAATGGGAATACATTTTACACGATTGCCCAAGATAAAAAGAGCACCAACCAAAACAGTGGTGCCCGCTTTGATGCAACATGCGAGAATGGGAAAAAGGACACATACTATGGTTACATAGAGGAGATATGGGAACTTTTCTATGGACCTACTTTTAAGGTCCCTTTGTTTTGGTGTAGTTGGGTCAACATGAATGGAGAAGGGGTAAAGATAGACCAGCTGTACGGAATGACAATAGTGGATCTCAAGAATCTTGGTTACAGAGACAAACCATTCGTCCTAGCCAATGATGTAGCTCAGGTTTTTTATGTGAAGGACATGTCCTCTAGACCGAAAAAAAGAAAAAATAAAGAAATGAATACATCAGACGATGAGCCCAGGCGTCACATAGTTCTTTCAGGGAAAAGAAACATCGTGGGAGTCGAGGACAAGACAGACATGTCAGTAGATTATGATAAGTTTGATGAAATTCTGCCCTTCACCGTGAAAACTGACCCAAGCATCCCGTTAAGCAAAGAAGATGCTCCATGGTTACGGCCTAAGAAGCGATCATAGGCAAGGGATCGACATACGCGACGAAGGATTCATATCCTAAACCCTAAACCTATGTAAATCTATGTAATGTATGGAAACTTTATGTGATGTATGGAAACTTTATGTGATGTATCGAAACTTTATGTAATGGAGTCTTTCACGGGCTTGCAGGGAAATTTTTCTGAGGCGGAGCTTCCGAAGATGCCGTAGGGCATGTGCACCAACGACATCTTCGAGAAGCTCCGCCACGGGAGATTTCCCAACCCTTTCCCCAACACTGTTAGAGGAGATGGAGTCTTTCATGGGCTTGCAGGGAAATTTTTCCGAGGCGGAGCTTCCGAAGATGCCGTAGGGCATGTGCACCAACGACATCTTCGAGAAGCTCCGCCACGGGAGATTTCCCAACCCTTCATCCATGGGGATGAAACTCTCTCTACCTATGTTGGCTTGTTGAGCTGCTTGCCATGGCGTATCGATGGTCCTTTTATAGGCACGACACCGCTTCTACTTTGTCTTGTTCCTCCGACAGGGCGTCGTGCGCTACATGCTTTATCTCATCGAGCAGTGCGTCCACCCACACGTCCTTATCCCGCCGACATCTTTAGTCTCGGTTGCACCCACCAGCCGGGACTAAAGGTTACCCACGCGTCCTTATCCCACTGACAACTTTAGTCTCGGTTGCACCCACCAGCCAGGACTAAAGGCTACCCACACGTCCTTATCCCACCGACAGCTTTAGTCTCGGTTGCACCCACCAGCCGGGACTAAAGGTTACCCACGCGTCCTTATCCCACCGACAGCTTTAGTCTCGGTTGGCTTTTTCGTGCGTCGAAAGGGAAAACTTCCTCCTGCAACATCGTAAGCCATCCCAAGATGCACATGTGTGCACAATATGGGCACTATCACAAACTATGCCCTAATTCTAGCCATAACATTGGTGGTTTGACCTAAATGCCATGAAACCTCGAACATGATAGGTCATTTTGTGAAGGATTTTTTATGATGTTTGCAATTTTTCAAGTTCAATATTTTTTCTTGCAACTGTGATACATAATATGACACCACGCGAAGGTTTCACATTGTTTGGATCATTTTTGAATTTCTTATGCCCGTTTCAAACTATATTCAAAACGGCGGGCATGAAGCTTCTTAGCCCGGGGCTGAGCCTCGCTGAACTTGAAGTGGATCTCTGATGAAATAGCATGTTGTGAACCTATAAATGATTTTTTAAAATTCACAAGCATTATATCATGTACTTGTAGTTCAAATCTTGGCAACCTCCTACCGATTCGGCAGGAATTTGTCTTTTTCATGAGGGATGGACAGAAAGGTTCCAGATACACCGGTTGGGAAATTGTCCATATAAGGTGGTCTAGTATTTTTGAAAAATAGTTTGGTAGCAATGCCAAACTTTAATTTGGTGGTTGCTTCACAGAACACCCCGATTTCGGCACCTCAAAAATGGAAATTGGCTTTTTCGTGCGTCGAAAAGGAAAACTTCCTCCTGCAACATCGTAAGCCATCCCAAGATGCACATGTGTGCACAATATGGGCACATTATCACAAACTATGCCCTAATTCTAGCCATAACATTGGTGGTTTGACCTAAATGCCATGAAACCTCGAACATGATAGGTCATTTTGTGAAGGATTTTTTATGATGTTTGCAATTTTTCAAGTTCAATATTTTTTCTTACAACTGTGATACATAATATGACACCACGTGAAGGTTTCACATTGTTTGGATCATTTTTGAATTTCTTATGCCCGTTTCAAACTATATTCAAAACGGCGGGCATGAAGCTTCTTAGCCCGGGGCTGAGCCTCGCTGAACTTGAAGTGGATCTCTGATGAAATAGCATGTTGTGAACCTATAAATGATTTTTTTAAAATTCACAAGCATTATATCATGTACTTGTAGTTCAAATCTTGGCAACCTCCTACCAATTCGGCAGGAATTTGTCTTTTTCATGAGGGATGGACAGAAAGGTTCCAGATACACCGGTTGGGAAATTGTCCATATAAGGTGGTCTAGTATTTTTGAAAAATAGTTTGGTAGCAATGCCAAACTTTAATTTGGTGGTTGCTTCACAGAACACCCCGATTTCGGCACCTCAAAAATGGAAATTGGCTTTTTCGTGCGTCGAAAAGGAAAACTTCCTCCCGCAACATCGTAAGCCATCCCAAGATGCACATGTGTGCACAATATGGGCACATTATCACAAACTATGCCCTGATTCTAGCCATAACATTGGTGGTTTGACCTAAATGCCATGAAACCTCGAACATGATAGGTCATTTTGTGAAGGATTTTTTATGATGTTTGCAATTTTTCAAGTTCAATATTTTTCCTTGCAACTGTGACACATAATATGACACCACGCCAAGGTTTCACATTGTTTGGACCATTTTTGAATTTCTTATGCCCGTTTCAAACTATATTCAAAACGGCGGGCATGAAGCACTTTCCTGTTCAAAATTGTATAGTTCAAATAAAAATATTTGAAAACACAGAATGGTTTTTGATTAGTTATTTAAATTGAAGCACTTTTCCTGTTAATTTTTTTTTGAAATTCCAAATTATGTAATAAATATTTGTTAATGCAATTTTAATTGAAAATAGTAAAATTGTATAGTTCAAATAAAAATATTTGAAAACACCAAATGGTTTTTGATTAGTTATTTAAATCGAAGCACTTTTCGTGTTAAAAGTTTTTTGAAATTCCAAATTATGTAATAAATATTTGTTAATGCAATTTTAATTGAAAATAGTAAAATTGTATAGTTCAAATAAAAATATTTGAAAACAGAAAATGGTTTTTGATTAGTTATTTAAATCGAAGCACTTTTCCTGTTGAAAGTTTTTTCAAATTCCAAATTATGCAATAAATATTTAGTAATGCAATTTTAATTGAAAATAGTAAAATTGTATAGTTCAAATAAAAATATTTGAAAATAGAAATGGTTTTTGATTAGTTATGTAAATTGAAGCACTTTTCCTGTTGAAAGTTTTTTGAAATTACAAATAAATAATCATCTTAAATTGAAACATGTTATTAATTAAAGAAGAAAACAAATTTGAAAATGGCGGGAATACCAAAAGGTTTGCCAAAATCTGAAAAACGGGTCAACGATCCCGGTTCGTCCTACCAACCGGGACCGATGATTCTGGATGCGCGCGCTGCCATTAACATGCCTTTGGTCCCGGCTGTTGGCACGAACCGGGACCGTTGATCCTTTGGTCCCGGTTGGTGGGACGAACCGGGACCAAATGCCCGCGCACGTGGCAGCACAACAATGCTCCTGCCCAGACCATTGGTCCCGGTTCGTCCCACCAACCGGGACCGTTGGTCCTTTGGTCCCGGTTATTGGGACGACCCGGGACCAATGGTCTGTACAGTTAACAGCCTCGGCCCTTCCTCCTCCCCAACTCTCACAATTTATAGAGCACATCGACGCGTGGCTAAGGAAAATTTCGGCGGAGTGAAATCACGTCGGCAGGCTGCCCAAATCCAGAGCGGCCGCTTCACGTCGTCGACGCCCGTCGCCGAGCGCCACTGTCCGCCGCCACGAGCAGGCAAGGAAGCTCCGCCTTGCTGCAATCGACCCCACCATCCCCGACTCTGGCCCCCGCGTTCTCCACTGATTCCGGCAGCGCCCAGCCTCCTTCGGCCTCGCCGCACCCACCATCGGCCTCTTGGTGAGCCATTGGTGCTCCAGCACCACTCCTACGTATCCCTCCCTCACTGTATCATCCTCCCCACGAGCACCTGCCGCCGTCGGCCACCGTCAAACAACTTGCTCCGGCGCACCTCCCGTAGCGGCGCCGCCCGTTTTAGGTAGCCCGCATCGCGCTAGTTCGAACCGGGACAATGGCATCACCCCACGCGCTTCTCTCCGCCGTCTTCCACCACCGCCTGGCAGTTCGCCGGCGAGCCTACGTGGCGCCACGGTGGCGTCGACGTGGCGTCGCGTGTGCCTGACGTGGGCGCTGACCACGCCCCGCCAGCGTGGCATCTGAGGTGGCTTGGCCCCCCCGCGCTAGTCTCTGTGGCTAGTTTAGCCGTGGAGAAAAAAAACCCCACCCCGAGCTGACGTCATAATGACGCAGTAAAAGTTTAATAATTGTTTAAATAATTTCAGAAAAGAGCTTAATCTTATAAATTCAATAAATAATTATTTCTAAGTCGGAAAAATATGTATAATATATCAAAATGTTCAGAAAAATGAGATCTACATAATAGACTCATAATCATGCATTGTTCAACAACTTTAATTAAAAGTTTAATAAGAGAATGAAATCAACCTCTCGTAGGTGATTTCGGGGTCTCTCATGTACTAGGGTTTGGACCCTTCGGATCCCACTTAAATTGCCAAGCATGCCTTAGGTTTAAATTTCAACTATGTTTAACTTGTCATATCATTATCGATGCCATGTGTTGATTGTTGTTTCCCCTTTCTTGTCATAAACTTAATATGTAATTCGAGAACATCATCTTTGCAGATACTATGGATCCAACACATCAGGAAAACATCTTCCAAGGAATGATCTGCGAAAATGAAGATATCGATATCGATGTCACCAGTGAGTTTCTGAATGATTCCGGTCAGGGAGATGAGTCTCTCAACCGAGGAGACGACTCCGGTGAGGTAGAAGCCGAAGCCTGGGATAGGGGAGAAGCCGATGAGGAAGAAGGCGACGGCTCCGGCGGAACCTTAAATCTCGCAAACACCGGCGAGGTGTATATATGTATTTTTGTAATTAAAATGCTGCTGTCTATATATATACATGCATATATTAACACTCTTTCTTCTTTTAGCCCTCCGGATCGAGAACTTCTTCCGTAAGAACGAAACGAGGCCCAACAAAAAAGTTGGATGACACTGTGAGGTATAGGATCGACGTGGTCGGTGTAGATGGCGAACCGCAAGCTCCCGTCGATGTCGAAAGAAAATTTGTCAAGCAATGCAGAGTTCTTGTGAGGGACTACATCCCGATCACCGTTCAAGAATGGAATCAGCCAAGCGGTGGTGGAGTCCCGTATGTCAGCGACAACGCCAAAGATAAGATTTTTGACAAGCTCATGACTAATTTCCTCCTGCCGGTACCAGATGTGAATCCAGATGAGGAGGAGAGAGCAAGAATGGAGCTTGTGCAAAGAGTCAAGAAGTTTGCTCTCAGCAAGATGGCCGATGCATTCAAGAACTGGAAGAAGAAACTGTACAATAACTTTGTCAAGGTAGAGATGACTCCGAATGTCAATGAAGCCGGCTATGCTAAGTTAAGACACCAGTGGGAGGATTTTGTGAAGTACAAGACATCGAAGAAAGCTAAGGAAAGGTCTAGAATAAATACGGAGAACGCTGCTAAGAAACTGTACCATCATAACATGGGGCCTGCTGGCTACGCCGGTTGCATGCCTAAGTGGGATGCACTTGAGGTCAATTACATAGCTGCCGGGATCAGACCAGAGCCCGCAACATGGACACCACGGGCGAGAAACTGGTTTTACGGCCATGGGGGCACGTTGGACAAAGAAGGGAGGGCAATATATAATCAGAAACACAAAGATGGTCCCCTACTGCCCATCGACAATATTATAAATGCAGTAGATGATGTTGTAGCGGGACAGTTCGTTCCCGATAGAGAGAACAACAAGCTCACACGCGCCCTTAAAAATCCTGAACACGACGGACGAGCACGAGGCACACTAGGCTCCAAGCCGTGGAAGGTTGCCTTCCCCCCGGAAATGAAGAGATATCCCGATAAAAGCCATCAGTGGAGAAAGGAAAGGGAGGCAGCTGAGAAAGCGGCTGCTGCAGACCGGCTGCGTAATGTAGAAGAAACATTAAAGCGGCACCATGATCAACTCAACAGACTTAGCCAACAAGGTACCAGCGGCCAATCTCAGCGGCACGTGGTAGAAGCTGCATTCGAGGGTACCGGTGCCCTATCGAATAAGAAAATCAGCGTCGCTTCCACGTAGCTCCATGATGTTGATGATGATGCACCGATGACATCTCCTCCTAAACGCTACCCAGTGGATGATATCACGGAGACAACAACTTGTGAGCTAAAGGTGCAGGTTATGAAGTTAAGGGTGACGGTGGCGGTCGGCATGGCGATACCAATTGCGCCTAACCCAACTTGGCATTGCAGACCGGTTCCAAAAGGGTACGCTGTCGTCACGGTGGATGAGGTGAAGGAAGATTTTGAGGAGCTAAAGCTAGACCACCCTGCAGGGGAAGATATGGAGCTGACTCAACTAGGAGAAGCCAAAGGGGGACTATTCTATGGCCAAAGAAGCGCATCATGCTTCCAAATTATGTGCCGCCAAGGCCACCCACTCCTTAGAGAGCAATCCACCTTCGCCGCCACCTCACCATTCTCCAGCGCAACCGCCGCCTTCACCGCCTCACCACTCAGCGCAACCATCTCCATTGCCGCCTTAGCCATCTCCGCTGCCGCGTCAGCCGTCTCCGTCCCCTAAGCCTCAGAGATAAAAGCGGAAGTATACTTAGGGGGGTAGCACCACCAGCAGCAGCAAGAGCACGTTCTGATCACCGAAACGTAAGCTATCGCCCCTCCCAAAAGTACCTCATCAGAATATTAAGAAGATACCTTCCGAGAAGACAGATGAGGAAACTGATGCGGCCGCAGCTGCCCATTATGAAAAGTGGAAGATTGACACGACTAACAAGAAAAAGCCGATAGAGGCATATTTCCCGGTCACCGCAGAAGATAAAGCCAAAGCAGCCACGCTTAAGATTCAGCTTCACCAACCCATAGCGCTCACATTAGACTATAATCGCTCTATTACCAAGTCGGCTGAGGCAAAAGAGCGGAGAGTCGGGAAAGAAGTTGCCTAGCTCGGACAACAGAAAAATCAATCGATCGATTCGCTCAAAGTGTACGATACCAATGAATGGAGAGCCCAGGAGCGGCATGATCCGAAAATTGATCCGGAGTTTGTTCGACTGTACGGAGAAAAGGCCCAATTATATGGACTGTCTATTACTGAGTACATGAGCCGTATGAATGAGTTCGAGGGGTACCAAGAAACAGCATACGTGTATCAGTACGGGGCTCCTCTCGTCAAACCCGAGTTAGTCAAAGATCTACCAACAAAAATGCAAAGATTGCATAACTGGTACATCCAAGCCTGTGCTGATTCCAAAAACTGGATCTATGCTGCATATAAACACCACCATTACGGTCATGGAAATGGCTTCCTACTGATCGAATTTCCAGAATTATTTTAGTTTTACCAACAAGACGCCCTCGACAAAACTATCATCAGTGCGTATTTTTTGTAAGTATTATTAATTTCTGTAATTAAGTCTTTCTAGCTCAGCTCATTTGTTGCTTGTATAATCTTACTAATCACTATACTAATTATATATGCAGAATGAAGATTCAAGAATGCAACAAAGGACAAATCTATGACCTTGGGTTTGTTGACTGTAATTTCGTTCATGAAGTTACTCTAAAAACAAATCCCAAAGAGACATAGGATAACTTGTTCCAAGCGTTGAAGCATTTCAGCAATAGAAGGGAAATACTATTTCCTTACAACGCTAGGTGAGTGTTACTGTCTTGTACACATTCTATTTTCGCTTACTCAATGTTAAGCATATAATTGACTCGTGTTATATTTTGTTAGTGTGTCTAGCTTCCACTATATTCTGTTAATCATTGCTGTTGACACCGGAGTAGTAAAAGTCATGGACTCGAAACGCACACCATTAGAAAAGTGGGTGAACATGCAGGAATGCCTCCAGAAGGCTTGGAAACAGTTCACCGCCAAAACTAGGGGTGTTTGGAAGCCAGAGCTTACATTTCAACCATTGACTGTAAGTACTACTTGCTAGATCCACGCATCTCTTTGATTCTAGTTTCAATACCACCATTATCATGCTTGATTATTATTTTGTTTGAACTCCGTTCTCGTAAAGTGCTTGAGGCAGGAAGCCGTGAATAACTTATGTGGATACTATGTCTGCGAGTTCATTCGCCAGACGACCAAAGTGAAGGGGGTAGACCGGAACAAAAAAAAATTGAAGTACGATAAACAATAATCACAACTTTATTTTATTACCACCAATTGTGTTTAGTTTCATTCATATATATTGATCCCCTTCTTTATATTAGATCGAACGGATGCGGGACGGTCTTCTATCACAAGAACGCGTGCAAGCAATTCAAGAGGAAATTGCCGGATTCTTGTTAGAACAAGTCATAGATCCGAAAGGAGAATACTATAACCTGCTTCATTTGGAAGGGTGAAGTGTAAAAAAGAAGATGTAAATTAGATCAAATTCGTGTGAGAGTATCGTTTGTAATTATAATATGTTTCGACCAAGAAGACGGATGAGACGGTGTATATATTTGTGATCATGCATGATGTGTAATATATATGTCGTGGTTTCATTATTGATGTATATATGTAGTACCGTTAAATTGATAAAAAATCCTGCCGCAGCAGAAAAATAGCCCAAAAATCCTGCCATGGCAGAAAAATAGCCCAAAAATCCTGCCGCGGCACAAAACCCTGCCGCGGCACAGAGACCAACAATCCCGGTTCGTGCCAAGAACCGGGACCAATGATCCACCCCCGCCCGTCTCTGGCGCTGGAACGTGGAGACCCATTGGTCCCGGTTTGTTCCACGAACCGGGACCAATGATCCACCCCTCTCGTCGCGCGCCCGCTCACGTGGAGACCCATTGGTCCCGGTTTGTGTGCAGAGTGGGACTAGCATTAGTCCTGAGTGATTGGTCCCGGTTCGGGAACCGGGACCAATGGCCCTTATGAACCGGGACTAGAGGCCATTTTTCCACCAGTGTCAACAGTCATGTTGTGCATGATCACATAAGTTGTCATCACCTCCCATGTCCTCTTTGTGCTCCTGGTTCTAGCAGGGTGCCGAACAATAGTCCACCGTGATTGAAGCACACCAAATGCATGCTCCACATCCTTTCTAGCAGCTTCTTGCTCTTTCACGAACCTCTTACATTTTAATCTTTAGGGTTGCTGACTGTCTTGACAAAAGGTGGACCAGAAAGGATAGATACCATCAACTAGATAATAACCCTCGTTGTAAGGTTTGCCATTGATCACATAGTTGACCCAAGAAGCATTGCCTTATGTAAGCCTAGCAAATAGAGGAGAGTGATGGAGCACATTGATATATTGTTAGTTCCTACCATGCTGAAGGATTGACAAATCTATAGATCATGTGATGAAAATGCCTCTAGTATGACTGTGCACCCCTCTGCATGCCCTTTGAACTCGCCTTTCCAATCAAAAGGACAACTCTTTCACTCCCAATGCATGTAGTCTATGTTGCCTAGTATCCTATGAAACACCCTCTTTTCATTGATGGACAAAAGACAAACAATGTCTTCGGTGTTTGTATCTCTCAGGTAAACTTTGCCAAACACCGCAATGACTACGCTACAAAACCTATACATGGCCTCAAGGCATGTGGACTCGCTCATGCGTAAGTACTCATTAATGATATCACCTGATACTCCATATACAAGATGCCGAACGGCCGCAGAACATTTTTGGTAAGAGGAGAAGCCAACCTTACCGATACAATCGAGCTTGGCCTCAAAGTAGTTATTATATTCCCTCAGGCCCTCGAGAATATACATGAACAATTTTCTGGACATCTGATAGTGGCGATGGAATACCTTCTCGTTATACACTGGATCAGTTTGGTGGAAGTAGTTCCTCATAAGATGCTCATGGCCACCTACTCGATCACGATTGGTGTGGTGGCAGCAGGTAGTGGTCATGCACCATGGTAGCAGTGGAAAACAAAAGTTCGGTCTCACTGTCGGTTTCCTCGTTCGATGATGATTCAGTTACGTTCTTATAGAAAAGCTCGATTTCCCTACTACCCATTTGTACAAGGAGATTTTTATTGGTCATTTCATGGACGCTTTGTTAGTGTCCAAAGGAAATTGGGCAGCCAAGATACCTCAAATGCGGCAGGGCAATTGGACGAACAGGTTGGGTGCAATGGCTAGCGATATGCTTGAGCATGTGGCTGATGACGAGTAGGTCGAGGGAAGGATGCACGCAGTGTCGGGATGGTCAGCTGGATCCGATGGAGAGTGGCAATGGCGACCGCGACCCATAGAGCAGAAGGCGACGCTGCCTGGGGTGGCAGCAGAGATGGCAGGCGAGGGTCTGAAGATGGGGTAGGTTGTGTATGTGCCTTGTGTGCCATTGGAGGAAGGGCCCGGGGTGGCCAAGGGGAGGACATTGGAGGACGTGCGCCGTAATAACCCAGGATTAGAGGCTAGAAATAGAGAGGACACATATTTGTGCATTGTATTCATGCATAAGAAAATCCGAGAATTTTCGCGCAAAACTAAAGTAGTGTAGAGGGATCGATATCTCTCTTATTCTGATAAGAAACGTCAGGACAAGGCGACTGATTTTGACATGACCTTTGCTCATTCTTATTGTTTGGGGAAAATAATTCAATTAAAATTTTGAATTATGAATTTGAAACTTGAAGTAATTTGAAGCTTATATTAGATTGGTAATTAATGCATTTAATATAATAATTGAGATTGAATAATAAAATGCAAGATGAACACTTACAAATAAAGAAAAGGAAATACAACAAATATAAGAACCCTATAAATAAAACATGTTACAATAATGAATAAAGAATAACATTCTTTATTATAAGTAAATGAGATAGTATTTTGCAAGTCTCATAAATTAGATAAAAATTACAAGATAGAAAGAAATGATTTACTTTATTACTTAATAATAATGTTACATTATCCTCACAATGTCTAAAAAAGAAAAGGGGTTACAATAATGAAATAAAAAATAATTCTTTATTATAATATGAATACAAATATTACATTATCCTTTATAATAAAGGAATAAAAAGGAAAATTTCAAAAGAAAATTGAAATTGAATTATAAATATAAAATGAATTACAATGATAAATAAGAATTAGATTCTTATTTATAAATAAGATATACATATTTAGAAGATTCAAATTACAAGAAGAAAGAAAATTTAACTTTATTAATATTATACAATATTACACTGTCATTTACATTAACCAAAGTAAAAAATAAATTAGAACAATAAGAAAATAAAATCTAAATATATTTTCTTATCTTCTATTCTCACATTGTTCTTATTCTAAGTTCCTACAAAACAAAAACAAAAACAAAACAAATAAAATAAAATAAAAGAGGGGTTAGTGAGTTGGTAAATAGTCTGCTGCCAAGGGGATAGCTGCCCCCTTGTGGATGTCGTCCAACGCACGACCTTGAGATACGTGCCACGCCTATGAGTGGTTTACTATTTGTAATAAAGCCGACCTCTGCCATCACTTCATGTGCCAACAATAGTGATACAAGAGTATGGCCAAATTGCTATAGGTTTGTCTTTTAGCTGAGCTCAACATGCAGGGGCACAAAGTGTAATATGTTGTACAAGGTTGGTAGGGTTTTAGCACGTATGATAATGTTAACTGCCACAAGACATATGAATAGTGCTAATATCTAAGACGCCACTTAACTTAAGATCACTTGCGCTGCATGTATTTAATCTTGGCATACGTCCCAAATGCTAATGGTACACAACTATACTAACTAATACTTACTGCATTAAAATCAGCCACGGGCCGATTTTAATTTTAAATAGCAATGCTAAGCTAATGCCATATACTTCTAGTGACTAGTGGACGTTTTATGAGTCATAGAGGGTACAAACCATGTCTTAGTGCCGAACGAACTACATGCATGCTTCTTACCGTTTTCTTGACATGTCCACCAAGAAAAACACTTGCATCTGACCGTTTTCTTGACATGTCCACCAAGAAAAACACTTGCATCTGACAGACAATGGCAGACATCACCATCTTCAATTGTTGATTACTATTGAGTACTTTGTTTAATGTCATGTTACGGAGGTATATGCTCGTATCTCTAGGAAAATCATGTGGAAACTGCATGGGGGGCAGCTATCCCCCATGGTAGCAAATCCACACTCGCTTAGTGGGTTAGTGATTACTCTCAAATCATGGGCATAGAGATTCTATACCTAAACTCATTACTGAGTATTAAAAGGGGTCAGTTTGAAAATCTATTCTTATTAATACATCTTTTGCCTCAACACAACATTAGTCACAGTAAAGGGGTAAGTTTCACCATTTTTAATAGAAGGAAAGCCAGGATAGTGTAGCACCCGAGTAAAACAACTGTTAGAAAATCGTATATTGTTTTTATTTTGAGCATCATCATGATATCATCATGCATGTTCTGTCATAAATGTATTTTGCTAAAACCCTATTTTGTTTTTACATTACTTCCCTTCTTTTATTTAAAATTAAAATCCTAAACTTTTCTAGATATTTTTGTTTGTCTAAAATCTCTTTGCAAATTTTTTTCAAAAATAGACAGTCCAGGTCCAAAGGCCCAGCCAGCCACCTACCACCCTGACTAAACCCTAGCCCCTAAACACACTCAGCAACACCCCGAGGCCAACACACACCACCGGGCATGCACGCTGGTCCAACCCACGCCATGACTCAACACACACGGCCACGCACCACGTCTGACCCAACCTAACACACCTACACGCACACCACGGGAACACAACGTACATGACTGGTCCGGCTGGTTCAATTTAGTCGGCGTACTCGAAATTTGCTAAATTTTGCTTGTAAATTATGTTCGATTTAGTCCAATTCGATATTTGCCATCAAATTTGAGCTGACGTGAACGACATGTGGACTAAAATCTTGCAAGAACACCCTCAAGCACCTGAGAAAATTGCAAAAAATTATCACAAATGTTACAAAATATAGCATTAGTCATTATACTTGTCCGGATGGCTCGATTTAGTTCTGGTACTTGTCAATTGAACTCGATTTAGCCCAAACGTGGATGCAGGTCCTACTTAAAGGAGACTAGTTAGCCTGAAAATTTGCAGAGACTCCCATGCATCTAGAACGTATATTTTCGCTCCTAGATATTTGCATATGTACCATTTCCCCTCTAATCAATAAGCTTGCACTCCACGCCGTTAGAGTACCCTTCAATTTAAGATTGTTCTATTTGAGAGAGACGAGAAGGAAGGAGTCGATGGAGAGGGAGGTGATGGTGGCAACGATCACTGGACCGGAACGTGTAACTTTTTTCATAGAGGGGAGATGACGTCGAAGCTACACCGGCAGCCATGGATATATACGTTCTAGATGCGGGAGGAGGGTCCTGCAAATTTTCACGTCAACCGCTCTCCTGCTAGTGAGACACGCATCCACGTGTCGTCCGCGTCAGCTCAAATTCGATAATAAACATGCTTTTGAACTAAATTGAGTCTTAATTGATGAGTATACGGATTGAATTGTGCAAATTGTGATTATCGGGACTAAATCGAACGAACCAGATAAGTATAGGGACTACTATTATATCTAGCCTCAATTGTGGTAGTTTTTGCAATTTTCTCTTGCAAGATTTCAGTCCACGTGTCGTCCGTGTCAGCTCAAATTCGACGACAAACATCGAATGAGGCTAAATCAAACCCAATTTATAAGTACACGGGCAAAATTCAGCAAATTCCAAGTATGAGTACTAAATCGAGCCAGCCCGACGAGTATAGGGACTGTTACAGGGAACGCACGTGGTACACTATGCACACAACACATCACGCACACACCCGAACGCACCGTACACTATCCCCATCACCACCAACCCCATTCCCCATCGTCTCCTTCCCAACCGCCCCGTCGCTAGACTCGCTCCTCCTCTTGATCGGCCTGAGCACCACGCTCGATCCCAACCACCGCCTCCATGTTCCCCGTTTTCAAAAGCGTCCACCGCCGCCTCCTACTATGTCGGTCGTCGCCCCTACCTCCCTCCCCTACAGTATCACACGTGTCCCTGAAGGCCAGCCGCCCTCTCCCATCGACCACCTCTCTCTCTATCCCCCTCCTTGTCAACGGCCGTGCCCGCCTGCAACCCCGTTGTCCATGGACGTGTCTACGACCCCGTCTCCCTCTCATCACCGCCAAGCGCCAGTACCATCCTCTCTATTAATGCACCGCCACCGCCATGGCCTCCTCCCAGCCCCGTGGCCCTCTCGCTCGCTAGAGATTGCCACTAGCCGCCTCTGACCTTGCCCCGCACGCCGTCTTTGAGGTCGATGCCCGCGCTGTCCTCCTATCCTCTGCCAGCCGTCAACCTCACCCTCCGGCCGCACGCAAGCAGGCTGACACCAGAGAACTTGTTCCTTGCCACCAGGATCTTCTGCCCCGCACGCGTGCTTGAGCCCCACCTTGTGCGTCCACATCCTCTGAACATGGGCATGCCCTGATGTTGGACGCTCCCTTCCTCGCCTCCACCGCCAGGGCCTCCACTAGCTCGTGTCGCCCCTAGACTTCCTCCACCAAGTCCGTCGCCAGCAGGTTTGATGTGCCTACTGCCCAAAGCCTTTGCCCGTGAGCACCGGATTTGTCTACCGCTGCTCCTGGTGATGTTGCTAGGTGCTGCAGCTATGGCTTTTTTGTTGCCAATTAGGCTGCATCAATTCACCCCTCAACATGTGTTTCCGGTGACCAAGACATGTGGCTCCTCTCCGTTGTTGTTTTGGTCCGCCATTGCAAGTTTGTCGGGCGCACGCACTTCATGTACCCGTGCCTCAGTCAAGACCTCCGCGATGATCGGGTTGTAAAATCTACCTCCCCAAGCGTCTCTTCTTTGTGGTAACATCCGTAAGTTCATCACCATGTACCATGGTCGATGCCTTTCCCAGTTCGTTCGCAAGACTGATATGTCCATTTTGCATCACTATTCTATATCATAATTTACTGTTATTCATTGATATATTTCATATTAAGTGATGATACTTATGTTATTTCATATGTTTTTGCATAGTTGATGACTTTTGGAGCATGGACCACTGTAGTCAGGATTCTAATGGAAAAGATCCTGTTTGGAGGCAAAATTCGCGAAGATCAGAAAATCCTAGAAAATACATGGAAAATCCTATTTTTCCAGAAGACGAAGAATGTCAGAAGGGGAAGTGGAGATGGGCCACAGGGGGCCCACACCACCCCCTGGCGCGAGCCATCCCAGGCCGCGCCATCAGGTGGTGTGGCTACCCTGGTCCACTCCAGCCTCTCCCCTCTAGCGTATATTATCCTCCCGAAACCCTAAGACTAGGAGAGCGACCACAGAAAGATTCCACCGCCTCTACGAGACGGAAAACACCGAGAGAGAAAGATCTCTCCGGCAGACAGAATTCTGCCGGGGGAATTCCTTCCCAGAGAGGGGAGATCATCGCCATCAACACCACCATCAAGCTGGACTTCATCAGGATCATCATCATCATCTCCACCAGCACTATCATCACCACTTCATACCACTGTAACAATTGGGTTGAATCTTGCATAGTTCTTAGGGGAAACTTTCCCGGTGTTGATTACTCCTTGTAGTTGATGCTATTGAGTGAACCGTTGAATTATCATTTATGTTCAGATTGTTACATATCATTATATCATCTCTTATCATGATCCATATGATGTCTTGTGAGTAGTTCGTTTTGTTCTTGAGGACATGGGAGAAGTCATGTTGTTAGTAGTGGAATTGTGTTGAGAAAGATTCAATGGTTTGATATTTAAGTTGTGGTGTACTTCTTCTAGTGGTGTCATGTGAACGTCGACTACATGACACTTCACCTATATGGGTCTAGGGGAATGCATTGTGTATTTGGCTACTAATCGTAAGGGTTGGCGGAGTGACAGAAACCTGAACCCCCGTTAGGAAACCTTTGCATAAGGGATGTCAGGGTCTTAGAGTTTAAAGCCGTGGTTTGGTTTCTACCTTAATTACTTTCTTGTACTTGCAGATGCTTGCAAGGGGTATAATCACAAGTATGTATTAGTCCTAGGAAGGTCGGTACATTAGCACAGGTTCACCCACACAACACTTAGCAAACTAAAGAAGATTAATCAACTATATGAAGCGAAAGCACTTGACGATATTCCCGTGTGTCCTCGAGAACGTTTGGTCATCTTAAGTAATACAACTGGCTTGTCCTTTGCTAAAGAAAGGATTGGGACACTTGCTGCATTTATTCTTATTGTATTTTATTTACTTGTACTTTATTTACCTGCATTATCAAAAACTCCTAAAAATCCGTTTGCTAAGTATTTACAGAGAATTCCTGCTCCTAGCCACTCGCCAGCACCTTCTGGTCCTCGTTGGGTTCGACACTCTTACTTATCGAAAATACTGCGATACACCCCCTATACTTGTGGGTCATCAAGACTATTTTCTGGTGCCGTTGCCGGGGAGTGAAGCGCTATTGGAGAGTGGAACTAGTAAAGGAAAGTTCTACTATGAATATTGTTTATTTCTATTAGTTGCTTTATTTTCATTATGGATAATTCACTGAGTTTCTTGTTTCATAATGCTACTACCACTTCTAAGGTAGTAGATGAACCACCACCTACTGAGAATGATACTTTTAAAATACCTACAAGAATTATTGATCGTGTTATGGATAACTATTATGTTGGAGATGGAAATGTCCATCCCGGTGATCATTTGCTCTTTATACACGAATTATGCGGGTTGTTCAAATGTGCAGGTATTACAACAGATCAAGTCAAGAAGAAGTTATTCTCATTATCACTGAAAGGAAGAGCTTAAGAATGGTATAAGCTGCTGAAGAATGGTCAAGCTCTTGAATGAGAGGAAATAGTACCTCTCTTTTATTCAAAGTTTTATCCTCCTAGTGAGATTCATAAAGGTCGGAATCAAATATACAACTGTTGGGATCTTGATGGAGAGAGTACAACTCAAGCTTGGGTGAGATTGAAGTTACTAATGCTCAAATATCCCATTCATGAGCTCTCCAACAATATTATTATCAATAACTTTTATGCAAGGCTTTCTCTTCATGATAAGGATTTATTGGATGCTTCTTGTGCTGGATCATTTATACGCATGGAAGAAGAAGCTAAATGGGATCTTCTAGACCGTATTCAAGACAATGCTGAAGCATGGGAAAATGACAAAGGAAGAAAGTCAGGTATAAATTATGATTATGAATGCATTGAATCTTTTATGGGAACTGATGACTTTCAAAATATTAAAAATGCTTATGGTCTAGACTCTCAAGCTATTGCAACTTATTTTAAGGCCTTTGTTTCCTATATTGAAGTCCCTAAAAAGAAGTGGAATAAGTATCATGAACCATATAAAGATGTTGCTAAGTGTGTTCCTACAAGAAATACTGAACTTTATACTGCTAATCATGTTTTACTTGAACCTTACATTGAGAAAATACCTTTCCCAGCTAAGATAAAGGAAATTCTATGATAGCTAGTATGGTTAATGAAAGTACAAATAAAGCTGTTGAACCTGATAAACAAATGGATGATGAACCTATAGTAGAAAATGTGAAAGACTTTGTCACTAAATATGTAGAAGAGGGACACACTATTCGTTGTAAGGATATCCCTATTATTGTTTCACAAAGTAGTGTTATGAGAGCTAATGTCCCTGTGTTTTCTGTTAGGATAAGTGACCATTGCTACCATGGTTCTTGTGATAGTTATATCATTAAATTTATGCATGATACTGGAAGTTATTATGAGAGAGGGGAGACTGTTCTTATGCATCTCAATAGTATCAAGTTTCCTTGTTCTATGATGAAAGTTTTTATGTTACACTTCTTTTGCCTTCCTATGCTAGTGGCCTCTGGTTTCAACAATTTGTTTGTTTACAAAATTCCTTTGCACAGGAAGTGGGTTAGACTTAAACATGTATATTTTTGCTTCTTAATGCTCTCTTTCACTTCAATTCATATTTTTATGTGAGCATCATTGAAATTATCATGCCCATCTTAATGGCTATAAAGAAAGAGCTTTTTGGGAGACAACCCAATATATTTTTGCTTTCAGTTTGTTTTTGTTTCTTTGAGTCTTGGAAGTTATTACTTCGGTAATAACCTCTCCTTATCCTTTTTGTTTGGTTTTTGTGTCAAGATCAACCTCTAATGAGAGGAGAAGTAAGATTTTGGGAAGTTGCTGTCCCGAAACAGATTTTTGTGCTACACCGTAAAAATTCGTCAGAGATCTCTGTATGTAGGATTGAGCTGTATTTGTTTGTGCTTCTGCCCCAGGTTGTTATTTAACTTTCGTTAGTTTTGCACTTTTTGATTTGAGCAACAGAAGATTTTCGAAAAAAAGATCTTTACCTGCTGGTCTGTTTTGACAGATTTTTGCCACTCTTGCATTTGCTTCTTAAGTCGATTTCCTTTTTGTATTCTTTTTGGGTTTTCGGAAGGAGTTGCTACAGTAGCTTATGGTTTGATGGATTTCAGTTGAAATTGAACCCAAAAGGTTTATTACCTCGCCTATACTAATGTTGCTAATGAGAATTGTGTGAAGTTTTGTGTGAAAGAAATTTCCATGTTAGTGGATAAAATGGTGTAATAAGAAAGTGATAGGTTTCATGACTCAAGAAATAAGTGTATGAAGATGAAGATATTGATTCTATTCAAGTGGTAACTCCGGAAAATTTTATCAAAGACCAAATTCAGAAACCTACAAAGTCCGTTTTCGAATAGGTAACAGATCTGGTAAGAAAAGTTCCGCGAAAGTTCTATCCAGTTAGATTTTTGTAGTTTTTATCCAACAAGGAAAGCTAAGAAGCGAAAGAGGGACGGAAACGGAGCCAGGGTGGCTCACACCACCCCCTAGTGCGGCCCCCCTGGCCGCGCCAGCAGGTGGTGTGGCCGCCCCGGACTTCGTCTCCGACCCGTTTTCTCCCAGTACCTTCCTTTTGTTGTAAAACTCCATAATATATAATCCCCTAGATCCCTCGAGGTTCGTATATCGTGTTCTCGTCGTGTTTTCGTTTCGATCTGTTTCTACCAGGAACTATTCTTAAAAGTTAGAAGCACAATAGTCTCCGCTAAGGATAAGGGAAAGGAGCCTATGGAGGAAGATCTCCAAGACCCCGGGTAGGAGAAGGAGATCAAGAGTGAAGATGAAGAGGAGGCAAAGCAAAGCCAACATCCGCACACCGGCACAACCATTGCAAGCATTGGGGTTTGGCGAACCCTGCCAAGATCAAAAGGACTCCAGGATGTCAACTAGAGGGAAACCTCCACGTCACTGTTTGGTTCCATGGTCACTTCATCCATGCACCAAGAATCCTTTCCATACCCTTATCCATGAGCATCAATACCAGAATATGCCCAAGGAGAAACTACCCTCCAATTGGGATTTGCCTCGTTCTAGCCATGCAGGAAAAGAAGACTTCAATGAGGAAGAGTGGGGAAAGAATCGCAAGAGCTGGAATTCGCAACCCGACATGATCATGAGCCGCATTGAGCAAAACTCGGAGTTGATTCGTACTCTCACCTTCAAGATTGAGGACTTGGGAAAACTAATCAAAAAGCTCATCGAGAGAATACCACCAACACTGTAGGAGTAATTTGTCATCAGGTTTTGGCATCCCCTTGGTTTGTTCCAAGCTTGGGGGAGTGTCGCGGTATCACATCACTATCTTCTATCTTTTTACCTTTTTAGTAGAGTCATATCATGAATAGAGAAGTTATCATGTAGGATGGTTTGCATTATGGAAGTGTCCCCCCTCTCGTTAGATATCTATGTATCCCTTGGTGTGAATTACCGTTATGGAATATTAATGAGAAGTTCTATCATTTACTCTTTTGCATATCTTATTTTAGTTTTCAATTCACGGTTATATGATTGATCTTGTCATTAGTATTGGTATCACTTTGGGATCATTGAGTTAATTTAGTTGGTTCTGGCAAACCTGGCTCGGTCAGTAGCAATACTATTGTCACATCCCAAGTTTTTAGAAATTGGGACTAGAAAAAAAAGTCATTTGCATTGCATTGGCATGAGATCAATTGCATTCATGAAAATTTGGGTTGCAAAACACTAGTTTAAACCCTTATTTTGGATTACTAAAAATGCATCCACAAAAAGGAATACACATGGATTTGTGAAATCGCTACCTTGAAATAGGCCAATTATTGCTCAAAAGGATCCCATGTTGATCCTCTAATTTTTTAGAAAATTTTGTTGACAAAAATCATCTGATTTGGATTATCTAATAAAAAGATATAAAAGAAATAAGAAACAGGAAAAAGAAAAAGAAAAAGAAAAAGAGAAAGAGAAAAAACTTAATCTAACCTACCCCGCAGACCCGGACCGACCCAGCCTCGCGGCCCAGCCCACCTAGCCCCGTGCTACCCGCTGCTCGCTGCCCGCCCCGCGCAGCACGCAGTCGCAAGCGACGCGGGCGGGCCCAATGCAAGCGCCAGCTGCCAGCCCACCTCCCCTCCGCCGCTGACAGCGGGACCCACACGTCATCCCCTTCCCCGACGAGTTCGTCATCGACACGAACAGATGCCGCGATTTCCATCGAATCTGGCCCGATTCTTCCGCCCCCTCCCGAGAATCTTATCGCCCCCTTTAAATTAACTCCCTGCCGCATCTTTCCCCTCATTTTTTCTCTCTAATCCGAACCCTAGCCGCCTTCCCGCGACCTCGTCGGAGCTCACTTGCGTCGCCGCCATCGGGAGCTCAAGGTCGAGATCTGACTCGGAACATATGCCACCCCACACCCCTCTTCTCCGCTCCGTCCTCCTTCTCTTTCTGCGCTGCATCTGCTCACCCCCTCCCCTTTCCCGCAGGAGCACGAGAGGCCGTGGAATTTGCCGCCGGAGCCGCCGCCGACCGGGAAGCTCCATCTGTCACACGCCACCGTTTGGGGAAGAGGAGGACGACGCCATGACCACCATCTTCACCGCCACCATCAGCCGCATCAAGTGGACCTTCTCGCCCATCCAGGAGACAACCGAAGTGCCCCTGCCACCGTCGCCTGAGCCGCCACTGCCGTCGCTCCGCCGCCACCGCGCGAGTCGATGTTGTCACCGGTGAGTACCAGCAGGTTTTCTTCCAGGCTGTCAGATCTCAGATGAACGGCCTAGATCGCTCATTGACCGTGCAGTGGGTCCGCTGACCAGTCAAAGGGCCAGTCAGCGCCATGTCACCCTTGACCCAGTCAGCGGGAATATTCTCAGGGAATATTCCCCGTATTTTTTAGAAATTGAATAAATTTGCAGAAAATGTATTAAGCTTAAAAAATTCGTAGGAAAATATCTACAGCTCCAAAAATAGAAAATAATATACCGTTGGATTCACAATTTTGTGTAGAATATTATTACGTAATTGTATCAGACATTTACTGTAAGTATTTGTCGTGATTATTTAATTTCTTTAATACCCTTTTTGGAGAAATTAATTCACAGAAAATAAAATACAACTCAGAAAAATACAAATGATATACCCCTGGATTCAAAAAATTGTATAGAACATGATTATAGAATAAATATATAAGTTGATAGTACAGATAATGTTTCACACATTAAAAGGCATATTTTAGCAATTTAATTATAGAAAAAGATCTATAAACTATTTTGACCTAAATCCTTTTGCTCCTAGTTCTAAATTGAAACCTCTATCCAGGAGTATGTTTAACAAAAATTAACTACACTATTTACAACAGAGGTTGAATTAAATTGCATAAATCCTATTAAATGGGTCTAATTAATGCAATAAATGGTTTTAATGCATTAAAAATCATTCCTTGCATGTCATTTGTAGTATAATGATCAGAGAACCTAAATACACCACTGAAACTTTTATTAAATTGTCATTCATGCATTTGTGCATTTGTTTATGATTGTGTATGATTGTTTATGTGTTGCAATTGTTTAATCGATAGATTGCGAGAAGTGCAACGTCTGTGATTGCAACGAGTGTTTGAACAACTCCTACATATATCAAGGCAAGTAGATGCTATTTGTTCATACCTTGTCCTACTATTTTCTCCTATGCATGTGTAGTGTATTTCTGTAGATATTGTGTAGGAATTACTATGCTATGCTATATCCTATATATTTGTGGTAGGATTTCCTTGTAGTTGAGCCCCGTTTAGTAGATGTGCTTAGACCTGCTGTGAAGACGGGGGAAAGGGATCACGCTATGGTGAAGTTTGTGTTTGTTTCAAACTAAAACAACATAATGTTAATGAACTACCTGGGCGGAGTGGTTGGATTGTCAACGGAGTGTGGATAATGGTGGGGAATGCTGCCCAGGGTACTGAGAAGGATTGGTTCTCTTTGTTATAGTAGCTTACGTGTGCAACCATGTGCCAGTAAGAATGCGTGGCTGGTTGAACTTAGTAGGTCGTGGTGATCCGAACCCAGCGTAGTCAGAGATGTAGTGAATGATAGGTTGGGACCGGTGCATAGTGGGGTTTGGTGATCTACTTCCCGAACGGTCTTTTCTTGGGCTTCTCCCTATCATCACACAATATGAGTGTGCTGGTACGAGCTGGGTTGGCCAGGTCACATGGGTAAAGTGTACAAACCCCTGCAGGGTGTCTAAACTAAGTACTTAGCCGTGTCCCCGGTTATGGACAATTTGAGCGACCTGATACTGATGCTATGACATATTTCTCACTCATCCTTATTTCCTAATTACTAAAAATTGATGGGTGAACTTAATGGGTTGCTGTGAATCAAATTGGTTTATGAAAGTAGGACAAAGGTCTTTGAAATGGCAAGCTAGTCAAAGCTCCACCAGCCAAATAAGCATGTAGAAGCTAGGTGCATTGTCTCCTTACTTAGCCCTACTTGCCATACATTCCATGTATTGACCCTTCGGGGCTGCTACGTTTTATTTTGCAGGTTATTGTTCCGATTCTGAGTGATCGAATAGGTCGCAATACTCCACTCAACAGTTGTTCGCCTGTGGCACAATTGAAGATGGAGCCTACTATCTGTTTATGCTTCCGTATGCTACTTTGTTATTTGAGCTAGCCTTTGAGTTAAGCACTATGTAATAATTACAAATTCTGGATCATTCGATGTAATAATGATGCACTGTTATGTTATTTGGTATTCATATGTACGGTGTGTGCCAGTGAATCGATCCAAGGATTGGCACTATACACAGGAACTCAGCCTTATCAGGCAAGGGTGTTACAACTATTTTGAGAATTGAATGAAAAACATAAAAAATACTCTTAAAGAAATATAATTTCATCATCATCTTTCTTGATTCGCTCATAAGTTTAGTATTCTCTAGCTAAGATCTTTTGTGCTTCTGAGGAAGATTGCATGCTTGTTTTTATCATTTGTATGTTTGTTTGTTTCCTTCAACTCTTATGCTTGCTACCCAGCCTGGCTAGCCAAAAACCTGTACTGAGAGGGAATGCTTCTCGTGCATCCAATCCTTAAACCAAAACCTATGAAATTTGTGTCCACCATACCTACCTACTAGCACTATTGCTATTCCAAGTAAATTCATGTTTTTATCTACCTTCCAAGTAAAACTTGTTATGTGAAGATTAGTGATTAAAGCTCTCACGAACTTGATGGCACACTTTACTTTCTTGTACTTAATAAACTTGAACCATTGTGCCCATATATGTTGCGTATATGCTTGCGCTTTGTAAGTTGTGAATTAGCAGAACCATGCTATCATGGGGAACGCTTTCAACTTCGCACCGGTACTTTGTACCTAGTTGATATCATGCTATTTTGTCTATGGATGTCGTCAGTGTGAAATGAAAGGGGAGCTTGTAAGTCCATGGAGTTATGTATGTGTGTTAGAGAAATGCCTGGGCTGCCGGTTGATACATTGCAAATGTATCTATAATTTTTGATGTTCCATGCTTAGTTTTATCCACTTTCTTGTGTTTTGTCCACACTTTGGAGTAATTTTCATATGATTTCTTGGACTAACCTATTAACAAGAGCCACATTGCCAGCTGCCTGTTTTCTGCTGTTTTTGGTTCCAGGAAAGTTAGAAAATGAATATTCTCGTAATTGGACGGGACAAAAGCCAAAGTGCCTATTTTTCCGGAAGTCATCAAATGACATAATACGAGACGGAGAAGGGCCAGAGGGCGGCCACACCACCTGGCCACGTGGCCAGGCTTGGCCTGCGCCAGGGGGTGGTGTGGCTAGCCTAGGCACCCCCTCGGCCTATCCTTCCGCCTATAAGATGCCCTCGGGACGAAAACCCTAAGTGCCCGATCAAAAATCCACGAAAGAGTATGTAGCCGCCGTCATCTCCATCCCTAGATCGAGAGGGATCTGAAGCTCTTCCTGGCACCCTGCCGGAGAGGGGAATTCACCTTGGATGCCTTCTTCATCACCATGCAAGCCTCCGGTGTGACGTGAGTAGTTCATCCTTGGACTACGGATCCATGTAGTAGCTAGATGGCTGGTTCTCCCCCTTTGTGCTTTCATGTTTAGATCTTGTGAGCTCCGTTCATGATCAAGATCATCTATTTGTAATTCTGCATGTTGTGTTTGTGGGGATCCGATGGATATTGAGATGCTATTTCAGATTGATTATTGATTCTATCATGTCTTTGTTATTTGTGATCTTGCATGCTTTCCGTTGTTAGTAGCTATCTTGGCCAAGTAGATGCTAGCAACTCCAAGAGTTAGTATTTATGCTCGATAGTGGGTTCATGCCTCTGGTAATCTGGGGAAGTGACCGAAATCTCTAAGGTACTAGATGTGCTGTTGCTACTAGGGAGAAAACAACAATCCTTTGTTCATAGAACAATCATATTGTTTACATTACACGCAATTCGTAAAGCAATAATCTGTTGCTTGCAACTTAATACTGGAGGGGGTTCGGATGATAACCTGAAGGTGGATTATTAGTCATAGATGAAATTGGATGGCAGTCTATGTATAATGTTGTAATGCCCAATCGAATCTAAAAGGAGTCAAGATGATTAGTATATGCATATATTGCTTTCTCGATGTTTGTCAATTGCCCCGCTATAATTTGTTCACCCAGCATGTTATTTATCTTAAGGAGAGCCACCTCTAGTGAACTATGGATCCCGGTCCTTGTCCTTTACATACAATCTACAAACTATTTACTTCTTTGTGTTTACTTTCTGCAAACTTTTACTTCTTTCCATTCGATACGTTTAATCCTTTGTTTTTAGCAAAACACGGTGAGATTGACAACCTCATCGCAAGTTGGGGACAAAGTTATGTGGTTGTGTTGTGCAGGTCTCCACGTTGCTACTAGCACCGGTTGTGCGCCCTTCCAAGGCTTAGCTAGCAACACCTTTGGGGTGTTTCCTTGCTCCTACTGGTTCGATTAAACCTTGTTTTCATAAGTGAGGGAAACTTGCGGATGTGCTCATCATACCTTCCTCTTGGGGTTCCCAACGAGCTCTACATCAACACCAAGCCATCAAGCATTTTTCAGGCGCCGTTGCCGGGGAGTCTAGGACATCTTCACAAGGGGAGTCCCTCAGAACCAATCTCTTTACTTTGTTATTTTTGTTTTGCTTAGCTTCTTTTTGTTTTGTTTGCTTGTTTCTTTATCAAAAACACACAAAAAATTAGTTTTACTAGTTTGCTTTCTTATTTGAAAACACAAAAAATGACTACTCTTGAAAACATTAAGTTGTGTGACTTCACTAGCACCAACAACAATGATTTTATGAGCACAACTATTGCTCCACCTGTGCCTGAAGATACTTTCTTTGAGATAAAACCTGCTTTGCTCAATCTTGTTATGAGAGAACAATTTTCTGGTATTGGTAATGAAGATGCTGCTGCCCATGTAAATAACTTTTTTGAACTTTGTGAGATGCAAAAATATAGGGATGTAGATGGTGATATTATTAAGCTGAAATTGTTTCCTTTCTCTTTGAGAGGAAGAGCTAAAGAATGGTTGAATTCCTTAACTAATAATAGTATTGATTCTTGGACTAAGTGCAAAGATGCTTTTATTGGAAAATACTATCCTCCTGCTAAGATTATATCTATGAGAAGTGAAATAATGAAGTTTAAACAATCTGATAATGAGCATGTTACTCAAGCTTGGGAAAGAATGAAATCTTTGGTAAAGAATTGTCCCACTCATGGACTGACTGCTTGGATGATCATCCAAACTTTTTATGCAGGATTGAACTATTCTTCAAGGAACCTATTGGACTTTGTTGCTGGAGGTACCTTTATGACCATCACTTTGGGTGCTGCAATAAAACTTCTGGACAATATGATGGTTAATTATTCTGATGGCATACTAAGAGAGCTCCACAAGGTAAGAAGGTAAATTCTGTTGAGGAAACCTCCTCCTTGAGTGATAAGATTGATATTATTATGTCTATGCTTGTTAATGGGAAAGCCAATATTAATCCAAATAATGTTCCTTTAGCCTCTTTGGTTGCTCAAGAAGAGCAAGTTGATGTGAACTTCATAAGAAATAACAATTTTGGCAATAATGCTTATAGGAACAATTTTGGTAACAACAATTATAAGCCATATCCTCCCAACAATGGTAATGCTTATGGAAATTCCTACAACAATAATAGGAGTGCACCCTCTGAACTTGAAGTTATGCTTAAAGACTTTATTAGTAAACAAACTACTTTCAATAAAACTATTGAGGAAAAACTCTCTAATGCTGAAAGAAATATAGCATCTTTGGCTGAAGCTCAGTCTTCTTTGAATAAAATGGCTGCTAAAGCTGAAACTAATGATAATCCCTTTGCATCTACTAATGCTATACAAGTAAGAATTGATGAAAATGTTAGACTATTAGATGAATTACATGCTAAGTGGGAAAGAGAAGATGAAATTGCTAGAAACATTAGTGTTTCTACTATTACCACCACTAGTGTTGAGGCTAGTAATAGTTCTACTACTTTAGATGGTCAATTTGATTTTTATCTTGATGGTTGCAATATCTCTGAAGTTATTAAGTTCCTACAAAAGCTTGCTAAAAGTCCTAATGCTAGTGCTATGAACATGGCCTTTACAAAACACATTACTGATGCTCTCATAAAGATTAAATAAGAAAAGATGAAACATCAAGCTTATATTCCTATAAAACAAGAAGATGGTTGGGAACCCATCATTAATATGAAAGTGAATGACTTTGATCTCAAAGCATTGTGTGATCTTGATAGTAGTGTTTCTATTATGCCTAGAAGGATTTATGATATGCTTGATTTGCCTCCTCTTGAAGATTATTATTTGAATGTCCCACTTGATGAAAATGATAAAAAGAAACTCATGGGGAGTCTTAATTATGTTCTTATTATGGTTAACAATGCCTATGTCCCCGTTGATTTCTATGTTTTGGATGTTGAATACAATGCTTCTTGTCTTATTACTTTGGGAAGAACTTTTCTTAGAACTGTTGGTGCTATTATTGATATGAAATAAGGCACCATTAAATATCAACTCCCACTCAAGAAAGGTATAGAACACTTTCCTAAAAATAGAGAGAAGATTTCTTTTGCTTCTCCTATGAAAACAAAATTTGGTCTTAATGCTTCTTCATTTGAGAACACTTGATTCTTTCTTTGCTTCTTATGTCTAACTTAAAGGCGTTAAAGAAAATTACTTATTGGGAGATAACTCAAAAGTTTTAGATGAGTCTTGGAAGTTATTACCTACGTAATAACCGCTCCTTATCCTTTTTATTTTTTTTTGTGCCAAGAGTAACCTCTAATGAGAAAGAAGTAATGATTGGGAAATTTGCTGTCCCGAAACAGATTTCTGTGCTTCACCGTGAAAATTCGTGTAAAATCTCTAAACGTATTTTTGAGGCGTGAATTTTTGTGCTTCTGCCCCAGGTTGTTATCTAACTTTCGTTAGTTCAACACTTTTTAATTTGAGCAACATAAGGTCTTCGAAAAAATTCGTCGTTACCTGCTGGTCTGTTTTGACAGATTCGTGCTATTTTCTGCATTTGCTTCTTGTTGGTTTCTTTTTGAGTTCTTTTGGGGAATTGAACTGTTTGAGGGAAGTGCTACAGTAGCTATTATTCTAATGGGAGTTTATTTGGTGTTAGAAAAGAACCTTAAGACTTATTTATCTTGAGTGCACTAATGTTCCTAATAAAGATTGTGTGAAGTTTTGTATGAAGGAAAATTTCAGGTGTATGGAAGGAATGAGTAATGAGATGAAGGATGGACTAAAGCTCAAGCTTGGGGATGACACGCGTGTCACCCCAAGAAATATCCAAGAAGTACAAGCGTCAAAGCTTGGGGATGCCTTGGGCATCCCCTTCTTTATCAATAAAAATCCCAGGTTTCTTCCAAACGCTTCATTTTTATTGTTTCATGTACAGTTGCATTGTTCTTGGAGCGTCTTCTTTTTTGTTTTCGTTTTGGTTTTTCGTTTGCTTGCTTTTGCTTAGTTTTATGAATAAATTGGTTGGGCCCCCTCTTTCTTACTTTGGTTTGCAAATAGTTTGGTTTGGTTTGGAAAAGAGTAGGAAAGTTCATGCTTATGTGGTAAAAAGAGCTCGTTTTTGACTGTGGCCTATGCTTTGTCATGCCATGCTTGATATTGTTTTGGCTTTATGCTTAGTATTCTTTCCTGTAGCATGACTTGTTATAAACAATTGAGATTGCTTAATGTTCCTTGGATGAATCATGCGTTGTTTTAGCATATGAAAGCATAGTATAGTGGTATTCTCCTTTGATGCTTTATTTGGGTTGACTTGGCGCATGCTCACACCATGTTATGACTATCTCAAGTCACTATAGCCGTTATGATCCTTTATTTTTCAACTTGTAGTATCACTTTATGCTTTGATCAATGATGTTTTATCGCTTTGCGTGATTATGGCCATTATTGCTCTCTTAGTTTGTCGCTCCCAGTCTTTTGCTAGCCTCCACAACCAAGTATGAGTTCCACTCATGCATCCAACTCCCTAAACCAAGTTATTCCAAAGAGTCCACCATACCTACCTACTAGCTTATGCTATTCCAAGTATATTCATGCTTTTGTTTACCTTCCAAATTAAACTTGTTATGAGAAAACTAGTGATTAAAGCTCTCACGAACTTGATGGCACACTTTACTTTTTTGCATCTAATAAACTTGAACCATTGGGTTCTTCTTTATTGTGTATATGCTTGCGCTTTATAAGTTGAAATTAGCAGAACCATGTATCATGGGGAACACTTTCAACATTGCACTTGTACTTTGTACCCCGTTGATATCATGTTCTTTTGCTTATGGATCCCAGCGGTGTGAAATAAAAGTGGAACTTGTAAGATCATGCAGTTTGTATGTGTGTGAGAGAAACTCCTGGGCCGCTAGCCTAAGCCATTCCTAATCATGGTGGAAATTTCTAGCACTACCATAATGAGCACTCTATGAAGCATCCTCGATAAAAACCTATGCAAATAGCAAATAAAAAGATCGCTGAGATGCTCATTGTCTGCTTGCCTTGTCATTTTGATTATGGGATAGCTCCTGTATCATGTGCAAGGGGTACCCCGTTGGTGGTTCTTTATGATACACATGTACTTACAATGATAAGAGCTTATTCGTGACTAAAGTTGAGTAGCATGAGGTTCGGTCTTCGTAAGTAAGGGACATGAGATTTCGGTTTATAAGTTGTCAAGCATATCCTCTTAGTTGTGTCACTTTAACCTTAATCACCTTGAAGATGCTTATGATAGGGGCAATGAGAGATGAAATCTATAAGTACCATAATTTTTGGAAGCTCTTTATGAAACTTGAATCTCTGCAACCTTCTATGAAGGCCTTTCTTTTACTTTTATGTTGAGTCTCCACCTTCTATCTTTACGCACCTACTTTGAGAGCATAGTGGCCATTCTTAGTTCTATGTGCATTGTCCCAAGACTAGTTGATTGATGCATAACTTGATATTGCTTGTTTTAAACTACTCCCTCCGACCCATATTACTTGACTTGAATTTGTCTAAATTCGATGTATCTCGACATGTTTTAGTACTAAATACATCCGAATCTAGAAAAATCCAAGTCAACTAATATGGGTCGGAGGGAGTATTTGTATCTAGTCACTCTTATGAACTTTGAAGGTGTCCTATGCATTTATATTTGCTACTCTATGAGGGTCAAGCGGAATACTATTATGATTTGTTTTCTTTATGTGAAACAAACAAACGTCTTGCAAAGCATTGTTATTCATGAATCTTTTATTTGTGCGTTTTCATGTTGCATCATAGTTTCTTTGTCTTATTGCTAGAACCTTGTATTTCATGTTATGATTGAAGTACTATGCTCCCAGCTTTGAATGTTTTACAAATACTTTGATCAAGTCTTTGATGGTGCATGTCACCTTAAAAATAATTCTTTCTTTTTATCACTTACCTACTCGAGGACGAGTAGGAGTTAAGCTTGGGGATGTTGATACATTGCAAATGTATCTATAATTTTTTATGTTCCATGCTTAGTTTTATCCACTTTCTTGTGTTTTATCCACACTTTGGAGTACTTTTCATATGATTTCTTGGACTAACCTATTATCAAGAGCCACAGTGCCAGCTGCCTGTTTTCTGCTGTTTTTGGTTCCAGGAAAGTCAGAAAATGATTATTCTCGGAATTTGACGGGACAAAAGCCAAAGTTCCTATTTTTCCGGAAGTCATCAGATGCCAGAATACGAGACGGAGAAGGGCCAGAGGGTGGACACACCACCTGGCCGCGCGGCCAGGCTTGGCCCGCGCCGGGGGTGGTGTGGCTAGCCCAGGCACCCCCTCGGCCTCTCCTTACGCCTATAAGATGCCCTCGGGACGAAAACCCTAAGTGCCCGATCAAAAATCCACGAAAGAGTCTGTAGCCTCCGTCATCTCCATCCCTAGATCGGGAGGGATCTGAAGCTCTTCCCGGCACCCTGCCAGAGAGGGGAATTCACCCTGGAGGCCTTCTTCATCACCATGCAAGCCTCCGGTGTGATGCGTGAGTAGTTCATCCTTGGACTACGGATCCATGTAGTAGCTAGATGGTTGGTTCTCCTCCTTTGTGCTTTCATGTTTAGATCTTGTGAGCTCCGTTCATGATCAAGATCATCTATTTGTAATTCTCCATGTTGTGTTTGCGGGGATCCGATGGATATTGAGATGCTATTTTAGATTGATTATTGATTCTATCATGTCTTTGTTATTTGTGATCTTGCATGCTTTCCGTTGTTAGTAGCTATCTTGGCCAAGTAGATGCTAGCAACTCCAAGAGTTAGTATTTATGCTCGATAGTGGGTTCATGCCTCTGGTAATCTGGGGAAGTGACCGAAATCTCTAAGGTACTAGATGTGCTGTTGCTACTAGGGAGAAAACAACAATCCTTTGTTCATAGAACAATCGTATTGTTTACATTACACGCAATTCGTAAAGAAATAATCTGTTGCTTGCAACTTAATACTGGAGGGGGTTCGGATGATAACATGAAGGTGGATTATTAGTCATAGATGTAGTTGGATGGCGGTCTATGTATAATGTTGTAATGCCCAATCGAATCTCAAAGGAGTCAAGATGATTAGTATATGCATGTATTGCTTTCTCGATGTTTGTCAATTGCCTCGCTGTAATTTGTTCACCCAGCATGTTATTTATCTTAAGGAGAGCCACCTCTAGTGAACTATGGATCCCGGTCCTTGTCCTTTACATACAATCTACAAACTGTTTACTTCTTTGTGTTTACTTTCTGCAAACTTTTACTTCTTTCCATTCGATACGTTTAATCCTTTGTTTTCAGCAAAACATGGTGAGATTGACAACCTCATCGCAAGTTGGGGAAAAAGTTCTGTGGTTGTGTTGTGCAGGTCTCCACGTTGCTACTAGCACCGGTAGTGCGCCCTGCCAAGGCTCAGCTAGCAACACCTTTGGGGTGTTTCCTTGCTCCTACTGGTTCGATTAAACCTTGGTTTCACAACTGAGGGAAACTTGCTGTTGTGCTTATCATACCTTCCTCTTGGGGTTCCCAACGAGCTCTACATCAACACCGAGCCATCACCGGTCTAATCCATGCCATCATGGTGGAAACCTACAGCGTAACCATAATGAGCTGTTGATACATAGCAAACATATCTATAAATTTTGATGGTCCATGCTTGTTTTTATCCACTTTCTTATGTTTTGTCCACACTTTGGAGTACTTTTCATATGATTTCTTGGACTAACCTATTAACAAGAGCCACAGTGCCAGCTGCCTGTTTTCTGCTGTTTTTGGTTCCAGGAAAGTCAGAAAATGAATATTCTCGGAATTGGACGGGACAAAAGCCAAAGTGCCTATTTTTATAGAAGAATCACAGAGCCAGAATACGAGACGGAGGAGGGCCATCGCCTGGCCACACCACCCCCAGGCGCGGGCTGGGATTGGCCGCGCCAGGGTATGGTGTGGTGGCCCCAGGCACCCCCTCGGTCTCCCTCTTCGCCTATAAGAAGCCTTCTGACCTAAAAACTTCGGGGGGTTCGACGTTTTTCCACGAAAAGTTCCGATGCGCCGCCGCCACCGAAGGGGAGATTCGGGGGACAGAAAGTCTCTGTTGCAGCACCCTGCCGGGACGAGGAAGTGCCCCCAGAGCCATCTCCATCGATCTCCACCATCATCTTCATCGACCATCCATGTTTCCCCCATCTATGAGTCAGTAATCCCCCGATGTAGGCTATGGGGATGGTAGGGATTGGATGAGACCGTTCATGTAATGGCATCAGATTGTTAGGGCATGGTGCCTAGTATCTTTTATTAGTGCTTTATGACTTTGTTGCAACTTGTTGTGCTTACTGCTTGTCACTAGGGCCTGAGTGCCATGATTTCAGATCTGAACATGATATTGATTCATTATGATAGTATTGCTTTTGGTCTTATCTACAAGTTGTATACACACGTTGTTGTCCGGAACCTATGGCCCCGAAGTGACAGAAATCGGGATAACCAGAAGGGAATGGCTTTGATGTGAGGATCACATGTGTTCACGGAGTGTTAATGCTTTGCTCTGGTGCTCTATTAAAAGGAGCACCTTAATTGCCAGTAGTTCCCTAGAGGCCCCGCTGCAAACGGGCTGGCAGGACAAAAGATGGTGTGCAAGTTCTCATTGCGAGCACGTATGACTATATATGGAACACATGCCTAGGATTGTCTAGTACTTGGATGCTTTATTTTATTTATCTACAATTGCCCTATATTCTGATTGCTATGTGAATTGTCTTGTCCATGCAATGCCCGTCCATCCATCCCTATGCCTACCGCACTCGAATCCCACAGTTTACTACTTTTGTTACTACTGTCATTGCTTTACTACTGCTGTTACTTTGCTATTCCTACTACAAAGCTGTTGCTACTGATAAACTGTTGTGAGCAAGATTGTTTCCAGGTGCAGCTGAATTGACAACTCAGTTGTTAAGGCTTATAAATATTCTTTGGCTCCCCTTGTGTCGAATCAATAAATTGGGTTGAACTTCCCTCGAAAATACTGCGATACACCCCCTATACTTGTGGGTCATCAAGACTATTTTTTGGCGCCATTGCCGGGGAGCATAGCTTTATTTATCAAGTTCACTTGGATTCACTATTGTTCAAGCTAAGTTTATTTTCTCCTTGTTTGCTTGTTTCTTTATGAAAAATACAAAAAAAAAATTGGTTCCTACTCTAGTTGTTATTTTCGTTGGTCTGTTTTTGTCTTGCTTTATCATGCTTGTTGTCAATGGTTGGTTTCTTTGAAACTGAATCTTATTGGCAAGGTGGGTTCACGGAAGATGAAAAATATTATTATAAGGAACACCGCTTGTCACAAAAAGGGAAACACTTATGGTGACAAATTGATAGATTGTATACCATTGCTAGAAATGTGTGCTCTACTTATAATGTTACTTATTGCCTTGATAAATCTTGTTGCTGTAGGAGGTACAAACACCTCCCTTTTCAACGTGAGTATAATGATAATGTTACCATATCTTCCTATGTTAAGGGAAATTATGACCTTTATGATGTGGAACAAATTGAGGAATTTATTGCTTGGAAGGGTGCATTTGAACTTGCTAGTTTGCTTGAAAATATTGATGATTCACCTTATAAGTATGAGGTTTATGGTATACTTAAATTTTGCTTTGATAATTACAAGGATGAAAATGGCTATATTATTGAATATTTTAATAGATGCTTTCCACAAATGGAAGAGACTAATGCCTTGCAAGATCCTATGGAAGAAGAAATTGATGAACCTGGAATCCCATTAGATGAAAAAGAGAAGGGGAGTGATGAACAAAAGGAGGAAGAATGGATTAGCTACCCATGCCTACCTTCTAATGAGAGTAACTCTTTATCCCTTACATTATTTGATTGTCCCCCATTCTTACTAAAGAAGGATGAATGTTATGTTCCTGAGGATTCTTTTGAAGATGTTTATGATAAAGCTCTAGTGCTTGTAGATCATGAAAATCATGCTTTATGTGATAGTTATATTGTTGAGTTTATTCATGAGGCTACTGGAAATTATTATGAGAGAGGAAAATATGGTTGTAGAAGTTTTCATGGTATTGAAACACCTCTCTATGTGCTGAAAGTTTTGAAGTTACTCTTGTTTTATCTTCCTATGCCTGTCACTTTGTTATTTGCTTACATGATTCCTATGCATAGGAAGTGGGTTAGACTTAAATGTGTTTTGAATTTTCTTCTTGATGCTCTCTTTTACTTCAACTCATATTTCTTATGAGAGCATCCTCTCAAACTATTATGCCTGAAGATGATAATATGTCTATTATTCTTGGGAGACCTTTTCTTAAATGCTGCAGGAGCAGTTATTAATTGTAATCAAGGAAAGGTGACATTCAATGTTAATGACAAGGAACATACTATCTATTTCCCCAAGAATATTGAAAGGACTTATGATTGGAATTCAATTGAACATGTTGAGGGCATTCAAGTTGGAGAAATATATTGTCCCATACCAAGAGAAAAATTTGAAACTATTATGATTGGGACCATTGCTATCAAGGGTGAGGTAACATAATCATTAGTGGAATACAAAGTTTTGTCTCATATGAAATTGTTTTGGTATCAAGGCCTGATCAACCTTGTTAACAAAAGGATTTCATTGAACAAAACAATGTTTTCACTATGATTATTTCCGTTTACTTCTATTCTATCCCTTCTAGTTTTTGCTTATGCCTAACTTAAAGGCATTAAAGAAAAGTACTTATTGGGAGATAACCCAAAAGTTTTAGATGAGTCTGAGAAGTTATTACCTCAGTAATAACCGCTCTTTATCCTTTTTATTTGCTTTTTGTGCCAAGAGTAACCTCTAATGAGGGAGAAGTAATGACTGGGAAAGTTGCTGTCCCGAAACAGATTTCTGTGCTTCACCGTAAAAATTCGTGTAAAATCTCTGTACGTCCTTTTGAGGCGTGAATTTTTGTGATTCTGCCCCAGTTTGTTATCTAACTTTTGTTAGTTCAACACTTTTTTATTTGAGTAACAAAAGGTCTTCGAAAAAATTCGTCTTTACCTGCTGGTCTGTTTTGACAGATTTCTGCCATTTTCTGCATTTGCTTCTTGTTGGTTCCTTTTTGAATTCTTTTGGGGAATTGAGCTTTTTGAGGGGCTAAGCTACAGTATCTAGTGTTCTAATGGGAGTTTATTTGGTGTTATAACTGAACCTTAAGACTTATTTATCTTGAGTGCACTAATGTTGCTAATAAAGATTGTGTGAAGTTTTGTATGAAGGAAAAATTTCAGGTGTATGGAAGGAATGAGTAATGAGATGAAGGATGGACTAAAGCTCAAGCTTGGGGATGCCACGCATGTCACACCAAGAAATATCCAAGAAGTACAAGCGTCAAAGCTTGGGGATGCCCAAGGCATCCCCTTCTTCATCAATAAAAATCCCAGGTTTCTTCCAAACACTTCATTTTTATTGTTTCATGCACAGTTGTGTTGTTCTTGGAGAGTCTTCTTTTTCGTTTTTGTTTTGGTTTTTCGTTTGCTTTGTTCTCTTAGTTTGTTGAATAAATTGGTTGGACTCCCTCTTTCATACATTGGTGTTCAAATAGTCTGGTTTGGATTGGAAAAGAGTAGGAAAGCTCATGCTTAAGTGGTAAAGAGAGCTTGTTTTTGACTGTGGCCTATGCTTTGTCATGTCATGCTTGATATTGTTTTGGCTTTATGCTTAGTATTCTTTGCTGTAGCATGACTTGTTATAAACAATTGAGATTGCTTAATGTGCCTTGGATGAATCATGCGTTGTTTTAGCATATTAAAGCATAGTATAGTGGTATTCTCCTTTGATGCTTTATTTGGGTTGACTTGGCACATGCTCACACCATGTTATGACTATCTCAAGTCACCATAAGCCTTTATGATCCTTTAGTTTTCAACTTGTAGTATCACTTTATGCTTTGATCAATGATGTTTTGTCGCTTTGCATGATTATGGCCATTATTGCTTTCTCGTTTGTCGCTCCCTTACTATTGCTAGCCTTCACTTTCACTGAGTATATTTTACTCAAGTTTCCAACTCTCTAAACCAAATAGTGCCAAAGTGTCCACCATACCTACCTATTAGCATCATTTGCTACTTCCGTGCATATTCAATATGCCTTGGTTTCTTTCGAATAAAATGTTTGCTTGTTTTGAGAAAGTTAGTTAGTAAAGCTCTCACGAACTTGATGGCACACTTTATTTCCTGCACTTAATAAACCTGAACCATTGTGAACTCTCCATGAAAGTTATATGCTTGCTAATTATAGGCTGGTGATTAGCAAAACCGTGCTGTCACAGGGAACGCTTTCAACACTTGTAAATATACACCCAGTTGATACCTTGCTCTTTTGTTTGCGGATGTCGTCGGTGTGAAATAAAAGGGGAGCTTGTAAGTCCATGGAGTTATGTATGTGTGTTAGAGAAACGCCTGGGCCGCTGGTCTAATCCATGCTGACATGGTGGAAACCTGCAGCGTAACCATAATGATATCTATGAAGCATTCTTCTTATAAAAAAAGAGAGAGATAGCTATTGAGAAAAAGGAAAAAAAATATTTATGAAAAGAGGAAAGAGAGAAAAAAGCACCATTTTCCCATGGTAAATAAGAAGATTGCTGAGATACTCATTGTCTGCTTGCCTTGTCATTTTGATATGGGGATTTTTCCATATCATCGGGCTAGGGGTACCCCGTTGGCGGTTCTCAATGATACGCACATACTTACAATGACAAGAACTTACCAGTAACTAAAGTTGAGTAGCATGAGGAGCAGCCCTCGTACTCAAGGGACTTGGGATTTTCAGTTTATAGTCTGTCAAGCATATAACTCAGATTGGACCTCACTGTCACCTTAACCACATTAAAGATGCTTATGACAGGGGCAATGAGAGCTCAAAGCTAACGAGTACCATACTTTTAGCATTTGGAAGCCTTTCAAACTATTCAAAACCTTTTCATTTGCTTGTTGAGTCTCCACACATTCTATGAGCACTTTCTTGAGAGCATAGTGGCCATTCTTAGTTCTATGTGCATTGCCCCAAGACTTGTTGATTCATGCATACCTTGATATTGCTTGTTTTAAACTATTTGTATCTAGTCATTCTTGTGAACTTTGAAGGTGTTCTATGCATTTATGTTTGCTACTCTATAAGGGACAAGCTAAATACTATTATGCTATGTTTTCTTTATGTGAAACAAACAAACGTCTTTCAAAGTATTGTTATTCATGAATCTTTTGTTTGTGCCTTTTCATGTTGCATCATAGTTTCTTTGTCTTATTGCTAGAACTTTGTCTTTCATGTTATGATTGAAGTACTATGATCCCAGCTTTGAACGTTTACAAATACTTTGGTCAAGTCTTTGATGGTGCATGTCACCTCAAAAATTATTCTTTATTTTTATCACTTACCTACTCAAGGACGAGCCGGAGTTAAGCTTGGGGATGTTGATACGTTGCAAATGTATCTATAAATTTTGTTGTTCCATGCTTGTTTTTATCCACTTTCTTATGTTTTGTCCACACTTTGGAGTACTTTTCATATGATTTCTTGGACTAACCTATTAACAAGAGCCACAGTGCCAGCTGCCTGTTTTCTGCTATTTTTGGTTCCAGGAAAGTCAGAAAATGAATATTCTCAGAATTGGACGGGACAAAAGCCAAAGTGCCTATTTTTCTAGAAGAATCACGGAGCCAGAATACGAGACGGAGGAGGGCCATGGCCTGGCCACACCACCCCTAGGCGCGGGTGGGGCTTGGCCGCGCCGGGGCATGGTGTGGTGGCCCCAGGCACCCCCTCGGTCTCCCTCTTCGCCTATAAGAAGCCTTCTGACCTAAAAACTTCGGGGGGTTCGACATGTTTCCACGAAAAGTTCTGCTGCGCCGCCACCACAGAAGGGGAGATTCGAGGGACAGAAAGTCTCTGTTGCGGCACCCTACCGGGGGGGGGGGAAGTTCCCCCGGAGCCATCTCCATCGATCTCCACCATCATCTTCATCGACCATCCATGTTTCCCCCATCTATGAGTGAGTAATCCCCCGATGTAGGCTATGGGGATGGTAGGGATTGGATGAGATCGTTCATGTAATGGCATCAGATTGTTAGGGCATGGTGCCTAGTATCTTTTATTAGTGCTTTATGACTTTGTTGCAACTTGTTGTGCTTACTGCTTGTCACTAGGGCCCGAGTGCCATGATTTCATATCTGAACATTATGATAGTATTGCTTTGGTCTTATCTACAAGTTGTATACACACGTTGTTGTCCGGAACATATGGCCCCGAAGTGACAGAAATCGGGATAACCGGAAGGGAATGGCTTTGATGTGAGGATCACATGTGTTCACGGAGTGTTAATACTTTGCTCTGGTGCTCTATTAAAAGGAGCACCTTAATTGCTAGTAGTTCCCTAGAGGCCCCGCTGCAAACGGGCTGGCAGGACAAAATATGTTGTGCAAGTTCTCATTGCGAGCACGTATGACTATATATGGAACACATGCCTAGGATTGTCTAGTACTTGGATGCTTTATTTTATTTGTCTATAATTGCCCTATGTTCTGATTGCTATGTGAATTGTATTGTCCATGCAACACCTGTCCATCCATCCCTATTACTACTGTCTTTGCTTTACTACTGCTGTTACTTTGCTATTCCTACTACAAAACTATTGCTACTGATAAACTGCTGTGACAAGATTGTTTCCAGGTGCAGCTGAATTGACAACTCAGTTGTTAAGGCTTATAAATATTCTTTGGCTCCCATTGTGTCGAATCAATAAATTGGGTTTAACTTCCCTCGAAAATACCGCGATACACCCCCTATACTTGTGGGTCTTCAGCTGTCTATGAAGCATTCTTCTTATTAAAAAATCAGATATTGAGAAAAAAGAAAAAAAGAGATATGAGAAAAGAGGAAAGAGAGAAAAAAGCACCATATTCCCATGGTAAATAAGAAGATTGCTGAGATGCTTGTTGTCTGCTTACCTTGTCATTTTGATATGGGATTCTTCTGTATCATCGGGCAAGGGGTACCTCGTTGGCGGTTCTCTATGATACACATGTACTTACTATGACAAGAACTTACCGTGACTAAACTTGAGTAGCATGAGGAGCGACCCTCGTATTCAAAGGACATGAGATTTTCAATTTGCCACTTGTCAAGCATATCCTCATATTTGATCACTTTAACCTTAATCACCTAAAGATGCCTATGATAGGGGCAATGAGAGCTGAAAGCTAATAAGTACCATAATTTTTGGAAGCTCTTTATGAAACTTGAAATCCCTGTTTCCCTCTGCGAAGGGTCTTTCTTTTACATTTTAGTTGAGTCAGCAAACCTATTCCCTTCTACCTGAGCAAGTATTTTGAGTTGTTGTGTTTCATTCATTCATATGATGATTTATCCAATCATGTTTCTTATGTTCCTTGTTTTGCACTTTGCTCTTATCTTAGTGTATACTACTTTGAAAGCTATCATTGAAAATCAGTTATTTGTGAACTCCAGCAAATTGTCAACTATTCTTCGACCAAGAGCTAAGTTTGCCATTACCAATTATGATTTACTTTATGTACCTTTATTGTGTTTTCTTTACTTATTGCAAGTTAAGTTATATAACAGTGAGTTGTCTTCTATTATGATTTATGTATTGATGAATGTGATGCTTCTTGTCCGTATTCTTTTATCGACTCTTCACTCCATAAACATGAGGTCATGTTTATTGAGTTCAGTTTCACTTGGGGACAAGCGAAGTCTAAGCTTGGGGGGAGTTGATACGTCCATTTTGCATCACTATTCTACATCATAATTTAGTGTTATTCATTGATATATTTCATATTAAGTGATGATACTTATGTTATTTCATCTGTTTTTGCATGGTTGATGACTTTTGGAGCATGGACCACTACAATCAGGATTCTGATGGAAAAGGTGCTGTTTGGAGGCAAAATTCGCGAAGATCAGAAAATCCAGGAAAATACATGGAAAATCCTATTTTTCCAAAAGACGAAGAATGCCAGAAGGGGAAGTGGAGATGGGCCACAGGGGGCCCAGACCAACCCCTGGCGCGGGCCACCCCAAGTCGCGCCACCAGGTGGTGTGGCCGCCCTGGTCCACTCCAGCCTCTCCCCTCTGGCGTATATTATCCTCCCGAAACCCTAAGACTAGGAGAGCGACCACAGAAAGATTTTGCCGCCTCTACGGGGCGGAAAACATCGAGAGAGAAAGATCTCTCCGGCAGACATAATTCTGTCGGGGGAATTCCTTCCCGGAGAGGGGAGATCGTCGCCATAAACATCACCATCAAGCTGGACTTCATCGGGATCATCATCATCATCTCCATCATAATCTCCACCAGAACCATCATCACCACTTCATACCACTATAACGATTGGGTTGAATCTTGCATAGTTCTTAGGGGAAACTTTCCCGGTGTTGATTACTCCTTGTAGTTGATGCTATTGAGTGAACCGTTGAATTATCGTTTATGTTCAAATTATTACATATCATTATATCATCTCTGATCATGATCCCTATGATGTCTTGTGAGTAGTTCGTTTTGTTCTTGAGGACATGGGAGAAGTCATGTTGTTAGTAGTGGAATTGTGTTGAGAAAGATTCAATGGTTTGATATTTCAGTTGTGGTGTACTTCTTCTAGTGGTGTCATGTGAACGTCGACTACATGACACTTCACCTATATGGTCCTAGGGGAATCCATTGTGTATTTGGATACTAATCGTAAGGGTTGCCGGAGTGACAAAAACCTGAACCCCCGTTAGGAAACCTTTGCACAAGGGATGTCAAGGTCTTAGAGTTTAAAGCTGTGGTTAGGTTTCTACCTTAATTACTTTCTTGTACTTGCGGATGCTTGCAAGGGGTATAATCACAAGTATGTATTAGTCCTAGGAAGGTCAGTACATTAGCACCCACACAACACTTAGCAAACTAAAGAAGATTAATCAACTATATGAAGCGAAAGCACTTGACGATATTCCCGTGTGTCCTCGAGAACGTTTGGTCATCTTAAGTAATACAACTGGCTTGTCCTTTGCTAAAGAAAGGATTGGGCCACTTGCTTCATTTATTCTTATTGTCTTTTATTTACTCATACTTTATTTACCTGCATTATCAAAAACTCCTAAAAATCCGTTTGCTAAGTATTTACAGAGAATTCCTGCTCCTAGCCACTCGCCAGCACCTTCTGCTCCTCGTTGGGTTCGACACTCTTACTTATCAAAAATACTGCGATACACCCCCTATACTTGTGGGTCATCAAAGACCGTCCGTCGCCCGCCGCGACATCCATAGATGCACTTGCTCTGCGCTTCACTTGCCTTGCCTCGACCTCTTTGTCGGGTAGCTCCCCTTTGGCTAGGAAATTCATGAACGTCTTGGCCCATGCAGGGATTTCCCAGATGGCGTACACGGTCTCCATGATCAGCTTGATTTCCTCGTGCACAACCGGCTCGGGTCGTCGGGCGGCTTGCAGGGTGGAAGGGCAGAGCCGGCAGTCCGCGGGCTGCTGGAGCCGGCTAGGGGTGTCAGGGCCTTCGACGCGGTAGTCCCCGAGATTGGTGCGGCAGTCCCCAAGTTTGACATGGCAATCCACATGTGCTTTGGTAGCTTGGAGCCGACAATCCCTAGGTCCGCGTCTAGGATGATGGAGTCGGATTCTAGAGAAGGCGTGATGGATGGCTTGCAGAGGTGCTTGATGACTGCAAGTGCACATATCGTTTGTAGATGGTTTCGAAATAAAGATATCGATCCCATAGGGAGCAGGAGTCTCAAGTCTAATTACTATTGAAATAAATATTATGATAGAAATGCTAGATAAAGTTCTAAGTGACAAGATAAAATGCGAGTATTGTGTAAAAAGGTATTTTGGGTTTTGGGTATAAGATCAATAAAGCAAAGTAAAACAACTGAGTACAGAAAGTAAGTATCGCGTATGTAAGAGAAATTGGAGCCGCGGTAGGGAAAAGGCGTTATCGGGGAGTAGCGGATACACCACTAGTATTGTCAAGATCTAAGATAAAGATTATCATCATGAACATTCTTAACTATGTATGTGTGAGAGGAACTCCATATTTGGACAAATAGGCAACAACCGCTTCTCACATCATCCTCATAACCACAACAGTTAGCAATCGACATCAATCGAATTACTGCGCTATTAAGGGACGTAATCCTGTAGGACGTATCCCATGGCATGGATAGTGTTCCGTGAGTTTCCTCGGTTTCCCAAGTTGATACGTAAGGGGTGCCAACAGCTTTATAGTCACTGTAAGTGCTAGCACGCCTCCGTCTACCAACAAGTAGTTTTCTCCATCAAGTCCCCACAAGAGGCAAATATTGAGAGGTCGACTTCTCTCAACATCAAGATGTAGAAAATCTAACACATGGTCACAGCGATGAATATCATAATAGACTTTATATTATTTCAATCTCATACTAGGGTTTCTTCATCTCCCCAAGAACTGATGATCTACTCAGATATGGAGGCAATCAACATCATGGCAAAGGTAATGGAAACAATCATAGATGAATAGTACTTGTATAAATCCACAACGAGTATAGGAATTACAACAAGATCTAGACAAGATGTAGATGGGATGGATGGAGATGGTGGTGATGCAGCGGTGGATGATGAAGATCGATGCCTTAGCCTCCCGGATCTGTGCAGGGCGAAGATGGATCCCTTGTGGATGATTTCCCCCTCCAAATGCCTTCCGGAGGTGAGGTTTCTACGATTTCTGGTTGTTCTGTATGTCGTCTCCTTGAACCAATTGCACGGGGTGAAACTATTTGACGAGGTGGAGGCGGTGCCAACTATACGGCCGGAGCTATATGGCCGGAAAAATTGCTCCGCCCGTATAGTTAGTCGTTGAACTCTCTGCCTCCCTTGTTCGCTTCTGGTTTTCTTCTGGTATTATTAATATTTCCCAAATAAGCGATTTATGTTATTTTGACTCCTTTTCTCGATAGTACAACTGCTCCAAGAATTGTATCCATTGGATCCATCATCTGTCTTGATCCTGGTGAAAACAGACATAAAATGTGCGTGCGAACGCCATAAAATACCAAGATCCTACATCTACAATGCAAAATAATAATGTAAAACATGATGCAAATATGCACTCAGCAACTTCCCCAAGCTTAGACTCTTGCTCGTCCTAAGCAAGTTCTAGCTTAATGGATGTGATCCTCATATTCATGAAGCTGAGTCGATAAAATAAATGAGGCAATTGCAACATGTGTTTATCATGTACAATACATAGGAATAAGTTCATGAATAGTACCTTACTCGAACCATCATAATAGTATTAGAAGGCTTCCACACCTTAGTGATCAATAGTTCATAAAAGATGAATCTCAATATAATGTAAAAGAATCCAGTTCAACCGAATGAGTTAATGAGGTAGTCCCAAGTGTTTTAGGATCAACGTATTCACTTGGGATTTAGAATCTCAAAAGTATCTCTTTGTCATACTACAACTCAGTGGTATATGCCTACTTTCTCTTTGCACACTCGCTATTTTTATTCTCCTTTTTCTTTTATTTTGTATATATATGCTCACACTTTTGTTTAAGTGTTGTGCAAAGGGGCTAGCCATATATTCCACTTCATGTAGGAATTCAAAGTTTAGCGATCTCAATTACCAAATTCCAACTGTATATGAAGCATTCTTATGACTTGAAGATTCTACATCGACTTGTTCTCACTCTATTTTGATAACACTTCCATATTCCTTTGTTCAAGGTTTCTTTTTCAACTTAACTGTGTAGATAATTTTTCTTTGTAAATCAAACCGTAGACTTACAACATATTGACTAAATTATCTTTAGGTGTTCTATTAATACCAATGGTGTGTAAGACTCCGATTGCTATAATCAAGTGCAAGTAAAATTATACTCAAGCCATTCAAATATCAAATAAAGCAAACACAAACTCAATATCGCTCCATATATAATAATAAACTCGGAATTTCATAAAAGGGATCGACTATTCCTGAAGGGAATTCTAATGATGCAAACTTTATTTCTAGTTTGAACTAATGCGAAAATTGTAATAAAACTTATAAGATAGATTACAAGGTCTTAAAGATCTTCCCAAGAGTGGAATCAAGCCAAGCGGGATCAAATAATCCCTTGCGATTATTTGATACCGTGATTGTTGTAGATCACTGTGGTGCCACGTCACGTGGTATCTTCTCCTCACGGGCCAGCCTGAGGCAGAGGGATTGATTGACAACTTCAAATTCTTTAACACGCAGCTTATAGAAAATATTGTTCCTCTCCAGCACCTTCACTTGTTCTTTAATGAATTCATTGTTATCCTGAAGTGTTTGTAGCGCCTTAAGACTCATAGAAAAACCTGCTTCGGTTGTCCGCTTGATATCTTCATCTAGTTTATCAAGATAGAGTCGCAGCAATCGAAGGTGTTTAGGTGTCCCTAACTTCTCCTTGTCCAACTCTTCAATCTTCAGCTCCAGGGCCTTCAAATCCCTCTTCCGGCACCCATGGTCAGCGTCGAGGAACTCTATAGGGATGGCCTTGATCTCCTTACCTTGCTTGCTATTGCTCCTGGTCTCCATAGGAGCTTTTCTTCTTGACCTATATCCCTTGGTTGAGAGTCCTTCCGTGTGAATAAGAGGTAGATCTATTTCTGGAGATTATGATTATAGAGGGGGAGAACGACAGTATATAAGGGGGGTCAGAGGTCAGTAAAACTCGCGAGAAACACCAAATTGTCACCCAAGAAAAGAATCTGAACAAAACAGGGAAAGGAATCACGTGTCCTGCCGCGTAATCACCAACTATACGGGTGCAGCTCATTTAGCTCCGGTTGTATAGTTGGTTCCGGGCAGATATTTCCAAATATCTCTAGTCTAGGTCAATTAAATCACGACTTGGAATGGACAATAACGTTTTTTCATAAATAATAAGCAAAAGATTGAACGAAAAAGTGTCGGAGAGCTTAATGACCAACTATACGGCCGGAATTTTTGGTTCTGGTCGTATAGTTATGACCGTATAGATAGAAACATCAGAACCAAAAAGTGTCTGAGAGTTTAACGACCAACTATATGGCCGGAATTTTTTCTCCGGTCGTATAGTTGCGACCGTATAGATACATACATCTAAAGCAAAACGATTTGAGAGTTTAACGACCAACTATATGGCCGATTTTTTTTGCTCTGGTCGTATAGTTGCGACCGTATAGGCTCAGATAACAAAAACAATTTCACGAAGATGATACAGAGAGTTTAACGACCAACTATATGATAGGAGCTCCCTCTTTGGTCGTATAGCTCTGCCCGTATAGTTGGTAAACCCCTCTAAAACTTCAGAAAAACACAAGGAATTCAAAGACCGAATTTTCAAAAGTTAAAATTGTGAAAACAGATCACTTATTTGGGTAAGAACACTTACCTTGCACTTACCATTGTTTATTCAGGGATGAAAAGTTACTTCCATCACAAAGACTTCTTATCTTTTGGAGGAATTGATCTTAGTTCATTGAATTATTCTCGTAAACGAAAATCACCAGGACTAAAGTTCCTCTTAATAAGATCGGTGTCTTGCGGGGCAATCATGGACACTATATCCAACATTTTTATTTCTTGCCTCTTTATAATCTACAACTCAAATTCTTGAAGTGAAAGAATCCAACGGATCAATCTTAGCTTATGGTCTTTCCTTTCAAGAAGTTCTTTCAAGCCATCATCATCCGTGTGAACTCTTACCTTTGGATCAACTATATAGAAACGAAATTTATCGCAAGAGAAAAATACAGCAAAACGTTCCTTTTCTTCCTTAGGGTAGTTCTTTTGGGCACCATTGAGAGTTCTACTAGCATGATGTATAATATTAAATCTATGACCAATATGTAGTCCTAGATTTACTCCTACAACATCATTACTAGCTTCACATATTAAATCGAAGGTTGTATCCCAGATAGGTGGTTTAATAATTGGAGCATGAGATAAAGCATTTTTGAGTTTATCAAAGGCTTCAAGACACTTATCATCAAAATTAAACCTCATTCCCTTTTGCAAGAGGTTTGTCAAAGGTCTATATATTCTAGAGAAATTTCTAATGAACCTTCTATAAAAACCCACATGACCAAGAAAACTTCTTATACCTTTAATATCCCTAGGTGGTGGCATTCTCTGTATTGCTTCAACCTTAGCTCTATCAACTTCAATTATCTTACCTGATACCTGGTGTCCAAGGACTATACCTTCTTTGACCATAAAATGGCACTTCTCCTAGTTTAGAACGTGATTAGTTTCTTCACAACAATGCAAAACTCTTTTGAGAGTATCTAAACAACTAGTAAATGAAGTTCCATAGACAGAAAAGTCATCCATAAATACTTCCATTATAAGTTCTATAAAATCAGCAAAAATAGCAGTCATGCATCTTTCAAAAGTAGCTGGAGCATTACATAAACCAAAGGGCATACGTTGGTAAGCATGTAAACCATAAGGACTTATGAAAGTTGTTTTAAGTTGGTCATCCAGATGAACGGCTATTTGAGAGAAACCAGAGGATCCGTCCAAGTAACAAAAATGAGTATGGTTTGCTAACCTTTCTAAAGTTTTATCTATGAACCGTAATGGATAGTGATCTTTCCTAGTTTCTTTGTTTAATTTTCTGAAGTCTATGCACATCCTATGCCCAACAATAGTTTTAGTAGGTATCAATTCATTGTTTTCATTAGGAACAATAGTAAAACCGCCCTTCTTAGGAACATAGTGAACATGACTTACCGATTCACTTTCTTTAACATGAGAGATTATACCTGTATCCAATAGGCATACAATTTCTTTTCTTACCACTTCTTTCATTTCAGGCTTTAGTCTTCTATTGAATTCTGCAACTGGTTCAGCACCTTCTTCCATGAATATTCGATGGACGGCTATCATGGGACTAATGCCCTTCAAGTCATCCATTGAGTACCCAAAGGCATGGCGATGCTCCTTAAGTATCCTCACGAGTTCTTCTTCTTCTCCTGAAAGTTTAGCACTAATAATAATAAGATATTTATTGGTATCATATAAAAACCTGTATTTAAGATTTCCTGGTAGAGTCTTCAACTCTGGGGGTGGTAATTCCTCGTCCCCTCTCTTTTTTGGCTCTTCAAAAGCCTCATCATTTGGAGGTCCCAAAACGGGAAGTGAATTGAATTCATTTTCTAGTTCTCCTAGGGACTTGTCCTCCATAACAATTTCTTCATAATTTGGATCTTCATCTATTTCTTCTCCTTGATTACTAAATAAAAAAGGCGCCATTTCCTCATTAGTTCTCTCTTCTTCTTGTATTTGTGGAGGTCTATCTTTAAATTTGGAGAAATGGAATTTGTTTTCCGTTCCCCCAAGCTTAAGAGACACAATCTCCTTCTTGAAGTTAACATAGGCACCTATATCACCCAAAAAGTTCCTTCCAAATATAATTGGGCAAAGAGTGTCAGCTAGCATATCAACAACAACAAAATCAATAGGAAAGTCTTTGTTGCCAATTGTGACAGTTGCATTGTCAACTACTCCCATTGGAATTCTAAGGTTTTTATTGGCTAACATAATTGTTATATCAGTATTTTCAATTATAGCCGGTTCTATTTCTTCTTTTATTTCTAAGTAGAAATCATAAGGTATAACATTAACTTTGGTGCCAAGATCACATAAACCGTAATGAGAGGTTTCTTTGAATATGCAGGGAAGAATAGGCTTACCCACATCTTTTACCTTGGTTTTACCTTCAACCAATACGGAAGTCTCTTCATCAAGTTCAACCATGTTACAGTGTGAGTACATAGCCATAATTGCTTCCTTGGTTACCTCTTCATCTTTGGTTTCTTCCAGATGTTCCACGACTTCTGGCATGCTTTCCTCTTCCCTCTTTTCCTGTACTGCTTTGACCTGCTCATATTCAAAAATATGCTTTTGCGCAGTGTTAGGGAAAGGCACTTCATATAAAGTTGCTTTATCTTCTCCTTTCTTTTCTGGTTTGGGCGGTGGATCATACTTGACTGGTCCCTCCTTTGGAGCTTTAATATGTTCTATAAAAGCTTTAATAACTTGCAACATAAGATCTGAATCCAAATAAAGTTCTTTAGATAATTCTTTAACGTGGCCTTTTTTATTATAGTCATGAATACAATCATGCTCTATTTCTCTGCCTCCTTCACTTCCTAGACCAAAATTCCATGAAACTCTATGATCACGAATTCTATTAAGTAAAGCCTAAGCTTTATGTATAGGAAGATTCATAAAGGCTCCTTCCGCAAAAGAGTCTAGTTCAATTTTATTAGGTTCAATTAAACCACCATAAAAGATATGTAGTAAATACCATTTAGGCAAATCATGACGAGGATATAGTCGTAGTAAATCTTTAAATCTAATACAAGCTCTTACTAGTCCTTCATTAGAATGATTCTTCCAAGTCATTATAAGATGTCTGATTCGAAAAGATTTTGATAATGGATAATATTTTGATAGAAATTCACAAGCTAGATTATCCCAAGTAGTAGTGGCTTCAGGGGGTAGAGATCTATACCATGAGAGAGCTGTACTTGTCAAAGTTTGACTAAAAAGTTTAACCCTTACCTTATTGGCGGTATATCCCGTCAATAGAAAAGTGCCACATATATCTTTAAAACATGCAATATGCTCATATGGATCAGGATCTTCTTCATCTCCCGTAAATTGCTTCTTATGTTGAATACTAAGTAGTAGAGGATTTATTTCAAACCCCCTAGTCTTCTAATTAGAGTTGTCTCTTTTATAAATATCATAGGGCTTCCCAAAGTGGTTGAGTGGGTTAGCACTAGTCATATGCTCAAACTCCATCATGTTGGTGGATACCTGTAACTCAAAACAAAATTTAGCAAGAGAAAAATAAATAAGCAAAAACTAAAATACCTACATCGCTTAGCTCCCCGACAATGGTGCCAGAAAACAGCTTGATGACTACAAGTGCACAGATCGTTTGTAGCTAGTTTCGAAATAAAGATATCGATCCCATAGGGAGCAGGAGTCTGAAGTCTAATAATTCTTGAAATAAATATTACAATAGAAATGCTAGATAAATTTCTAAGTGACAAGATAAAATGAGAGTATTGTGTAAAAAGGTGTTTTTGGATTTTGGGTATAAGAGCAATAAAGTAAAGTAAAACAACTGAGTATAGAAAGTAAGTATCACGTATGTAAGAGAGATTGGAACTGCAGTAGGGAAAAGGCGTTCTCAAGGAGTAACGGATACACCACTAGTATTATAAAGATCTAAGATACAGATTATCATCATGAATATTCTTAACTATGTATGTGTGGGAGGAACTCCGTATTTGGATGAATATGCAACAACCGTTGCTCACATCATCCTCATAACCACAATAGTCAGCAATCGACATCAATGGAATTACTGTGCTATTAAGGGACATAATCCCGTAGGACGTATCCTATGGCATGGATAGTGTTCTGTGAGTTTCCTCGGTTTCCCAAGTTGATACGTAAGGGGTGCCAACAGCTTTATAGTCACTGTAAGTGCTAGCACGCCACCGTCTACCAACAAGTAGTTTCGTCCATCAAGTCCCCACAAGAGGCAAATATTGAGAGGTCGACTTCTCTCAACATCAAGATGTAGAAAATCTAACACATGGTCACAACGATGAATATCATAATAGACTTTATCTTATTTCAATCTCATACTAGGGTTTCTCCATCTCCCCAAGAACCGAGATCTACTCAGATATGGAGGCAATCAACATCAAGGCAAAGGTAATGGAAACAATCATAGATGAATAGTACTTGTATAAATCCACAACGAGTATAGGAATTACAACAAGATCTAGACAAGATGTAGATGGGATGGATGGAGATGGTGGTGATGCAGCGGTGGATGATGAAGATCGATGCCTTAGCCTCCCGGATCTGCGCAGGGCGAAGATGGATCCTTTGTGGATGAGTTCCCCCTCTAGATGCCTTCCGGAGGTGAGGTTTCCGCGATTTCTGGTTGTTTTGTATGTCGTCTCCTCGAACCAATTGCACGGGGTGAATCTATTTGACGAGGCGGAGGCGGAGGCGGCGCCAACTATACAGCTGGAGCTATACGGCCGGAAAATTTCTCCGCTCATATAGTTGGTCGTTGAACTCTCTGCCTCCCTTGTTCGCTTCTGGTTTTCTTCTGGTATTATTAATATTTCCCAAATAAGCGATTCACGTTGTTTTTGACTCCTTTTCTCCATAGTACAACTGCTCCAAGAATTGTATCCATTGGATCCATCATCTATCCTGATCCTGGTAAAAACAAACATAAAATGTGCACGCGAAGCCGTAAAATACCAAGATCCTACATCTACAACACAAAATAATAATGTAAAACATGATGCAAATATGCACTCATTAGTGCTCGAGGGAGACTCCAGGCGGAATTGCTTGCAATTGGCTTTATTAAACTGACACGAGCGAGCGCATCGGCGGCCTCGTTGTTGGCTCGAGGAACATGGTGGAACTCGCACCCCTCGAAGCAGGCACATAGCTGCTGGACGAAGGAACGGTATAGGGCCATGCTCGCGTCCTTAGCATCCCAATCGCCTGACACTTGTTGCACCACCAGGTTCAAATCGTCGAGGCATAGGATCCATCGAATGCCTATTTCCTTTGCTATTTTGAGGTCATGGACGAGCGCTTCGTACACAGCGACGTTGTTGGATGCACGGAAGTGGATCTGCAGCACGTGCTCCAGCCGGTCTCCTTTTGGAGAGGTGATGATGACTCCGGCTCCGAGCCCCCCATACATCTTGGAGCCATCAAAGTGTAGCTTCCAATGTGTGGAGTCAGGGCATGGCGGCAGGTACTGGGTTTCTTCCCAATTAACGAGGAAATCTGCTAGGGCCTGAGACTTGATCGCCGTTCTTGGCTCGTACCGGATTCTATGGGCAGCGATCTCTATTGCCCATTTCGCCACTCGACCTGTGGCGTCCCTGTTGCCGATGATCTCCAAAAGTGGCGCTAACGCCATCACCTAGATGGAGTGCTCTTGAAAGTAGTGCTTTAGTTTCTTGGTGGCCATGTACACACTGTACACTAGCTTCTGGTAGTGGGGGTAGTTCTGCTTTGAGAGCGAGAGTACCTCACTCAGGTAGTACACCGGGCACTGGACCGGCTGCACCTTTCCTTCTTCCGGCCTCTCAACCATGAGCATGACACTGACGACTCGGTTGGTAGATCCAATGGACATTAGCACTGTCTCATTTGCAGCGGGGGCCGCCAGTATTGGTGGGAAGGAGAGCATGCGCTTGAGGTCGTGGAAGGCCTCATCCGCCTGCAACGTCTAGACAAACTTGTTCATTTTCTTCATGAGGTGGTACATCGGGAGTGCTTACTCGCCCAGTTGGCTAACGAACCGACTGAGGGAGGCTAGGCACCCAGTGAACTTATGCACGTCGTGCAAATTTTGCGGCAGCTTATTACGCTCGATCACGCCGATCTTCTCCGGGTTAGCCTCGATTCCTCGTTCTAAGATGAGAAAACCGAGGAGCTGGCCGATTGGAATGCCAAACACGCATTTCTCCGGGTTCAGCTTCATCTGGAATCGGTGGAGGTTGGCGAAGGTCTTGTTCAGGTCCTCGAGGAGTGTTCACCGTTCTTTTGTCTTGACCACCACATCATCGACGTAGGCGTGTACATTTTTGCCGATCTGCGATTGCAGACATTTCTGCATACAGCTCTGGTATGTTGCCCCTGCATTTTTAAATCCAAATGGCATGGTGGTATAACAGTAAGCCCCATACGGGGTGATGAATGCTGTCTTTTTTTGATCAGTGGGGTTCTGCCGGATCTGGTGGTAACCTAAGTAGGCATCCAGAAATGACAACGGTTCATAGCCGGCTATGGAGTCAATCACTTGATCTATCCTTGGCAGGGCGAACGGATCTTGGGGGCATGCCTTGTTGAGGCTGGTGTAGTCAACACACATGCACTAAGTCTTGTTTTTCTTTAGAACCAGCACCAGGTTCGCCAACCATTCCGGGTGGTACACTTCCATGATGAATCTGGCTGCAAGGAGCCGCGTGATTTCTTCACCAATCGTTCTCCTCTTTTCTTCTGCAAAGTGGCGTAGAGATTGCTCGACCGGATTTGCATCCAGCCTAACATGTAAAGAGTGCTCAGTGAGCGCTCTCGGAACACCATGCATGTCCTTGGGGGACCATGCGAAGATATCCTGATTCTCAAGGAGGAAGTCAACGAGCGTGCTTTTCTATTTGCTGTCAAGGCCGTCCCCGACCAGGACGACCTTGTTGAGCAAAATTTTCTTGGTGCCCTTGGATGGCTTGAACTGTGCCTCTCTGGCTGGCTTTGGCTCGCCGGCCGGCATTTCCGCCTGCAGGGCCGCCATTTTATGCATGATGATGCGCTTCTCCTCTGTGATGATCATGGCCCCGGCTAGTTTTGAGCCGTCTATGGCACATTCCACCGACTGCTTGTAGCAGCCGGCGTTGGTGATTACTCCCTTGGGCCCAGGGAGCTTCATCTTGAGGTACGCATAGTGCGGTACCGCCATGAATTTGGTGAGCGCCGGGCGTCCAAGGATGGTGTGGTACGCGCGGGAGAGGTTGACCACCTCACACCAGATGGGCTCGTGGCGGAAGTTTCCCTCTGTGCCGAAGATGACGTCCAACTGGATCTTGCCAATGGGTGAATGCGATGGACTCGATACGGCTCCATGGAAGGAGGTGCTGGACCGCTCGAGTTGAGACTCGTTGATGCCAAGCCGATCCAACGAACGTCGGTACAAGAGGTTGATGCTACTGCCTCCGTCCACGAGGACGCGTGATAACCTACATGAGTGCTTCTTGGAGACGATGATGGGATCCAAGACCATCGCGTAAGTGCCCGGGTGAGGCAATACAACCGGCTGGTCCTTCCTGCTCCACATGAATATCTTGCTCAGACTAGTTTAGGTACTGAGGAACGGGGGGAACGATTGCATTCACCTCAGCCTCACGGAGCCTATTGCTATGCTTGGTCTTCGGCTCGATGGTGAAAATGTGGTAGTTGCCCACCCAGTGAGGGTAATCACCATCGTCCTCGTCCTAGCGGTTCTGGCACTCGCGATTGTCCTGCTGGCCACCGGCTGGCGGATGTGGTGGTGGTGATGGGAGGCCGACAACCTCGGCTGGTCCAGCTGCACTGGTGAGTTGTGTGCGTAGACGACTTGTTGCCGCCACTGTGAACCTTGCATGGCCCATCAAGCATCGATTCGATGGTGTACTTGGGTCGTCTCGGCCGGTCATCTAGCTTCTGCCTACGGCTACCGCACGCAGCTGGATCCTCTTGGACAGCTGCCACTTGCTTGGAACCGTACCGGTTGTCCAGCTGGTCATCCTTTCTTTTCTCCTGGCGGTTGTCTTGGCCATGCCACCTAGAGTTGTTATGATGCCCATCTGGCTGGCGTCGGTCCGTGGAGTTATCCACAATGATATTCCCTTGGTCATCTACCACGTTGGCCTTCTTCATCACCACGTCAATGGTGGCACACTTGTCCGCAATGGCCATGGCTTGAGCCATGGTTTCGGGATACACCCGACTGAGCTTATGCTTGAGCATGTTGCCATCTTTGTAGCCGTTGGTGAAGAAATCGATTGCCTGGTGCTCGTGCACCCCCTCGCAGGAGTTGTGCATGCTTGTCCATCAGGTGAGGTAGGAGCGGTCAGACTCGTCCTTTCCTTGAACACAGAGGGAGAGCTCGCGGGCCGCCCAGGACGCTTATAGGTGCCGGTGAAGTTGCGAATGAATGCTTCCTTGAAGTCGACCTAGGCATTGATGCCGTTGTCGGGGAGATTGTTCAACCAGGTTCTGGCCGAGTCAACGTGCATGAGGGGGACGTAGCGCACCGCCACTCGCCGGTTGTCGGTGGCTATGCCCACCACGGTGATGTAATCCACCAGCCAATCTTCTGGCTTGACTGAGCCATCGTACTTTGGCATGTCCCTTGGGAGCTAAAATCCCTTTGGAAACGATTCGTTCCGGATACGTGGTCCGAAACATCTTGGGCCGGCTAGACTTTCCTCCTCCAACACGTGCAATTATATCAGGAGGTCGATGCATGCGTGCGCATCACGCATTTTCGGCTCACGTGGGCTGAGTCTCCCCATTAGGCAGGACTTGGGCGACATGACGCTTCTTTCGGCTTCATCAGCCGGATGGTGACGTTGCCCTTGTCCGGCTCCATCAGCCAGAGCATGGTTTCTGCTAGTGACCGCCACAGCGTCGTGCAGATGATGCCTGCGACCAGCCGATCCGCTGCGTGGATGGGTGTTCTGCCTCACTCCATTTGGAGAGGAGGCCTTGCTGCCGCCAGCTGCCGGATCCACTGTCCGATGAGGTGGATAGCTCTTGTTGTTTCTTCCAAGGCTAAGACCTTCTTCAGCCTGCTACTTGTTTGCCGTGGTCACGAGGAGCTGGACGCGGGCCTACTGGCAATGCATCTCTTCGCCCTCCAGGTGGCTCAGCTCACCGACGGCTGCCTCTACAGCCCTCATGTTCTTGGCGGGAGTAATATAAACTGTCTGAACCATGGGAGTACGCGGGTCAGCAGCACGGTCTAGCTCCAAACCAAGGTTTCGGCCCTAGGGCAGAATCTACCGGTTGGCACCGGGCAGGCGGGCGAAACCGTGGGCAGTGTTGTACTCGCGCATGGTCGCGTTTAGCCAGTGCTGGGCGATGGCAACCTTGTTGGCTTCCTCCAGAATGTTTTGGCGGGTGGCTTCCAGCGCAGGCACAACCGTCACCGGATCCGCCTCAGGACGACGGGGTTGCAGAGGTGCTAGATGGAGGTGGCCAATGGATCTTGATCTTATTCACGTGAGGCGGAGCTTTTGCCTCCCATGTTGCGCTCTAGAGGCGGGTAGTGGCCTTGGCCTGAGCCGACCATCATGACCTCCACATTACCGCTGGTGACGCGCGGAGCGGTGAAGCCAGGCGACGTGCCAGAAACGGTGATGACTCCACGAGGGAAAGCCTCAGCGACGGTGGCGATGTAGATGCGGTGGTCACGAAAGTGCATGACGGAGCCATCACTGGGGAAGGTCTCCCCATCGAAACATGATGCGTTGTCGATGACGTATTCGAAGGAGCCGAGAGCAGGGATGGCACCCGCCGGGTTCGGGGCCGGGTCCGCCACCCCCATACCCGCCCCCTTTAATTAGTCGGGTCTTATTTTTTACCAGACCCGCGACCCGGCCGGGTTCGGGGCCCCAACGGGTACCCGCCAGCGCGTGATACGGGGGCGATGTTGGCGCATGCGGGAAGAAAATGATGGGATATTGGAACGAGGTTGATGAAAATGGGTATGTGCATGCGTGTGTTGTCTCTAGGACTCCATATTCCATCGCGTGCATGTGATGTGTGTTGTGTACGTGCGTGGATGCTTGGGACTTGTGGTTAGGCATATGATTATTAGGGATAGGATTAAGGCTTAGAGCGGGTCTACGGGTCTGCGGGTACGGGTTTGCCACCCCTAGACCTGCCCCATTAGACTTGATGTGTTTACCTTTTTACCAAAACCCTCCCCGTTTAAAGCGGGTACCCGTCAGCTTTGCGGGTTTCAGGGCCCCATTGCCATCCCTAGCCGAGAGTGAGGATGAGGCCAGAGGCAACTCGCTCACCAGCGACGAGCGGAAGTCCTGTGCGAAAGATGACCACAGCCGAAGCGTTGTGACCCATGGTGGGCACCAACTATTGTGGTGTAGAACATGCCAGTGTCATTGGGGATGGCATGAGAGGGGAAAATCAGGATCTATCGGTGCCTACTCGCAACTGGTTGGGCACAGATACTGCAGACACATCGATGTGCCCATGTTCGGAGCCCTCTTGGCAAGGTAACACTCCTACTCTTGCAAGAATCTACTATGTTGGGGGCGAACGCCCAGTACAAGTGCTCCTTGAGTTTTTTCCCTAGCTGCTATCGAGTGCTAGAGGAAGAAGATGAACTAGTGAACTACGAGAATGAACTTGAATCTACCTAGAACCCTAGCTCTACCCTCCCTTATATACTGGCTAGGAGAGGTAGGTTACAATGTGGGTTCTAGGGTTTACCGTTTGGGCTTTGGGTTTACAAAGCGGGCCAGCTGCCGGGGTCCAGCCAGTGGGCCAGGACCCAGTCAAGCCTCCAGTGCAGGGGGACATCGCTACAATGTCCTAGCACCGGTGCTTTGGGCGTCATCCGGTGCTTTAATGGTCAGCTGGAGCTTTAGCGGTCAGCCGACAACGCCTCGCTCAGCTTCCAGCTTTGGCACTTTGGCACAGTTGTCTTGTAGCACCGGCAGGGGCGGTGCGCCAGCCTATTTGATGATGCGAGGAGTCTGGGGCGCACTCATCAAGGCGCGTCACCCCCTTTGTAGCCTTGCCACCGAATTCAAGGCGGCCGGGTGGAAGCGGCCAGCCAACCGGTTCTTCTGGCGATCCGGCTAGACGGGCCAACCGGGGAATCTTGAGGGCGATCCGGTTGGAGCGGTCCACCTGGTTGTGGTTCTCTGTCTTGCAGCCATCCACCTGGAGCCATCCAGCTAGGCCTGGCTTAGCCTACCTGGGGGTCATCCCCCTGACATTGACCTACCCTATTATCTATCTCCCATACATCTACACTCCATACTTTGTGAGATCTAGAGTGTTTTTAGCCAATTTCTTTGTGAGATCTTTGTGGGTGCTTTTGAAGATTCAAGTGCTATCCAAATGGTGTGGTCCTCCTAGATAGCTAGAGAGTCATTTGGATACGTACCTTTGGGGTGCTTTGTGAAGGAGTCAAGCATTTGTGAAGGCCGATGATCACCTACTTTTTGAAGATCCCTTCTTAGAAGTTGGGCATGACTAAGTGTCGTAGCTCAAGAAGAAGTAGATTGTTCTTTGTGTATAAGAACTTGATGTCTTTGGACTCTGTGTCCAAGCCTTCTCCATCAAGGACATAGGGTAGCACAAACTATTCGAACCTCAGGATATATCCTCGTCCACTTATTTTGCTCCTTTACTTCTCGTAATATTATTTTCCATAAGTTATATCTATGTAGATTATGTGATTAGTGTGTTTTAGGAAATCATAGAAAACACCTTCATAAAAGTGCCAACATTCATTAATATTTTGAAATATCCTATTCAACACCCATAGTCTATGTAGACTGCCTTTCACCAGCTCATACACTCTAGATTTTCTTGAATAGATGTAATTAAAATAGATATTCATGCACTACAAATCCTTCTTATGATTTTTTGGTGTACTTGCACATTGTAGTAGACTATCTAAGATATTAAAAGATACCTGAATTTTGACAAACACATGTAAGCATACTATCATATATAACGATCACACAAATTATTCAATTGATGAATGAGATTTGTTTTCATATTTTTTGATTTGTTTAGTTTCAGCTGAAAAGATGTAAACTATGAAAAATGACTTGATTTCCGCTAAGATTAGAGTTCTTTATTAGCAGATGTTTATTTTGAAATACTAGCATTTAAGTTGTACAACAATGAACTTGGGCTTATATTACCGACATATTCATGTTGGTAAGTTTCTAATATTAAATAAGAAACTAGGTAATAAGGAAAAAAGCTAGTTAGCCTTGTTGACATAATAACATATCTAGAAATAAAAGTGTTTAGTATAAAAATGTAATCTAGGCTTACAAAAGGTTCAAATTGGTTGGTCACATGGAGACAATTTTTGCCGCAATGTATCACAGCTTAGACAAGCTATATGATGCTCGATACATTAGAAATAACTTTCTCCCATTTCGGTGGTCACTTGGTGGCACAACACTTCTGAGTAAGCCACCCAACTTACCGTCCTCTTTGTCGGCGACACCTTGAAGGGCTACCTGGCTGAGTTCACCAACTCCCAGCTCACAAGCAGGTCATCGGACTCAACATCAAGTGGGTGTTAGAGACCTAGATCGCGGGTAGCAACCTCTTCATCATGCATTGTCCAAGGTCGTCAATGCCTTCGACATGAAATTATTCTCCATTATAACCACCCTAAGTAAAAAATGTAATATGATTACTAGAGTTGCATTGTGTTTTCAATTTCTGGCATGGAATTATTCAATTTATGTTTGTGTTTGTGTTTATGTTTGTGGCTATATTTGTGTTTGCGTTTGTGATGCTTGTGCTTGTGTATCCTGATCTGAAAGAGACCTCATTGTAGGTGTTGGATGTGGTGTCAGCACGACACCAAAGATGGAGAAGTTGTTCTGGTCCAAGAGGCTTGCTTCAGAGATCTTGTTTGCTGCGAACTATAAATCCAGTCATTCGCCTGATGTAGACACACATCGCCCATAAATTTTAGGGGCCCAAATTTTCAAATAAGGCTATATAATTATATTGGCTTTGCAGTCTGTCTGCTAGGCACTGGAAACTAGAAAAGGGAAAAAATTCCTACCTTACTAGGATGCATCACGTCTACATGCCTGGACTTGGTGCGCTCTCGATTTCTCTAAATAATCGACAAATCAGTCGATCCATTGATTAGGCTACGACCCTCCTAGTATCGCTCCCATAGTTCCATCTCCATATCTCGACTCGTAGGACACTAGAAGCCAACGATCGGTATTAGCCCTCGCCTCACGTTAGTCATCCTCCCAAGTCCCAATCGATCGAGCTGGCAACACCAACGACTTCTCTATTCCTATCCAATCAGCAACAATGGTCTTTTTCGATTATCCTATCCAAAATTCCGAATTAACTTCAGCAAAAAATCGGTTCTTTCCTCCAAGAGTCGCCAAACGAAGTGATTTGGGGCCGTCTAGTTACCCAACAAAACACTCTACCATCCTTTTAATTTTCGCAAACTGATTGATGGCTATGCATCCCTTTAATTTTATTATGGCATATATACTCAAACTTGTATAGATATTGGCATATCCAATTTCTATGTCACATACCATGGCATATACTCCATACATTATAATTATCCATTAGTTTAAACCTTTTGTGTGGAATTGCTCACATGGTCCCAAATTTTAATGGTTGGACCCTTCTTAGGAAATAAATAATTTTAGAAGATTTAAGTCTGCCAGTTCGTGATTTTTATCGGTCACTTCTATCTTAGTTTCCCCTAGACATGACCTCATCTTTTAAATTGGTATATTTGTTTGATGATGTTTTCAAAACTAATGAATGCAACTGCTATATTCTTTGATGATGTTTTCATCTATTTTGGTTGGATTGCTATCTGTTGTGCTATTTATTCTCTAGGAAATACAAACTATCATATATATATATATATATATGTGTGTGTGTGTGTGTGTGTGTGTGTGTGTGTGTGTGTGTGCGTGTGTGTGCGCGCGCGCGCGTGTGCGTGTCTTTTTTCACTATTGGACTCTTTTGTGACAGAAACACAGACATAACAAAGACGTCAGATCATTTATAGGACACCATGAGAAGTATTTCTAACACCTAAAAAAGTAGTCTTGTATAATCACATGTATAGAATGCCATGGAACAATATCTAGGAATTTAGATAATAGACTTGCATTTTTGTTTTCTACAAATTTATATACATCATTGACAACTAGCAATTGTTTTGCGAAAAAAAGTGTTTTGCTAATTCTCAGCTAGCTAAGAATTAGCTTAGTGCTCAGCAAAGTTTGTAATCGTTAGATCTGTTAGCTAGAGATTCGTGTGATTGTTTTTTTTATTTTGGGCAAGGAATGGGCAATATCTAGTTTGGGCTGCTTTTTCGGTCCGGCTGCTGCTTGCCCTCTAAGATTAAGACCTTTTTCTATTTTGTGTTGCCTATTTATTTTTTAGTGAGTTGAGTTGTATTTTATCCTTGTGGGATTTTGTGTGTTGTTCTTTTTTTTACGATTTTTCTGCATGTATCCATTTAAAGTCGTTTTCTTTTTAATTTTGTGTGGTCCCTAGTGCGGTAGTGATAAAGATGGTTTTCTAGTTGCATGTGAGTTATAACTAAGCTATTTTACGGTTGCAAGCGGCCGTGATTTTTTCAGTTAGAAATGAGGTTACAAATGAAAATTTTCTAGTTGTAGTCAAGCTGCAATTGAGGATTTTTTTTGTTTACAAGTGGCGTTGCAACTAGCTTACTTTTTTTAGTTACAAGTGAGATTACAACTGAGATTATTCCAGTTGTAAATGAGGTTGCAACTCGCATATTTTCTAGTTGCAAGTAAGGCTGCAACTGATTTTTTTAGTTACAACTGAGTTTTTCTAGTTGCTAGTGAGGTTGCAACCGAGTGATTTTACTGTTGTGGGTGGTTTACAACTGATACTTTTCACTTGGAAGAGGGTATTTTCTAGTTAATAGCAAAACTGTTTCTTAATTTCTTGAAGCAAAGTAAAACAAGAAGTATTTTGTAAACTTCTGTATGGGAAAAGCAGCAATCAAAGGCTCTGGAAACCAAAAGTACTAGGTGGACATGCACGGGATTAGTTTGTTGCACCCAGCCACTCTAAATGCTCCGTCTATTTCATATTACTTCGCATATCAGGTTTAGTCAAAGTCAAACATTATCAAGTTTGACCAACTATAAATTTAAAATATAATCATTTACAAAATTAAATCAATACGATTGAAAACGTAATGAAACATGCTTTCATAGCATATACGTTTGATATTGTAGATATCGATGTTTTGTATGTTATACTCCCTCCGTTTAGAAATATAATACGTTTTAGCATTTTGAATCGAATGTATCTACGGCTTTTAGTGTATAGGTTCGTAGAATGAACCTATACACTAGCGTTTAGATACATTCACTTCACAAAACTAAAACGTTTTATATTTCTGAACGAAAGGAGTACTAGCTTAAACATTATAAAATTAACTTTTACTTGGTCAAATGTACGGAGTAATATGAAACCGAGAAAGTACTGCTTATGACCGCCGAGCAACTTCCTCTCTCCCTCCAGAACAGATGTGCAGTAAACTAGCGGAACAAACAGCCGGTCACACGTGTGTGCCAGTCTTTGAGAACGTGGGCGCACGGCTAATCGTGAGCTGACCGATAATTAGAGACCCGATAAAAACTACTCCCTCCGTTCGGAAATATAAGACATTTTAGCGTTATGTAATGAGTGTATCTAGATACTTTTTAGTATATAGATTCACTCTGAATCTCTACGAACCTATACGCTAAAAGATATCTAGATACATTCGATTCACAAAGCTAAAATGTATTATATTTTGAACAGAGGGAGTTGTAATATGTCTACAGATCCTAATAAAAATTAGACAAAAAGCCAAAACACATAGACACAATTTATGCCAAGTAGCAGCACATGTTGGTACCACGAAATGCCACAACAAATTGCTAACTTTGTGAACCAGTATCATAACTACGGAAAAACTCAAACATTTGTTTCACATATAATACAATTGTTGTGGTGTGTATCCGGTAAAACTAGTACTCCCTCCGATTTAAATTAATTGACTTAGTTTAGCTAAATCAACTAATTTCCAATAAATGCATTAGAACAACGATACTTAAGCGAAAAGAACATGGGCTGCTCTCACCATCTGCTGGTCACCTCATGTTGACGGGCACATCGAGTGCACCGGACAGAGAGGGGTGGGGGAACCGGTCGCCTGCTTAGCGGGTCGCGCCTAGAGTTTTAATACTAGATTACCCTTGTTTTCGCCTAAGTGTACCACTTTTCGGCTGCACAGCAAGTATTTGTGCCACTAGTGCAATTGCTTTGCGAAAAATTAACCGATCTATTCATAATTCTCAACAACAATATAAGAAACTCAGAAGTAATAAAAATTACAAACGGGTCTTCAACCACCTAGCGATGACTACTCGTCTTAATTTTTATTAATAGTGATGAACCCATGCCACGGAAAAGGCTAAATCTGGTAAAATATAGGAGTCTCGTGGTAGATGCATTGTAGAAAGTGAAGCTTATTCCAAATCAAAATGCCGAGCATGTACTCTGCAAGTACATTTTGTGAAAATGAGTAAAGAGCATAGCTAGATGCGTGTACACAAGCAGACACGATTGCGGGAGATGTGCCACGTAGACCGGCCTAGTTTGATTTCTTGATTTTCTTCATCCGCAGGCGGCCACGCAACAGTCGGCCTGGCACTGCTTACTGGTCTGCCTCGTGCAGTCGGAGCATGCGCTGCCGTAGCAAACGCCGGAGCACGCCATGTTCGCGTCCTTCTCGCAGGCGTCGCAGGAGCTGCCGCCGGTGCAGCTGGCCCTGCACTTCGTGATCTCCTTGGACTTACAGTCGTCGCAGATGGAAGCGCCGCAGTACTGGCTGCACTGCTGGCGGACGGGGGCGTCGCACTTCGGGCCGCAATAGCTGCAGTCGCATCTCACCGCCGGCGCCGGCGCCGCCGGTTTCGGGCCTAGCGACGAACAGCGCGCCGCGGAAGGCAGCACCAGCACGGCGAGGACGGCGGCGACGGCGGCCGCCTGGAGGGCGAGGGTGGCTGAACCTGAAGCCATATCGGAGAGGAATGTGGAGATCGAGCGTGCATACGAAGGAGCAGAGCGATGCTATTTATGGGCACCCGACGACCCTAGTGTATCCAGCAACCTGGTAGCATACTCCCGGAGTATGTACTGCAGAATTTTTATTTAAGTGCATGTGGCTCAAGATGAGAGGACAAGAGGAGGAGGTTGAGCCACGGAGTATGACTGTAGAATTTTTATTTAAGTGCACCAAGTACAAGTTGAGATCTACGCCTCACACGTTACTTCATAATTACACATCTTTGATTCGATAGCATCGATGGGATACTTAATACAGTATGATTTTCTTTGATTCGATAGCAGGGTCTTTATGGAGTAACAGGGGGCGGAGCAAACGAAAATCCTAGTTTAAATTCGAATTTCTTATACATTATCCTTCACTCGAAAAAACATTTCAAACCATTGTAGAATGCACGGAGCCTCTCGGGCCACGGCACGCCGCCGCCACCGCCTCACGCTCTCCCCTCACGTAGGGTTTTCGAATGAAGCTGGCCCTCCTCTCTCCCTCGGTTCAGAGACGGGATTGCGGTTCACTCGGCTCTACATGAGTTCACATCTGGATATGAATATGCTGTCCGGTACCCTAAATTTTCCGAACATTACTATGTGAGGTATATCCGGTAAGTCCTTTTTTGGCTCACTCCAGTGCTTCCTACTTATTAATTTTTTTAAAAAAACTATACTTATAAGTTTCAAAAAATCTTGAAACAAAATTCTATAAGTTGATAATGGTGCATCCACAAACGTGCAAAATCTCAATTCGAAATGTTTTGTACTCCGAGGTACACAAAAATAACAGAATGTGACCTTTTTGTGTTTTAATATCACTATATTACAGATCTACAAGTTTGTCATTTTTTGTGTAGCTTAAAACACACATTTTTTTGAATTGAGAATTTGCACATTTGTGGTATAAATCACGGGCTACATCCTGATTTTATTTTTAGATTTCTTAAAAAATCTTTAAAATATGATTTTTTTTAAGCGGAATCACTGATACCCATGTGCACTACATCTTCACTCAGGTATGTCCACGTTCAATATGCCGTGCTCGTGCATGCATACGTATGTGCACTGCTAGTTCAGAACTTATGATACGTTAGTGCGCTAGCTAAGTGGCCGGCCAATTAGCCAGATATAATTAACCATTTCAGGGGCCCAGGGCGAGACAAAAATTCAGGGCTCCCAAGTCAATATCAAAGATTTTTTTTTAATCCTAGATACAAATTCGGTAACGATGCTAACTATATCAATTTCAATTATAATTCCTTACTAATTGGTAATCGAAAATAAGCGTAAAGGTAAAAACTACTAGCCTACCATATCAATTCATTTATCGGATTAACAATCGAAGAAAGTCTCAAATCCCCGAAATATATACACCCTCCGTCCTAAAATAAATGGCTTGCATTTGTCTAGACTCGTATGTATCTATACACTAAAATGTATCTAGATACAAATGAATCTAAGCAAATCCAAGTGACTATTTCTGGATAGAGAAAGTATCCCTAATTCTTGCACTCGATCAGTCAATTCTTAATGCTCATGTTGCAACAAAGAAAACTCAATTTGGATCATGGCATATAATTTTAATAAATCAACTACGGAGTACCATACAATCATCTTGCCAAACTAGCTAGAGGCTAGAGACATACCCACAGCATGAATGTATAGACTACATAAGAGCAAATACAATAAGTCCTAGTCAGCTGGCTATAAAGATTAAAATATCATTTCCTTGCCTAGTTGGAAGAGAGAGAAGATGAGAGAGAAGAAGAGTGAACTCTCATGCAAGATGCAGCTCTAGCACGTGTTTCTAGGCAGCTGAGAGAGTGAAAGGTGTGTCATGTAATGTTAAAATAGGATATTTTTATAACTCACTATTGTACATGCTAGCTCTAAGTTGGCTATAAATGACATGGTACTTGACTTATAGCCAGCAGCTGACTGTACTATTGTCCTTGCTCTAAAGGAGATCAATCGTCAGCTTCAGCCGCACAGGATCCAATCAGCTATTCCTTTTTATTTTATTTTTTAGACGCTGATCACCTTTTTTTGAGGGTTATTGATGCCTTTTATTACTCAACAATCAGAGGTATAATATTGGTATCGGGGGATCTATCAGCCACAAATGGCGTCCATGTTCTAAAGACATAAATGAACGAGCTAGCATATGAGCATGTGTATTTGAGCATCTCTTCTCGTGGCTGAAGCTGACACATTCAAAAGCATTCCTCTGTTGATCTATCTCTCTTAGAATAGAGTAATAGCTGTTTTTGCCTGTGTCTCAGATAGAATTTATAACCTCAAGACAATCTGATGCCATATATACTCGCTGGAGATTTAAGTCAGCTGCGAGAGCTAAACCTTCACGGCACGCTACAACTTCAAGTGTAGCTGGATCAGAAATACCCGGTATAGCTAGAACAGATGCGCCAGCAAAAATTCCATGCTCATCTCTGCAAATTGTTGCAACCACTCCTTTGTTACCATGCTTTGAAACCGCAATATCAACATTGATCTTCATATGATCTCTCAGAGGAGGTATCCAGGTCGGCACCGTCATGTAAGAGATTACTGCTGACTTCGACTGCCGAGTTGTTTGGATTATATTCAGCTCAGCTAGGTAGTTGGTGATGAAACCAAAAATCGTTAGCGAGCTCTGAAAGATATCTTCATGGATAGCCTTCCTCCCAGCGCTCCAGATTGCCCATAGAGTAACTACCACCTACGTAGTTGTTCATGGGAGAGTGTATCAATGAGAACGAAAATCCACTCCTTAGCATTAGCACACTCATTGATACTGATATGCTCAGCATCATCAATAAGAGCTCATACGCATCTTGTTGTTGTGCAGTCTAGACGCTGATCACCTATTCCACTCCTCTCTACATCGGCTGATGTGCTATCGTGGGCTTGATAGTTTTCCAAAGCTGGCCTGTGTATAATTCCTATTGTGTTCTGCTGTGCATAGTTGGAAAGTTGGGCCAGCAGGCTGATATATACAGAACACATGTATATGTATATTGAGCCGTTGATTTTCTTGGACCTGGGACGGCCGGGCCTGTATCTTCCAAGTTAATAAAAGCATCGCAGAACCAAGTGCTAAAGGTGTGCGGTGAGGTGACTGGATGCCGAGAAACAAGGACCCCTGCTTGGTGTGTGTAGGCAGGAGGTCCGTTCGCTGTGGCTGGACTCTTTGTCGGATGATGTAAGTGTTCTTGTGACCAGCGCGTCTGCTAAGTCCACTGGTTAATAGTTTTCGTAAAAAAAAGAAAAGAAACAAGAACCCCTGCTTCATTAGTAGCACTTCTAGTGAACATAGAGTGATCTACTCCCTCGATTACAATTTCCCTGCATTTTGGGTTCAGTTAAAGCCAGACATTATAAACGAACAAATACATAGCAGAACATTTCAACATCTATAATTTAAAAGGAAAACCCCACGAATGATAGTTATGCATGTTACCCTGTCTCTTCATACAAATGTGTTGAAATATTAGGCAATTTCTCCATGAGATTAATTACCGAAATCAACATTATGAAGCACTAGCAAATCTAAACACATGCAGCCAAGCAACCACATCTAGTAGATCTGAAAATCTAGCAAAAACTAGTGCATACAAAGAGAAGAATAACATGTACAAGTTGACCGAGAAGGTCGACACCGCAGCAGCACCTTGGTCCTTGTTGTTGTCGCCCATGGTGCTGTTGAGGTCGTCAGTTGATGAAGAAGAACACACGAACGGAGGCGAGCAATCGCGCTGAGATGCTCCCCAAAAACCTTATCTCCCGTCTCCCGGTGCAGGATCTCAACGGACGGGGTTTCGGAGGCCTGCTCTCCCGGACAGTCGTGCATGCAGTCGCCAGGATGGGGAAGCCTAGGGAGCAGTACAGCAAGAGGAACACAACGAGAGAGACTGAGAAAGAACATGATTCGTCTAGATCTGTCTGTCTCTCGCTCTATAGCCTGGGAGGTGAGCTGATCGAGTCGCCACACTTTGGAAGACAAGGACACACGTCAAACATGCACACGAATGTTGACACGTACCTAACAGCTGGTGCATCAAGCAAAAAATTAGTCTTTCACAAAACGAGTTTCTAACTCGAACTCGATTCACGAAACGCGACGCGCGTGCGGGCGAGGCGAGGCGGACGGCGAAGGAGGGGGGTGCGCGTGGACTCTTTCTCTTCTCACTCACTTAGTGGGAGTGAAACAACTCACCTTATAAGCTGTTCCAACTCTCTCCCAACTAGCAATGTGGTACTAAATATTTTCTCCCACATAGCTTCCAATCTTCCATAGTAAATAGGCCTTAAGATTTTAGGATTTATTAGACTAGATGGGCTACCTATATGGGCCACAACCCATATAAATCTATCAAAAGGTACACACATCATTTTTTCGGACCATTGATTTCATTTTATCTACAGTTTTATTTAGTTTCCATGAAACATTAATCAGATATATTTCTATATCTTGATGGTTTTTAATTGGTCAAATGCACCAACATTTCACGGAGATTAAATTTAGTATGTATATCCTTGTTAGACAACTTCATGTTCCCGTGTCTTACGTGTTTTCATTTGTGCAATAAAATGTCCATAGGGATTTCCTCTACAATGCGCACGATGTTCTTCTAGCTATAGATATAAGTGAATCACATAAACGAAGGTCAAATTAATAAAAATCACTATCGGTTCCATAATGTTCTTGTAATCAACTAGTGCTAGTTTTTCTACATCTTCTTCATCTAGATGGAATGACTCTTGCTATTAACAAAAATCTTTTACTATTTCTAGATCATCGATATTTTGTGCATGGCTACGTCGACACAATATAGAGTACGCCCATCAAGTCCCCTAATAGCATACGATTGGGCAAACACTTGGGTGTTCTAGCCATTGCCCACTATGGCCCATTTGCAAAGTGGAAGGCCTAAAGGGCTCATGTGCAATGCTTAGCACAATGCAAACATCTGTTTGTATGGCACACTTCTAATGTGAGACACAACACAACATCAGAAAGCATGGTTTGGTGTAGGGAGAACAATGGGTACCCATCACCTGCGTACTCGGCGGGCAAAATCCCATTAGAAGTGACGGTATGGGATAAAAATTTACCTATTGGTATGTAAATGGGAAAATAATTATACCTATCGGGTATAGTGGATACATGTATCGGATCATAACCGCGTACCCATGTATCCGTAAAAAATCTGACAAGTGTGACCTCCATCATATTCTAACATTCTTAATTTTCCCCTAATCACACATTCACGTAGTTACCGAGCCTCACACTTCTTAGTATCATGATCACATGTTGGTTATTTAGAATTATACCGTTAATTAGGATTGCTTCATCTCCCACCCCTTGACTGCTTCAATCCAAGTTTTTTACATGATAACAACCCCATGTGTTGTTGTTTATGGACAAATTCTGTAGCCTGCGAGAACGTGCTGTTGTTTATAATATGTTGCTATGTGTTGAAGTTTATGATGTGTTTTTGTTTATCAATTATGGTTACATGTTGCTCACAACTATTTTTTTACTCAATTTGATGTGTTGTAAACATAACTATTTTCACCTTTGGGTACCCATTTACCCTGACGGCTGAGGGTCTGGGAAAAACTTGTACCCATTGACAAGTATTGGTACATGTGACGGATAAGATCAAAACGGACTAGTACGTGTATAGGTGATGTGTAGTTAGCGAGGTGATCAACTAGTGCTAGTTTTTCACCTCTGGCTCCACCCATATCCATACCATGTGGGTGCCATCTCTAGTTTGGTGATGTGTAGTTAGCGAGGTGATAAACATCAAACATGTGCAGTACACACCGATCATGTATGATGTGACCGAGTATTATATAAACTTGTGTATTGTCTAAGAAATCCTTAACCTCACCTCACTTGAATACACCCCTTCCTTCCAATCTAGATGCGATGGCACCATAAGGTCACAAACATGTGTGCCCTCATGTATCGATTTGGTAATTAATGTCAATCTCTATGGACTAATGTTTGTATTAATTCATACTTAAATGTTTTGTCCATAGACAATACTTAACCATATGTTGGCTTCAAGGTTGAAGGAATAATAAAAGTGAAGAAGAATAAGTAATATGACTAAGGTGATATTTAAGGTGTGATCTGAAGAATGGTCATGTGAGAGTTGAGCCTATTGTAAGCATGTTTTCAAGAATAAGAAGATAGTGTGAGCATTCTTGCATTACTTCAGGACATTATATTAATGAGAGAAGAAGATACACGGTTGATCAAGATAAAACACAAATAGTGGATTCAAGTGGATCAACACAGAAAGAAGAAATTAAGTGCAGGTTAAAGATTAGCCATCTCGAAGTAATCTTTTGCTTAAAGCTTGACGTCCTTGTGAGATCATAGATATGTGAATATACTCCTAAAAGGTAGTCTCTCCCATAGGAGTACGGGGGAGCAATCCGCAAGTCTACATCAAGCAAGCACAAGCGAGCTAAATAAAAAAAGGGTTGTATCAATTTAACAAGATCGTCATCATCAAGCTCAAGTGGAGTGCGCAAGGCAAAGTTATGATCTTGATAGATTTTCTCTTTTACCGGTTTCATATTATTAGTTGAGAGACCGTGTTATAAGATATATAGCCATACTATCTAGAGAGACTCTCGAGTGAGTAAGTTGATCGTATCATCCGTAAAGAGCACAAATCTTTGTATACTTGGCATCATCTTTCTTGGTTATATTTTGGATTTCATCTATGTGAGGTTTTACAGCTTCTGGTTATCTTCAAGACAAGCTCAATATCAATAAAGAATTTCAGATGAAAAACTTATTACTTTTTTATTTGGAAAGTTTTACCGGTTCGTCATTTTTAGAGAGACCAGTCCTTCATCATCTGATTTATCATCCTTTATTGGACTATGATGTTCTTCTCTGCAGGATCATGTAGAGCTTGTTCTTCTCTTCGACACGACTCCGAGATCATCAAAATCGAAGTTCAAAAGTATCTGTTTTTTTTGGCAGACCCGGTAGTATCAGGTCAGTACATTGGTTTTTTTCCAGATCCGATAGTACCGGGTCAGCACATTGTTGTTAATTACTAAAACAACACATTCGTGCCTATTGACATGTGGGATCTATTCCACCTCAACGCTGACAACTAGGTCCTACTATCAGTTTGAGTGTCAATTTTCTCTCAACGGATCGTTTTAGTGAATTGCGAAAACCTTACGTAGATGGATAGATTTCCTGTATGAAACAGTAAATCTGGTAAATGTAGCCTTTTTCAACTAATTTGGCCTTTAAACTGATAGTTTCTTGTTTTTCGTTAGAATGCTGACGTCAAAATCGGTCTCTTTCTATTTTCAGGAGCAGAGCTGAAAAAGATGAAAATTCCAATGATTGTTTGTTCATTAGAATGTATATTCATGCTATAAGTGATAGTTTCATGCTGGTGATAGTTTTACACTATTAACTTGTAGCTCGCCCCGGTGGCAACGAGAAAGCTGGTCTGATCTACCAGGCGTTGTGGAGATGGATTGTGCAGAAGCAGTTTCAGTGATTACCTCTCCGAACGCAGATAGATCCAGGTTTGCACATGTCGTGCAAGAGATAAAAGGTTTGCCGCAGCTAGATCCTAGGTTCTAGATGGTAGTTATTCATAGAAATCAGAATAAAGTTAGTCATTTGCTTGCTAGTTAGCTTCGGTAGTACGACTGCGAGAACTGTAACTGTAAGATGGATTAGGGATGTCCCTGTGGATGTTTCCATTGTTTGTCTACATGAGGCTGCTCCTGTAGCTTAATCAATTTATTCCATTCCTCGTTGCCGCTGTCGGCACAGGTCGCCGGGTGAAGCCTAGGCGACGCCGGCGACGGTGGCCCTTCTTTCCCCGAGTCTTGGAGGCGGGATCGAGGCCTCTCCCCCCATGGCTGCAGTGCTCCTCGGAAGACCCCTGGTCCGGCGCGTCCGGGGTGCTTGCGGCGGCGGTCTCGCGGCAGGGACTGTCGTCTTGGCACGGCAGTGCTCGCCGGCTGCATCCACGACCATGGTTTGGGGGCCCCGATCTTAGATGGGTTCGGATGGGCCTCAGATGGGCTTGGGCGGGCCGGGCGCTGCGGGTGTGGGGCTTCCTAGAGGTGGCGGCAACGACTAGTTCGTATATAGGAACGGAAAAGTTGCGGCCTGCCTATCACAGCAGGGCGGTAGGGCTTTACGGGCCTGGTGTGCCCGTACTGCTCTATTCGGTCGATGACCGCCTCTCGATGGTGGAGGTGGGTCCCTCTCGCGTGGCTGCCGAGGTTGTTGTTCCTAGTCCCGGCTATGTCGTGTGCCTCCATTTTAGGCCGCAGCTAGTGTCTCGAAAAGACAGGTGATGGTGACTACAAGATCGTTGTGGCGCAGGCTAGTGGGCCGCAGAGCTAGGTGGTGGTGGTCCGTGGCGTCAGAGTTTTTTATGGACGGGTGCCGGGAGAAATCCTTGCCGGCTAGTCTGACCCTGACGCGGTGCCGTCTCAAGTGGCACCTTTCCTTCCTGGAGGGCGTCACAGGAATCCCTAGCCACTTTACTCTGAGTGCCGAGGAAACCGTAGGACCGGTCTGGTCCGGGTAGCAGCGCCGTGTCGACGGTGCTTCCCTTCGTGAAGGTGTTGCTTAGCACTGGGCGCTTTGGGGTGCTTGAGGGTGGTTGGTCAAAGCGGGAGGGCACGGCGGTTGCGGGTCATTATCGATTTGTCGATTCGCCATTGTACTCATTTTTTTCTTGGCATGACTGTGCTGCTGCCTCAACATTTGCTTTGGTTAAAACTCTTGTATCGGTGTGGTTATCTATTATATACTAAAAGCAATATAAGGTTGTTTTTCGAGGCACCACGTTGATCCACATCATTGAAATTATTTAGAGTGTTAGATGTATAATTTGTGGCTGTGATTTAATCATAGTTGTAGATTACGTAACACATTAGACGTGTTAGACAGGTCACCGGTTGTTTAATATTTTTAATCGTGACAGGCTAACGAGAGGCTGTATAACTCACGGAGTCATTATCAACCAAACAAAAACACACGGAGAGGCTATGGTCCAAATAGGTCAGCCCATATTTTAGCTAGCTACGGCCTAGGAGCAGAATCAGATCCATCAAACAATCGATCAGCCTGGTATACCGGCGTGGATCTGATTTCAGATCGGTCATAGACTCTTATGTCAGAGCTCCAAAAATGATTGATACACATGTGAAACTAACTCCAAAGCTGATCGGAGATGAAAAAGAAAACCAAGATACGATGTGATTACCCTGCATGTGCATGCGTATTACAACATATATAGTGAGTTCTATCGATAGCGTGCCAAGAAAAACAATATAAGAGGCTACAAAATATACATATATACCTTTATATCACCGAATACATATAATTTAAAAAAAACATAATGTGTGGGGGTTTAATTAGCCTCGCTGGTTTTGAAAATGTGACTTTAGAGAGTAGGACCTAATTCATCAGACACACGGTGATTCCAGAGTCACGGTCCTCTTAAGACAGACTGTCCAACCAATCTATCGCCAAGCCAAATCATGACAAGAAAAAAAAGTTGAAAACGCAAGCCATGATTGGTTCTATAAAGTTCTACAAAATAAAGTTGATCTGTCTTAAAATGCCAAGAATATAATTTAAAATAAAACTACAAAGCAGATCGTTACGTTCTATTTTAGCCTATGCTTGCATGCGTGTTACGACATAGTAGGAGTTCTATTAACAGTCTGGCAAGGAAAGGATTAAGAGGCTACAAGATTAGATTGATTTATCCGTACATATATACCTAAATATCATTCGATACATATACAATTTTAAAAATGTAATTTCCAAGAGGTTAATTAATCTCACATGATTTAATAATGCGATTAACTTCAGAGCGAATAGGACCTAAGTTATTGGGCACACGGTGATTACAGAGACTCCTCCTAAGACAAGTTGTCCAACCACTTTACTGCCAAACCGCTAAACTACGAGGAGATTGTTTTTTGAAAAGACAAGCCATGACCGATTCTACAAAGTGCTACCCATAAAGTTGATCTGACGAAAATACCAAGAATAAAACGAAGCCAATACACCATAATTCTGTATGACTCCATATCAACCATCAAGACTTTGTCACAAAAGACATACTAACAAAATATACATAAACTACAATATGGTGATTGGTTATTGTTTCCCTCGCCTCTCAAAGCCTTTATTAGTTGTTGAAAGTCAAATGAAACGGGTGATATTGAAAAAAGCATTTTCAATAAAGAGGGGAGGCGTGTATACATGGTTCGAGGCAAAGCCAATTCCACGGTCAAAGAAATGCTCTTTTCTGCTAAAAAATCTACTTTATGGATGACTCATGTGATTGTATATTTTATTGCTACAAGAGAAGGGATAGAACTTTCGCAAATTCTTTTTTGAGTATAACCTTTTGAAATTATTTATGTATAATGAGATCATATGGTTACCAATGGTGTGTGTGATTAAATAAAATATTTTGTAAATGAAAAAATCATAAGGAATTTTATGTGGTCTCTTATCCTTACATTTTATTAATATTCGTCATTAAAGTTTGCAATCATGTAGAATAAATGACAACCGACTAAAATACCAGCACTATGTCATCCATGATAGTTTAGTTATGTTACATGACAAAAAATATCAAGAGAGTGCATAATGAAATGATTGAATAGTAAGGGCAATAGGGATATTTAAAAGTAGTTAAAAGGAATATTTCATACATTGAAAAAAGATCTGCTATTGTTATTGGTATGCAAAATATATTATTGAAACATTACAAAATAAAGCAAGATCGCTAAATTTGAGAAAAATGGTATAATTTCTGTAATAACATAAAAATGGTTCAAGAATGTACATTCTAGACTGGTCATCATGTATTTCAAAACAACATGAGAAGCTTGTGTATTTATATGACAAATGAAGGGACAAGAGGTAAACCGACCAGATAAAGTTAGGATTAAATGTTTTAATCTTTATTTGACCTATTTATTAATGATGATAAAGTATTTCTTTGGTTAGCCTTATTAAGAAAAAATATTTTTTGTTCCATGAGAATGGTATCCTTACCATGGGATCATTTCTCAAGTAAATCCTAATTATTTAACAATCGGAATGTTAGCCATGCATAGGGATCTAAGATCACGTAAAAACTGACATCTATCTCAGGTTAAAACTCCAATTGAATATTGCAATTTAATTTCATGCACAATTTCACATATGTTTACTAACATGGTGTTCTCAAAAACTCCTAACAATCTTTCACCCATAAATTTAATATGATGAAAGATCTCTTCTAGGCATGTGATATCTATTTTGGATATATATAAAAATGGTGGATATATAATATATTATTTGCAATCACATAATATTAAGTCCATGAATTTATGTGGGAATTTTCTCATCCAATCTGACACACTAAGATGGTGCTCTTCTATAGAAAAACAAATAAAGACGGTGCCCTCGCATTTGCGAGGGCCACCATGCTAGTTATATTAACAATGGACAACCGGCCCACCCTGTATCAGACCGCCGAAAATTTGCTACACCGTGAAAAATGGAGGACGGCTCCAGACGTTGATCGCCTCGGGGAGCTCCCTCTTGTCCCAGTTTTAATGTCCCTAATATAGCGGGACAAAAGCCTGATTCGAGAGAAAAAAAACTCTGTGTGGACTGCTACGTAAATTCACTTCTTCTGTACCTACTCATCAGTTGTTTACCGTTCGATGTGCATATCTGAAGGGAATTTGGAGTAATTTTTAACCACGCATGATCCACGCGCAAAATATTCTACTCGACTCCGGTAGAACGCACCTATCGTTGGCACGACGCAACGAACCATAGCATGTCCCCAATAGATAGACGTCCACTCTGCATAGCACTCGCACGTCCACCTTGCTGCCAGTCCAGCCCATGGCGACACACGCTGCCAGCGCTCCAGCACCGGTTGGCCCCGTCCCGTTCAAGGACGTCCTGCAGATCAACACCCTGCCGGCGGGGACCTCCCCGGAAGAGCACCGCGACGATGTGCGGATATCCGCGCTGCCGATCAAGCTGGCGGCCGGCACCCAGCTTAAGCTCCGCTGCTACCACGGCTTCTGGCTGCCGGAGCGCTTCGTGCCGGCGGCCGTCGCCTTGCAGCGCCGCTTCGTTTCCCGTCCCGACGACGTCGTCATAGCCAGCCTGCCCAAGTGCGGCACCACGTGGCTGAACGCCCTGGCGTTCGCCACGATGGCGCGCCGCTCCTACCCACCCACCGGCGCCGACCACCCGCTCCTCCGCCTCAACCCTCACGACTGCGTCCCTTTCCTGGACGCCGTCCTCAGCGGAGCCGGCTCTCGGGAGGCCAGCCTGGACGCGCTCCCGTCCCCGCGACTCATGTGCACGCACATGCCGCGCGCGATGCTGCCGCGCGCCAGGGTCGTGTACGTCTGCAGAGAGCCCAAGGACACGGCCGTCTCGCTGTGGCAGTTCCGCCGGAGCGCGCACCCGGGGATCCCGTTCAGCGACACCTTCGACTCCATATGCGACGGCGACAACACGTACGGCCCGCTCTGGGACCACGTCCTCGGGTACTGGCGCGCGAGCGCGGCGTGTCCGGAGAAGGTGCTCTTCCTGAGGTACGAGGAGCTGCTGCGCGACCCCGCCGAGAACGTGAGGAGGCTGGCGCGGTTCGTCGGCGTGCCGTTCTCCGAGGCGGAGGAGGCGGCCGGCGTCGTCCGCGGCATCGTGGAGCTCTGCAGCCTCGAGAGCCTGAGCAACCTGGAGGTGAACAGGACGGGGCTCATGGCCGGCATCGGGTTCCCGCGCAAGGCGCTCTTCAGGAAGGGCGTCGCCGGCGACTGGGTGAACCACGTGACGCCGGAGATGGCGCGCCGCATGGACGACGTCGTCGCCGACAAGTTCCAAGGCACGGGGCTTAATTTCCAGTGAACACAGAGAGATCTCACCTCCGCGCGTATTCCTCGCTGCTTCGATTTATCAATACAGTATCAGAAATAAAAGCATTCACTGTGACAGTGCCGCCGCATGAACAGAGCAGCTAGAGCTTTCCACTACCACACACACGCTGACACAGAGCGTCCGGTGTCTCAGAGCTTGCTGGAGACGGCGATGGGCCTGGTCCTGGGCCGAGCGGGCGCGGGCTCCTTGGGCACGAGGACGGTGAGCACGCCGTTCTCCACGCTGGCCTTGATCTGCTCCACCTTGACGTGCTCCGGCAGCGCCACCTCCCGCGCGAACTCCGGCTTCCCGCGCTCCGCCACGTGCCACACCGCCTCCTCGTTCTCCTCCTTCCCTTTCTCCTTCGCCGCGCCCCTGACGGTCAGCACGTTGCCGTCCTCCACCTGCACCTTGACGTTGTCCTTGCCAAGGCCCGGGACGTTGATCCTGAGGATGTGGGAGGTCGGGGTCTCCACCCAGTCCATGGCGGCCGTGGCCGAGCCGTACGGGCGCGCGTAGACGAGGCGCCGGAAGGGGCTCCCGAAGAAGAGCTCTGCCATTGACTGGATTGATTCGGAGAGCTCGGAAGGGATCCGCTGGGTTGCGGGATTTGGGTGTGGTTGCGCAGTTGGAAACTGGAAATTGGAGTGTCGATCGGCGTCGGCGAGTTGGGGAAAACGAATGAACTGGGAGAATGAGGGAGATAACTAATAAATCAGGAAGGTTTGTGGCGTCGACGTCGGAGCGATGGTTCGAGAGACAGCGAGAGACTGGATAATGCTGCAGCCGTGCACACGAGCGGAGCTTCTGGAGTTTGCTATGGTATAATTTAGTATTCTGGAACCTTTTTTCTGTCCACTCCTAGAATTCTCGCGATTGTCCTTCTGCCTCCAACTGATCGAGCAGTATTGCAACGATTTTTTAGCAAGGAAAGGGGCCCGAAGGTCCTACAACTTGCATTGATATAACAAAAATGGTATTACACTGCAGAAAGGACCTAAAAGATAAGAGAAAAGACAAATATGTCCCTTCGGATTGAAAAAAGGACCCTAGAATAAAACACATAAAAGCCATCGAGTCCCTGAGCAATCTTCAACCTTGCCAGCAATGCAATTACCACCATCGCCAGCTGCGTCCTCGCCGCCAGGCAAGGTTGAAAGGGCCTCTCGCCAGAGATTGAAGGAGTGGGCGTTGGAAAATTCCAGCAAAGCATACTGAGACCGGAGAACCACCCTAGCCACCCAAGAGCATGATGGAGAGATTTGATATTTGGTACTGAGGCTCCACCAGCAAAATGAGGTCGATGCAACGGAAGAAGAGAGACGTGGTCGCCAATGCCAGTTCTCCATCTTCCCAGCAACCTCACAGATCCGCCATGGACATCAGCAGTTCCTTCCTCTCCCTTGGCACCTCGTAGATAAAGAGAGCATAGCAGGATAGCACGGCGATGGCAGTCCAATAAGTTGCCAAAGGCCTTGTACATGGAGTGGCCAGAAGCACCTCCACTTGACACTTCCAGCTCCAACCATTGGAGCACGGCAGCAAGAAGGAGCAGCATCAGCCGAAGCAAGATCTAGCCAAAATCCAACTCCATACTCCTATTGCAAGCCTTATTGGGAGGGATGCGAGAGATCTTCACCACTACATGTGCCACCGCTTGCCACCAGCGGGACTCGACAGGGAAAAGAAACTCCACGATGCAGCAGATCTGGTTGCTAAGATCCAACAACCTACCCTCATACTCTATATAGGAAAATACTAGAAAAATTACATCTATTCCTAAAACCGGCGTCATCCCTTTGCCCTCTCCACACGGCAACACCGCCGGTAAGAGCTCCGGTCTAGCCCGGGGAAGCGGTGGAGGAGAGAAGTAAGGGGAGGCTTCGGGAGAGACCGAGGGGAAGAAAGGGGGAAAAGTCTTTGCAGTATTGCAATGACGTGAGATCCTTCGAGAAGAGTAGCTTAGTGACGCCTCCATCACGACCAAATAACGTCCCGAACTCTCTGAATACTAAAAGGGTTTGTCTATATCACAGTCGATTGAGATTTTGTTAAGTCTCAATCAACTGAGAAAAGTGTAACTATAGTTAAAATAAATGTGCAACTCTTTTGTGCCAGAAAAGTGGAATTGTATTTTTTTCTCCAGAAGAGTACAACTAAAACCAGTTATAGACGATTGGAATTTTTGGATAACTGAGACTTAAGAAATTAGACATAGCAAAACCTAGTTGACCGAGACATAGCAAAACCTATATTGAAAAATAAACTACCACATGGTAAAATTTAAGAAGCACAAAAAGCATCTGCTTCATTACTCTTCTTTATCCAAACTTTAACACAATAATGGCCAAAAGTTCGCACCTTCCCCTCATAACTAAGAGAGGATGGTCATTATGGAATTAAAAATTAAACATTAACGAATGATTAAATTATAATATAGCTTAAGTCTGAGCAAAAGCGAGCATCTGAGGCCATCTGCCCGCGCGCGTTTCTGGCCGTCTGATCTTCATTCTGGGTCATCTCAACCGTGCAATTTTAGGTGTTAGACCGAAGTTTTACGAGATGGTCCCTCCCGTCCCTTCCCACCCCCATATTGATCCCATTCTCCTCCACCTGAGCTCCCGAGTCCTGAGCTTCCACCCATCCCAGCCCCTCCTCTGTCTCCCTTAGCAATATGCATCGCCCCCTCCACTCATGAGGCCATCGCCTCCTGTCCAGCTCCCGCATCTAGCGTCGGCCGCCTTTGCTTCCCCGCCTCGAACCTGGCGAGTACCGATTCAACATTGCCCCTGACCCCGTGCACCCGTATGCCACCACGCTTTGCCGGTGGTGAGTAAGATAAGGAGGATGTGAGCACGTGGGACAGTGGGGGTGATAGAGAGGGGTGGCGCGGGTAGAGACGCTTCTATGTGGGACTACGCGAAGATGTCGCAACATCCTCACCGCTTTGACTGGAAAAATCAGGGACGAATGGCGAAAAAAGGAATAGAAAAGAAGAAGGCTCGCAAGGCATGCAATGGCGCGACACAGAGAGATTGGTAAGAACCCAGAATCTACAGTAACCGAATGGAAGAATCCCTGAACGTAAAGCGTGGATCGCTAAAAGGATGAGAAATGGCCGCTCCTTGCGGGAAACGATTACGTTTCATGTCACTTCAATAATTAACATGTATGTATTCCTAAAACAAAGCACAATAAGCTGATTTTTGCCCCTCTTAGGCTCTGCAACTGAATTTTCTTTTGAATATATTAGTATATCTTGAGAATACATGAGATTCTTGTATAAATTGCTAGAGTTAACAAAAATTTCAGTGCCCTTGACTTGGAGCATGCTCTATGATTAATGGGCAAGCAGATTCCATGACTAAGTGGGTCCAAAAGAAATGTCACAACTTCTATCTTTTATTTTAATATACATAAATTATCAAACTTGATTACACATGAAATCTTGCTTTTATGTAAAGATTTATGGCAACTTCCAGCCATACCTTCTCTTTTAAACTTTATTGAATCAGTGAATAATTTGGAATATATCAAGTATAACTCAAGGATAAAATTAGTATATATGTGTAATCTGGTTATCTATATTGACTAAACATTCAGCCACTTATAAGTGTTGAATACAAAGTTATGTCTTTTCTTAGAACTCTGCAATCCAAATAGTTGCAAGCATCTATTTTGAGGCAGTCGAACAAGGTTACTGTGTGATCTTCATAACTTAGCTTGTTTTGACGTCATTAGTTTTTTACTTTGATCATGTAAGATGTCAGTTTCTTGTGGTACTGAACTGGGTCTATTGCTCGATGTGTTTTTGTTTGAAGTTTGCTCGATGTACCTTTTTGTTTACTTGAAGAAACACTTGTATCCCTATGTTGTTTATGAGCTTTAATATAAAATAAGATCCGCTTCTTGCGTCTAAGGTCAGATATCTCAGTTTTAGATATGTCTAACACGTAAATGAAATATTTATCTACCGACTAAGACATTCAACCCCGCATGCCCATATATATTTAATTTATGGTAACACAAACAAAACAAAATATGTTACCAGCAGTGAATACAACATACCTACCATATTTTGCCAAATAGCCTGTAATCTAGTAGTTTCTATTCTGTAAAAAAGTATGGATAAGGATCGGTAAGCGTACATTGTGGTGGACCCATCCTTGTCGTCAGTGGCGGAGCGTGACCAAAATTATAGAGGGGGGCAAACTGAACTTTTTTTAAAAAAATTGAACAATGCACCCAAATTTTTCGTTCTATGTGTATGATAAGAGATGATTTCTAGTTTGAAAATGCACTTAATTTCTTGATTTACGCAAGAATTTACGTAGCAAGTAGGGCGGTGAAATATATTTTAGGACAGAATCCACCAGTATGCCAGCAGTGATATCTTAATTCACAAATGAATTGGCACGGTAAAAATTTTCTAATACTCCCTCTGACCCATATTAGTTGACTTAGATTCATCTAAATACAAATGTATCTAGTCAAATTTAAGTGACCGTATCTAGACAAATTTGAGTGACCGTATCTAGATAAATTTAAATCAACTAAACGGGAGGAAGTAGTACTATTTGTAGAAAAAGAAGATCCGACACGAAGGAACTCATCAAGAATAGTCAATCGCTCAAGCCCAAGTCCCAAGATAAAACATAAAGATATAACCTTCTGCTAAAACATACTCCCAGCTGATCCATCTGATGTCTGATCACGTCCAACAATCATCAAGGCACAGTGCGGTAGGATTGGCTGGAGGAGAACCGAGTCTTCTTCCTCCTTCCTGCTTTGTGCTTGATTGACAACCGGGAAATAAAAGATGACGGAGTATGCCTAAAATAAGACACGCGCTGCTTTTGTGAGGGGGGGGGGGGGGGGGGGGGGGGGGGGGGGGGGGGGTCGGCGCCCAGTTTCGCCTCCAAGGCGCTCCGCCAGTGCTTGTCGTTCATGTTCATGTTAGCTCTTGTCTTCATCGGTGGTGAGCGATTCCATGCCCTCGGTGGTGCTGGCTGGCAAGAGTAGCGGCTTCCCTCGCCGATGGCGAGGCGTGGCACACCCACTAGGGCTGGGAATTTATTTCGCGGCTAAGTCGGGATGGTTCTACGGTTAGGCCATGGCTAAGGAGTGGCGTTCATGGCATAGGCACGGTGATAGAAGCCTAAATCACGTGCGGTTACATGCGGCGGTGGGACGGCGAGGCTCTTCTCAGTTCCATGCATTGCGGAATCTAGTCAAAAATGCTTAAGCCTCTCCTGTTGCAGAATCAAGGTCAGATCCATCCTCATCTTTGAATATCTCCACCAACACTTGCTGGCCGGATGCCCATATTTCTTACATATTTGACATGTAATATCTTGGCGCGGGGAAGGAGTGCGTCCGCGACCACCTCCTTTTTGTGCACCACGGCCATGTGAAGGACTATCATAACGCTGCTGTCGACCATGATTTTATCCATCACGACCACGAAAATTCTGTCCATTACGACCACGAAAATTCTGCAGACGGTTGTTGTTGAAGTGATGACCACGGGTAGCAATATGAGCTGAAGATTGAAACCCCACGGACTGGTCTGTTTCAGCGAGCATTTGTTGCCTATAATCATATGCAGTTAGCTGCTCACACAAGTCGGAGAGAGTAGTGGTAGGAACAGCATTAACTGAGGCAACAAGAGCATTGTATTCTCCATCGAGGCCACCAATAATATATTCCTTTAACTCTTCATCCTCAATAACACGACCAGCTGCAGCGAGTTCGAAAGCAAAGCTCTTCATTAAAGCAATATATTGAGGAGCTAACATCTCTCTTTTCTTGGTATTAACTAGCTTGCCACACAGCATATTGATACGAGCTTTGGATTGGGAAGCAAAAATATTTTCAATGATAGCCCAAACATCTGCAGCATGTTCTAGTCCAAGAACTTGGGCGAGAATTTCCTTACTCAAAGATTTGGTGAGGTAGCTGACCACTTGTTGATCCCGTGCAATCCAAGCATCATATGCAGGATTGGGAACGACCCTCCTTGAGCCTCCTTCTTCTTCCTCCAATGTTTCTGCAGGTGCCGAATCAGAGCCATCAAGTAGCCCCATGACGCGAGCACCGCGTAGAGCCGGAAGAACTTGTATCTTCCAGTACATGTGATTGTCCCTGGTTAATTTCTCCGAGGGAGGCGACCCTAGAAACGTCGCAAAGGTTGTTGTGGAAGAGGAGGACGCCATGGAGTGGGAGGGAGGGGAGCGATCGATGATCTTGACCAGCGATCGATTTGATTTTTGGGCTACTAGATCGGAACGGAGCTAGACCGGAGAGGCGGCTCAGATAGCATGTTAATTTGGGAGAAACGGTGTCTCTTTTCAGAGACCCGGTTGCGTGTTAAATAAGATGGGAACAGCCCCCATCGTGGCTTTTACAGGAGAGGAAACGATGAGTTTTGGAGAATTAACTCCGTACGTTACAAGAGAGGAAACAAAACGTTTAACAATCTTTACCTACCAGTGATCAAGATCATCCTCGTGGAATCCTGGAGAAGACGAGACTTGGGCTGCTCGACAAGATTTTTTTGTGGCGCGGTACAAGATCTTCTGGCAAGTGATTCCAAGCATCACATACTAATTCGTATAGGTACATGAGTACATGTGATGTGCGTATGGGCGCGTGACACTACGGTCTTGGATCTAGATCTAGGTCACGTTGGGCCAAAGAACTTTAATCAGGATTAAAATTCAATTCATATATAATGACCAAGTTACTCTTTAAGTTTTGGAGTGAAGCAGGCCTAAAAGGTGACAAAAGCATGAGCCATAGCTCCGGTAGAAATGATCTGGAGTTTAATTTAATAAAGACCAACTGCCAATCAAAAGGAACACTACTAAACACATTCCCCGAATACCCGAGCTACCGTCGCACGATAGACATCTCCCCGTCGTTGGAGGACGCCGACTGGCCAAGATCGTTTATTCGGTGATGGCGGCAGGGCTGTCTTCTTGTGCGGCGCTCGCGCGGGGAGCCCTCCGGCTATGGCGTCACGTCATCCCGGAAGGCTCGACGATGGTAATAGAGTTAGGGAGCCAGGGTGGTGGCTCCGAGCACTGGTGGTCATGCTTGTTGTGGCGGTTGCACGGGCGGCGCTGGGCAGGTGCCGGTGAACTGTAGCAGAGGTAGGGATCCATGTGCTTCGTACACGACTCATGTCATTGTTATGGATCGAATAAAGTAGTTAGTTGGTGATCCTAGTGGTCTTCATCTAAACAATTCTTTTGGTTTGTCTGTTGTTGATCATCCAAGATCTGGCCGCTGACGAGTTCCGAATTAGCTACCAAAAGTGTTCACGGGGTGGCTACGGTGCTCCTGGACCGCTGCTGGATGGGACTCGGTCATGCATGCCCGCAACTTTCAGCCGGTGTGGTTTCAAGGGGATGCGTCGCGGAGCTTTTCTTCTCGGTAATACCATGGGACATGTCGATGTCTCCTATTTCCACAGTGTTCGCGAGGGTGGGGTTGACAAGACACCTATGATTAGAAAACCGGGAGGTATTTTTGATGGCTAATATTGAGAAGATGAATACTTGCTTCATATACGGTTGTGCAAGCACATTTTCCTGTCTACATCACACACGTGCATGCGAGCCTAGTGTTTGATGCTTTGCAACGGTGACCTCTATGCGTGGGAGTGGCAGAACTTGGGGACTTCATTTTTGGCGGTGCCCTTCGAGGGCCGAGTCACGGTGTCCAGGGTGAATACCTAAGGTATGACCTTCATTGGTTGTACCTGCCAATGATCCTTATTGAAGGCATTATTTGGAAAGTGCAGATTTCCTCCACGATGAAAACCTACAATCCTTTATTGGGTGATGACGGTGTTGTTGCATTGTTCCCTTCTTGGAGACTTCGCTTTTGGAGAACCTCTTCTATAGTCAAGGTGTTGTATTTGGTGGTGGTTTGGGTCCAGCTTTTGCAAGTGGTCAATCATTGTGGCGGGATCTTTTTTCCTTTCTTGTGTGTGCATTCTTAATGTCTCTACTAGTTCATAATGTTATGTTGGTGCAGAGACTGAGTGTAATTAGTATTCTCCTGATATTGATCTATTCCCTTTGTCGAAAAAACCCATATTTTGTATGACACAACCATCACATCACAGGATCCAAGCTAACCGATGCCAAATACAAATCAAGTACAAGCCAGTACCACCAGCGGAAATAGATGGCTAGCAAAGCCAAACACACTACTGACCGCCTTCCCTAAGAGAGTAGCGTAGCATCGTGATCTTAGAGCTCGCAAGTGCCAAGGGTACTTTCTTGTTCTTTATCCTCACCGCTGGAAGCAATTGTTGTAAGAGAGTGATTATATGAAACATGATATTAGCTGGATGCTTAGGGATGATCCCTTCAATTGTTAGTTTGTTGCGCGGAAGCCATAGCATCCAACATTGTGCCGCGAAAGCTATGAAGAAGATAAGTCTATGATTATTCGTGCATGATCGTGACAATGGCACTAAGTCACCAAACAAAGAAGGGTTCCAATCTACTTGAAGTAAAGCCCTAGCAAAACTCCACATAAACTTAGTGGCTAACAAGAGAAAAAAATGATCTACATCCTCGAAGTCGCTGCAAAGCGCATATCTGATGACCCACAAGTATAGGGGGTGTATCGCAGTATTTTCGAGGAAAGTTAAACCCAATTTATTGATTTGACACAAGGGGAGCCAAAGAATATTTATAAGCCTTAACAACTGAGTTGTCAATTCAGCCGCACCTGGAAACAATCTTGCTCACAATAGTTTATCAGTAGCAACAGTTTTGTAGTAGGAATATCAAGTAACAACAGTAGTAAAGCAAAGATAGTAGTAACAAAAGCAGTAAACAGTGGGATTCGAGTGCGGTAGGCATAGGGATGGATGGACGGGCGTTGCATGGACAAGACAATTCACATAGCAATCAGAACATAGGGCAATTGCAGATAAATAAGATAAAGCATCCAAGTACTAGACAATCCTAGGCATGTGTTCCATATATACTCATACGTGCTCGCAATGAGAACTTGCACAACATCTTTTGTCCTGCCAGCCCGTTTGCAGCGGGGCCTCTAGGGAACTACTGGCAATTAAGGTGCTCCTTTTAATAGAGCACCGGAGCAAAGCATTAACACTCCGTGAACACATGTGATCCTCACATCAAAGCCTTTCCCTTCCGGTTATCCCGATTTCTGTCACTTCGGGGCCATAGGTTCCGGACAACAACGTGTGTATACAACTTGCAAATAAGACCAAGAACAATACTATCATGATGAATCAATAATAAGTTCATATCTGAAATCATGGCACTCGGGCCCTAGTGACAAGCATTAAGCACAACAAGTCGCAAAAAAGTCATAAAGCACTAATAAAAGATACTAGACACCATGCCCTAACAATCTGATGCCATTACATGAATGATCTCATCCAATCCCCACCATCCCCATAGCCTACAACGGGGGATTACTCACTCATAGATGGGGGAAACATGGATGGTCGATGAAGAAGCGATGGTGATGATGATGGCGATGATCTCCTCCAATTCCCCGTCCCGGCAGGGTGCCAGAACGGAGTTTCTGGTGCTGTTTCGTGGAAATCTGGTGGTGGCGGCAGAGCGGAACTCCTTCTGGAAAAATGTCGACCCCCCCTTCGAAGTTTTTAGGTCAGAAGGCCCCTTATAGGCGAAGAGAGAGGCCGAGGGGGTGCCTGGGGGGCCCACACCACCCCCTGGCGTGGCTTGGCCTAGCCCGCACCACCAGGTGGTGTGGCCACCCTAGGGCTCTTCTCCGTCTCGTATTCTGGCTCCTGGAGTCTTCGGGTGAAATAGGATTTTTGGCATATTTTCCGGGATTTTTCCTGATAGTTAATTTTCTGCAAAAAAAAGTAGACACCAAGGCAATTCTGCGGAAAACAGCGTCAGTCCGCATTAGTTGCATCCAAATCACACAAGTATAGAGGAGAAACAATAGCAAAAGTGTTCGGGAAAGTAGATACGTTTTGGACGTATCAACTCCCCCCAAGCTTAGCTTATTGCTTGTCCTCAAGCAATTCATTTGAAAACTGAGTGCGATAAAAGAACTTTCACGAACACATTTGCTTCATATGATGTAAATATTCTCAACAATGTGATCAGCTACCTAGACAATTCATAATAAAGAGTATGCAACCAAGTCTACTTAATAGTCATTGCAAGCTATGAAGAGATTTCAACTCAAGAATAATAAGTAGCATGAAGCACGAACATAAGCAACATTACAATGCTCATATAAAGGTATGATAGAGTGGTATCTCGCTTGCCTTTGATTATGAATGCCAAGGCACCTCTGAAGTTCAAGTGGTGACTAGAAGTAAAGATATCAAGAATACAAGCATCAAAGTCATAACACAAATAATCAAGTAATGGAACAAACATAAAGAATGACAACCATGCTCTCAAGAAAGTGCTCAAAGAATATGTGGAGACTCAACAAGTAGAAGAAAAGGTTTTGAATAATTTGAAAGGCTTCCAAATGCTGAAAGTATGATACTCGTTAGCTTTGAGCTCTCATTGCCCCTATCATAAGCATCTTTAATGTGGTTAAGGTGAAAGTGACACAACTAAGAGGATATGCTTGACAAGTTATAAATCGAAGTCTCATGCCCCTTACTTACGAAGACCGATCATTGTGCTACTCAACTTCAGTCACAAGTAAGCTCTTGTCATTGTAAGTATATACGTATCATAGAGAACCACCAACGGGGTACCCCTTGCACATGACACAGGAGCTATCCCATAATCAAAATAACAAGGCAAGCAGACAATGAGCATCTCGGCGATCTTTTTATTTACTATGTGCATAGATTTTTATTGAGGATGCTTCATAGAATGCTCATTATGATTATGCTACAAGTTTCCACCATGATTTGGCATGGCTTAGGCTAGCAGCCCAGGTGTTTCTCTAACATACATACAAACTCCATGATCTTACAAGTTCCACTTTTATTTCACACCGCCGGGATCCATAAGCAAAAGAACATGATATCAACTAGGTACACAGTATCTATGAAGTGTTGAAAGCGGTCCCCATGATACATGGTTCTGCTAACTTCAACTCATAAAGCGCAAGCATATGCACAACAAAGAAGGACGCAATGGTTCAGGTTTATTAAGTGCAATAAAATAAAGTGTGCCATCAAGTTCGTGAGAGCTTTACTAACCAACTTTCTCATAACAAGCAAACATTTTATTCGGAAGAAAACAAGACATATTGAATATGCACTGAAGTAGCAAATGATGCTAATGGGTAGGTATGGTGGACACTTTGGAAATATTTGGTTTTAGGGAGTTGGAAACTTGAGTAAAACATACTCAGTGGAAGTGAAGGCTAGCAATAGTAAGGGAGCGACAAACGAGAGAGCAATAGTTGTCATTATCATGCTTGCAACAAAACAGGACTACTCATGGCATGAGAGTGATTCAAGATCCTCGAGGCAAAATAATTCATCGAGGCTTAACTGATTATTATAGTCATGTGCATGCGTGAGCATGTTCCAAGTCAATCTAATAAATCATTCAGAGGAGGATACCACGGTGTCATACCAATTTATGAACAGAGCAATGCAAGCAAACATTCATAAGACATGCTACAAACTATTAGCGAGCTGGAGCTAATCATAATAAAGCAAGAACTACTAAGCATCCAAAGAAAACACACACTCTATATGAACGGACTAAGCATGCCCACAGTGATGAGTACATGTACAAAATGAAAACGAATAGAGTTTGTTACTAGCCTCTTACCACGCCTCAAGTTGTTATTAATCCTCATTATTACTCTTCACTTGTGTGGCTTGAATAATAATATCAGACCAAATATCCACTGAGGACTGCTGAACCCTGTAGCAAAACTCACAAAAACCAAAGAAGAACGGCAAATATTTTTGGTGTTTTCGATTTTTAAACAAGAACCATAAGAGAGGAACAAGCAAAGCAAAATATTTTTGGGTTTTTTGAAAAGTTCAAACAAAGCAAAAAGGGAAAAACAAACCAAAGCAAAAAGAAGAAGCAAACCAAAGAGAAACAACAGAAATATTTTTGGTCTTTTTGTGATTTTAGAAAGCAAAAACAAAGAAGAACGAAAACTAAAAAGAGAACAAAAACATGAATATACAAAGTATTGACGCAACATGATATGAAGATGAGTGCGGTGTCGGCGTACCTCCCCCCAAGCTTAGGCTTTTGGCCTAAGTGGGTATAAATCCCAAGCTGGCCAGGATGAAGTGTCACCGTGGTATGACGATGAGGTACCCTCGTTCTGGTGCGAGCTCGAGTACGTCCCTCCGTAGTGCACAGAGTAATCGTAGGAGGGCACATCCTCCTGGTGCCGTTCGTGGAAACCCAGCAAGCGAAGCTGCTCGTCCACCTCCTCCTTGGAGTGTGACCACGGTCTCCTGTCAACACTAAACAAAGCAGGCTGTGGCAAAAGGATCTCCCTTTCATCCGCGTCAGTGAAAAGCATCCTATATACTAGATTGTTCAAATCAGAGGTAGCAGTGACAAAGTGATGAGTTTTCATGGCAACAAGGTCAAGACTCTGTGGTGCCAGCATAGCATCATCGGGATCCACTAAAAGACCTAACGCATTGACCATGCGCGATGCAATGATGCCCCCATAGATAGCCCCCCTAGCAGCTAGGCAGCGAGCAATAAGCGAGCCAAGATTATACCGAGTATCATTGTTAAGAGCAACAGCAAGGAAAGCTAAATGATAGTTGGAGATGTTACTAGTGTTCTCCCTACCCAACACACTAGTAACAAGATAATATGCGAAGTATCTAAGAGTAGGGAGTCGGATATTTCTTATCTTTCCGCGTTGCGCCACACGGTCATCATCATTGGTCACCCCTCGGTATAGCTCTAGCAAATCAGCGGGTCGCCCTTGAATTTTCTTCATGGTCCCTTTCATACACACACCTACAATACTGCAAAATCTCTCCAAAGGTATGGTGAAGGGCATATCATAGATTTTAAAAGAGACAGTAGATTGATAGGGTGTGTTAGTAAATGAGAAGCTCTCAACAAAAGTTTTGGTGAGCATAGCGTTTTGTGCACTCTCATCTTGCATATAAGAGGTCAAACCAACCCTCTCAATCAGTAGCAAGAAATCATCAAGAATACCTGCAGCTTGCAAGAAAGTAAAACAAGGAAAAGAGGATGGGTGAGCATCTCCATCATCCCTTTCACTGCCAATGCGTGTTGCAATGAGGTCTTCATTGTATGATGGCCTAGCTTGAGAGGCTGTTATTGAGGGCCTCGACCTCCTAGGTGCATCACTCTCAAATATCTCTCCAAAAGTATGGTTGTTCATGCTTGGTATTCTGAAATTTAGACACCTATTAAACAAGTGATTGCAAAGTAAATATAATGAAGGATTCTACTCATAGGGACTTGCAAGAGGCCTAAACATGCATCAAAACTATATCTCTAAGCATCAAACAAGCTTACAAGCTCTCATAACCAGTCACCTACAGCAAAAATACTCAACATATAATCCACTAAACACAAATCTACTTGGACGAGGGGAGGAGTCACATACCAGGAAACAAATGCTCCAAATTTTAGCAAGAAAGATGGGCTGAGGAAGGAGATCGAAGAAATCGAGATCAAGCACAGCAAGAACGCGATTTTGAGCTATGAACTGGAGCTTACTCGGGAGAGATAAGAAAGTGGCAGGTGAGAGAGGTAGTGGGGGGCCAGGGGTGGCCCACACCAGGGCATGGCGCCACCCAGGGCTGGCCGCGCCACCACATGGTGTGCCTACCTGGTGCCCCCCCTGGTACCTACCAGGTACTCCTCTGCCCATTTTTTCACGTAAAAAATTAATATGAATTTTTTGGAATTTTTCGAGACACTTTATTTTTGGGCATTTTTCAGAAATAGAAGAATGATTTTTTTGACAGACATATTTTTTTTCTTTTTTTTGGAAACATGATGCAAGGACAAAACAAGGCTAGGACTACAGAAGTTCTAGCATGCAAGCAACTGACAACAAAAAGAAAACTAAACGAAAGCAAAAACTAAAATGCAAAGGATAGAAATAAACGGAGATAATCATAATGAAAACATTGTTTTGTTCAATGGAATCCTTTTGTTAGCAAGGTTGATCAAGTCTTGCTACCAAAACAATTGCATATGAGACAAAACTTTGTACTCCACTAATGATTATGTTACCTCAACCTTGATAGCAATGGTCCCAATCATAATAGTTTCAAATTTTTCTCTTGGTACGGGACAATATATTTCTCCAACTTGAATGCCTTCAACATGTTCAATTGAATTCAAGCCATAAGTCCTTTCAATCTTCTTGGGGAAATAGACAGCATCGTCCTTGTCATTAACATTGAAGGTCACCTTTCCTTGATTACAATTAATAACAGCTCCTGCGGTATTAAGAAAAGGTCTCCCAAGAATAATAGACATATTATCATCTTCAGGCATTTCAAGCACAACAAAATCAGTTAATATCAAACAATTAAGAGCCACCTGAATAGGTACATCCTCACATATACCCACAGGAATAGTGGTAGATTTATCAGCCATTTGCAAAGATATATCAGTTGGTATCAATTTTTCAAGCTGAAGCCTCTTATAGAGAGAGAAAGGCATAACACTAACTCCAGCTCCCAAATCACACAAAGCAGTTCTAACATAACTGTTCTTAATAGAGCAAGGGATACTTGGAATCCCTGGGTCTCCAGGTTTCTTAGGAACCTTACCATTGAAGGAATAATTAGCAAGCAAAGTAGAAATTTCTTCATTAGGAATCTTCCTTTTATTCGAGACAATGTCCTTCATATACTTTGAGTAAGGAGGCAATTTAATAGCATCAGTCAAAGGAATTTGCAAGACTAAAGGCTTCATCCACTCACAAAACTTATTATAGTGTTCATCTTTCTTTGACTTGTGTTTCTTATTAGGGAAAGGCATAGGTTTTTGGACCCAAGGTTCTCTTTCACTACCATGTTTCTTAGCAATAAAATCTTATTTAGTGTATTTAGTAGTCTTAGTGTGGTTTTCAGGTTCTTCTTCAACTTTTTCTTCATTAGGAACTTCATTTTCTTCATTACCACTTTCAGTTTCAGCATCAGAGATAGATATACTATTAGGATCTATAGCAGGTTCAGAGGGTTCTACAACAGTTTTATGTTTCTTTTTCCTTTTCTTACGAGTAGAACCACCATTTTCAGCTTGTTGAGAATCCTGCTCAATTCTTTTGGGATGCCCCTCAGGATATAGAGGATCCTGGGTAGCAGCTCCACTTCTAGTTCTAATTTCATAAGCATGTTTTTCTTTAGCAGCATTAACTAGAAAGTCGTTTTGCACTTTAACGAGTTGATCTATTTGAGTTTGAACCATTTGAAAGTGTTTAACAATCATTTTGACATCATTAGAGGTTCTTTCCACAATATCTTTCAACTCAACAATAGCTCTAGTGTTTTCCATTAGATGATTTTGCACCCTTTTATTAAAGTTATCTTGCTTAACAATAAAGATATCAAATTCTTCTAAGCATTGATCAGGAGGTTTCAAGTAAGGGATATCACCTTCATCAAAGTGTTGGAGAGAGTGTACCTCAACAGGGGGTGAGTAGGGAATAGGCTTACATAATTCTTCTATAGGAGGTAAATTCTTGACATCTGCATCTTTAATTCCCTTCTCCTTAAGACATTTCTTAGCTTCCTCCATCACTTCATCATTTAATTTAATAACTCCCCTCTTCTTTGATGTTGGAATAGGTGCTGGAATAGATGGTTCAGGTACAATTACTTCAGGTGTAACTTGTTTAGGAGGAGTCCAATCTTCATAATTCTTGCTTATTTTAGCCATTAATTCCTCAGCTTCCTTAGGAGTCCTATTCCTGAAAACACAATCAGCACAACTATCTAGGTATGTCCTAGATTCTTCGATTAGTCTATTATAAAATATATCAAGAAGCTCATTCTTAGGTAACGGACTTCCAGCCTATGCATGAATCAAAGCACAAAACCTTGCCCAAGATTCGGGCAATATCTCTTTTTCTCCCTGTTTAAAATCAAAAAGTTCCTGCAAAACAGCATGTCTAGCACTAGGAGGAAAATATTTCTGCAGGAAAGTACTAATCAAGCACTCAGGGCTATCAATAGATCTAGGAGGTAAATTACTAAACCAAGTTTTAGCTTCTCCTTTCAGTGAAAAGGGGAAAATCTTAGCAACAAAGTAAGTACGCATCTTAATATCATCAGAAAACAAGCCACTCATAGTAGAAAGTTCATTCATATGTGCTACCGCACTTTCATTCTTAGTCCCACAAAAAGGTTCTTTCTCGACAATAGCTATGTAAGATAGATCGAGAGAGAAATCATAATCTTCATCTATAATGTTTATGGGAGAAGCAGCAAACTTGGCATCAGGAGATAATTTGGGTCTAATAGTACGCCTCTCAAGGAGACTCTTAGCAACGCTCCTATCATGGGTGTTCTTACATTCTTCAATAAACTCATCAGTCATCTCAAAATAATCTTCTTCAGTATCATAAATCTCACTAAACTCAGGTGAGCTAACAGGTGTGGTAGTGTCTTCATTAGGAGTTTCGGTATTTCCAGCTATAGTTCTAGCAATTGTAGCATCTAGGAAAGGACCTAATGAACCACTCTTATCAAGCACAGTAGAAGCAGCATCGTAAGCATCAGAAGTTTCAGATTCAGTAGTAGTAGCAGTGTGTGTAGCATGTGTATGTGGTGGTGTAACAAGCTTACTTATAAAATATGGTGAATCAAGAGCAACAGAGGTGTTTAGAACCGTACCTCTTCTTGTAGTGGATGGTAAAATAGGAACCTTGCCATAACGACACTTACCCATGATGGATGGAAAGCAGCGAACAATAGAGAATCCAAGTGAACTTGATAAATAAAGCTATGCTCCCTGGCAACGGCGCCAGAAAATAGTCTTGATGACCCACAAGTATAGGGGGTGTATCGCAGTATTTTTGAGGGACGTTAAACCCAATTTATTGATTCGACACAAGGGGAGCCAAAGAATATTTATAAGCCTTAACAACTGAGTTGTCAATTCAGCTGCACCTGGAAACAATCTTGCTCACGGCAGTTTATCAGTAGCAACAGTTTTGTAGTAGGAATAGCAAAGTAACAGCAGTAGTAAAGCAAAGACAGTAGTAACAAAAGCAGTAAACAGTGGGATTCGAGTATGGTAGACATAGGGATGGATGGACGGGCGTTGCATGGACAAGATAATTCACATAGCAATCAGAACATAGGGCAATTGCAGATAAATAAGATAAAGCGTCCAAGTACTAGACAATCCTAGGCATGTGTTCCATATATAGTCATACATGCTCGCAATGAGAACTTGCACAACATCTTTTGTCCTGCCAGCCCGTTTGCAGCGGGGCCTCTAGGGAACTACTGGCAATTAAGGTGCTCCTTTTAATAGAGCACCGGAGCAAAGCATTAACACTCCGTGAACACATTTGATCCTTACATCAAAGCCTTTCCCTTCCGGTTATCCCGATTTCTGTCACTTCGGGGCCATAGGTTCCGGACAACAACGTGTGTATACAACTTGCAGATAAGACCAAGAACAATACTATCATGATGAATCAATAATAAGTTCAGATCTAAAATCATGGCACTCGGGCCCTAGTGACAAGCATTAAGCACAACAAGTCACAACAAAGTCATAAAGCACTAATAAAAGATACTAGACACCATGCCCTAATAATCTGATTCCATTACATGAACGATCTCATCCAATCCCCACCATCCCCATAGCCTACAGCGGGGGATTACTCACTCATAGATGGGGGAAACATGGATGGTCGATGGAGAAGCGATGGTGATGATGGTGGCGATGATCTCCTCTAATTCCGCGTCCCGGCAGGGTGCCAGAACGGAGTTTCTGGTGCTGTTTCGTGGAAATCTAGTGGTGGCGGTGGAGCGAAACTCCTTCTAGAAAAACGTCGAACCCCCCGAAGTTTTTAGGTCAGAAGGCCCCTTATAGGCCAAGAGAGAGGCCGAGGGGGTGCCTGGGGCCCACACCACCCCCTGGCGCGGCCTGGCCTAACCCGCGCCACCAGGTGGTGTGGCCACCCCAGGGCTCTTCTCCGTCTCGTATTCTGGCTCCTGGTGTCTTCGGGTGAAATAGGATTTTGGGCATATTTTTCGGGATTTTTCCTGATAGTTGGTTTTCTACACAAAAAGTGGACACCAAGGCAATTCTGCTGAAAACAGCGTCAGTCCGCATTAGTTGCATCCAAATCACACAAGTTTAGAGGAGAAACAATAGCAAAAGTGTTCGGGAAAGTAGATACGTTTTGGACGTATCAAGATCCTCTGGCCCGTTTCTCCCTCTTGTGGATTTGATCTCCCGATGGTAGTCTCTCCTGGCGAATTCCATAGGAAGATCTTAATCTTTGTTAGCACCGATATCCTACAGATTAGGGGTAGGTATGGAACATTGTGCCACATGCAGAGCTGGAGGTACATGGACGTAACCGAGTATTGCCGCATGCCTCCAGAGCGTAGATCACCCTATCCTCTTCAAGGTTCAGGCCCGCTACGCTGAGATCCTAGTAGAGAATGGACCATTGGGCCCGTGCTACTAGTCCAAAAGTACGCCTGAACTATATGGTGTACATAGCTCTTGTGCTCCCAAGAACTCGCCATTATGCAGTTTTGGTTCACCACTATGATGAAGAGGTTAGGGTACCGATCCCCAAGGGGTCCCAGCCGCGACAACCAGTCCAAAACCATAGACGTGTGGTCACTCCATTGTTCATGGAGAACTCGTCCCCCAAGACAACCATGTTCTTGATCTTGTGGAGCATTTCTAGAACTAAGATTCATATCTTGAGGATATAAGGAACGTATTGTTGGGCCGTAAATATTTGACGCGAAGAAGATCGGTCCATAGCCTCGGCCCCCACACAATAGCTTCCATATTCACTTTAGCATCATAACCACATTAATGAGCTTAATGTTGATGACCCCTATCCCACCACGGTATTAAGACAACAAACAATTGTCCAACTGAACAAGTGATATCGATGTCTGGTCCCTCTCTTTCCCAAAACAAGAGCGCCTTATGTTTATCCAAGGTGTCATGGATCCATTCCCAAGGAGAAACAGCCCTATGGCGAACATGGGAAGGCTTTAAAGGGAGGAGTTGGCGAGGATTAAACTACAACAAACCATTTTGTATGAAAATTGTACTTATGTAGCATACTCCCATGGTAGTATGTATGTACTTACTAAATGGTGTGTATGCACTTCACCATGTTATTGTGTTTATTTTTGTGTATGTAATTCTCATGTTTCTTCTTGTTTACTTCTCGTGCTTGTGTGTACTTATCAAGTTATTTTTCATGCACTTTCAAAGTACCGTGTACTTCCCAAATAATTTGTACCTCTCAAATAGTGAATGTGTGATTCCGGTACTACGTGTGTACTCCTCTTGCTTTGTGTGTGTGTACAATTTCATATGTTCAAGGTGTGTATATTGGTATTCACCATATTTAGTGCATGTACTTCCACGAATTAGTTGACATGCACAATAACTTAAAAAAACATAAAACGCACAGTAAATAAAGTTCAGAAAACATAAAATAAAAGAGAAACTTAAATAATGGTGAAAACGAAGCTAAAGAAGCCTAGATATGCTCCATCCGCCATGCAGCATCACGTGGTCACCCTAGTGGACCACCTCAACCTTCCCCTGGTGCCACCTTTTTTTTGGAAAAGAGTATATATTAATATCACAGTGATACCAATTACACCTGGCCACTGCAACAACGCATGCCCTAGCGGCTCTACGGATGCACACAACCCAGAAAAAAGAAAAAAAGAATTATAAAAAAGAAAAGTCCAGCTACAGAGAACTAATCCTCAAAGCAACGATACTAACACCATTAAAACAACACCAATAGTCCACAACTCCAATAACAACGCCTTCAAGAAGGAAACAGTGCCCAAACACCGTCGTTGCCCGACCAAAGATCATAGGTTTTCACCCTGGAGAAAGTCCTCGCTCACAAAACAATGCCTTCAACAAGGTCATTGCCAGACACAACCAGTTAAGGCCAGACCTTGGATTTTCACCCTGCAAGGTAAGACTGGGAACTCCCCCTGTGTTGTCTTTCCGCACCAGTCGACGCTGCAACGAGTCCCAGATCACACAGCCAGATCTCCATCGCCACAAGAACTAAAATCACCATCGCTACCCTCATATTTCCGCTTTCCTGACATTCTCCGCATCTGACTTCACCATGGCTCTAAGAATGGTACTTGGTGGGAACAAACAACAGAGCTTCGCAACGCATGAAATCAAACGGCCAGAAAAACAAGGTGTGCACGACCGAATACCTTCTGATCCAACAATCTCCAGGCATGATACACCCATGGGAGTTCGCCGGCGGAGCCTTCCGGAACCTGCCTCTCCAGACCAGATCAACGAGGGCAGAGATCAAGCAAATCTTCGTCTTCGTGCGAAACAAACCAATGGACCACCTCCTTTATTAGATCCGATACAGTGATCCCCACACCGCCGGCCGGTTCCGGAGAACGGATCGAGCAGGCCGACCATCGGTGTCGGATCGGGCTTAGCACCGCCACTAAGGGCACGCCATCGCCTCTATCCTCAGCACCATCCGCCGCTTCCCCCAGATCCCGGCCAACGCCGCCCATGGCCCACGCCGCCCCGGTCCAGCAGCCGCCGGCCCCGAGCACGAAACCACCGCTCCACGCAGCCCTCCATGCCACAGCAGGGTGACGCCACCGCACAAGCCGCGCCACCTAGCCGGGCGCCGCCGCGCCCCGCGCACGCGCGCTGCCGCCGGTCGTCGATCTTGGCCCGCACCTAGATCTGGCGAACCAGGGGGAGAATAGGGGCCCCGCCGCCACCGACGCCGAGCGGCTTTGCCGCTGGCGTATCCCGGCGGCGGCGAGGAGGGAGGAGCGGAAGGGGGCGGGAGGCCCGGCGGCGGCGGTAGGGTTCCCCCCGGTCGCTCGCGGGAGGGGTTGTTTCGTCCCCTGGTGCCACCTATTAGTGCATCTTGTAGATTTTGGGATTTGACTCATTTAAAGTTTTATTTTAAAAAAAAATTGAGCTCATCAATGGACTATTCAGCGTGTTTATCTCACCTTTAGTCCCCCATGGAAAATTTAGAGGAACTGGTGCCAAGTTATAAGAGACAGTGTCTCTCTGATCTTACTTGGACTATGTGAAGTGAACAAGTAAATATGCCTTCCATTTCCACTACCCAATCAACACGTAGGTCATGTTTTTAGAATGAGCCAAGCCGAGCTCAGAGTTATACCAAATCTACCCTTTATTTCAAAGGTTGATCGAGAGATGTAAATAAATACCGGACGTGCACGATAGTTCCTTGTCATTTAATATACATTTTAGTACACATTGATATTGGTTCGTTTAATCGTAGGAACTAACTGTAGCCATTAATCGTTAATGGCATAGTCTATCCAACCGTCTATGTAAGGGGAAGAAGGTGGAGAATCAAAGAACCCCGCTCTAAAAAACATCCCTCTCTTGTTGTGTGCTCTTGAGGTTCATGCTATGTTTTTTCAAATGGCGTGATGCCACGGCTAATCCCATCCTGGTGACCGCGGTCCATGGCCAGATAGGAGAGCAGGTGTCTAGAACCCGTCTCCGTTAGAACCTGCAGCATGTACTATTTTTTTAAACGAGACAAGAAGTTTTGCCTTTTATATTGATAAATGAGAAGCAAACATTGGTGACCTAAGCTAAAATAAAAAAAAACCATGCAAGCGAAAGCACTTGAACTTTTGGAAGAGGGTCGGAGGTAGTGTAAACTTGTTGAAAATTCTAGCGTTCCTCTCTTTCCATATTTTCCAGGTAATAAGCGTGGCCGTAGATTTTAGCCTATGAGGGCAAGCAGGTGGCGACTTAATGGCGGCCTCCCAATATTGAAGCACCGTGGGGCATCAGCTCCAATGCTTTGGATAAGGGAAGGGCAACCAAGCCACGAAGCCACTGCCCGTCAGATTCTCTTGGAGTATCGGCATTCAAAAAAGATGTGCCTAGCAGTCTAGTGAGTATCTTCAGAAGACTGCTTGCCTTCTTGTAAGATGACCTCGACATGGTCAAGTTCCCCATCTCGGAAGGATCGTTCCACTACACCCTCTACCTCCACGACTAGTCTACATCATCATTCTCATCGAACTTCGACAAGAACGTTGCTTCCCTTGGTCACTCCGACTACACCTTACTTACCAATCACCCTACTACGGATCTGTGTGTTGGTTATGCACTTCCAAGTTGATCTTGTCACATGTGTAGATATTCTAGTTTTTATACATGCGTATCTAAAGTGGTTCACTTGGTTACTTTGATTAGAACATACATCATGCTATTTATCTAGATTTAATTATTCTGGAAATTGCCTATTATTCCAACAATCAAAAGCTAGTTATTTTGACCAATCGATTTTGATGTGACCCTCAAACAAAAATATTCGGGGGAGCAAACTCTTACACATGGTGTGCAAAGGCTAATCCTCGACTCAGCAACCATGAGTCGCTCTCGTGCATCTTGCTAGAATGAACACTTACCCCTAAACTGGAGGAAGCACTCGAGGTTGCCGATAATAATTTTAGAGGTGTTGTTCTCAATGTTCTTGGTAACAACATGTATAATCGATCTCTGCAATAGTATATTTAATGGAAAACATGGATAACATGGATGTGATGCGTTCTAAGATAAACATGGAGCCTACGACGTGGAAGTATCACCAAGCAACCTCCTAATTAAATGATGACTAATATCCGCTCTGTTAGTTGAGTAGACTCACGAGACAGATTCACTTGCCGAAAAGCTTGAGGTTTTTTAGCTCGTGTGGACTGACAAGCGTCCTCCCTCATGCATGTCCATTTCTCCGAGACAAAACACACAAGATTTTTCCGTTATGGATCTCGTCGGGACTGTTGATCCGGGAGATTTCTAATGTGGGTGGGTGGGTGGGGGGGGGGGGGGGGGGGGGATTCTAGAGCCCATGTGATTGTTTTTCCAATCCGACAAGTATGACAAGATTCCAGCTCTCCATGGCTTGAACTATTCTTGTGTGTGCGTTTGTAAAACCTTTTTATCCACGCCACCTGCGTCGAATTTATCAATTTAGAGTTGGAGTCTACTCGAGTCTTTCTTCTAAAAACTCCAACAGAGTATAAGAAGAACAAATATGAGGCCAAATACAAATTTAAAAGTTGGAAAGTCCTCACACTCTGAAATTTCAAGAAGTGAAGATTGATAGTAAAGAGAACAAAAGCATGACACGTGCGCGGAAGAGGATAGTGAGACAAACTGAACTTTGACTTGCGATCATTCCACGGGTAATCCGCCCTTCTCCACGCCGCAGAAAGCCTTCAGCGGATCACTGGACTTCCGCCCTTCGTCGGAATGCCGGAACATGGTGTATCCGTCGTTGGTGCAGGGATTGTACAGCAGAGGGTGGTCATCGTCGACGAGTTCGGGCATCGCCTTCAGAACGACGCCGTCCTTGCCGGGGCAACCGAACAGGACCGATAGGCGCTCGCGGTGGCTCGGCGTCCTCACGCGGTGGAAGCACGCCGGCACCCTTCCGTTGGTAACGACCTGGCGGCGCTGGTGTCAGAACTGGAGAGGCGGAACGCGAACTCAGCAGAGAGGAAAGGATCTTACCGTGAACAGCTCGCCGGCGACGAACGTGAACGTGTCGGGCTCCGGCGGCACGGCGATCCAGCTCCCGTCCTTGGCCTGCACCTCGAGGCCTTCCACCTCGTGCTGGACGATCGTCGTCATGATGCTGTCGTCGCGGTGCGCCTGCAGCGACATGCTGGTCTCCGTGTCCGGCGGGACCCCGTAGCGCGACAGCCGGACGCCGTGGGCGAGCGTGTCCAAGTGCGCCTCGATGTGCTCCTCCTGGACGCCGAGGCCCTCAAGGATCATCGTCTCCACGGCGCGCTGCAGTTGCCACATGCTCTTGCCTGCTGACACAATTGTGTCGCTGCACTTGGAAGGGCATCTCAGAAGGTTACATGCGCAGCAGAGCAGTGAGTGATGGTTGGTGGCCTTAATTACGTACCAGAAAGCAGAGTTTCCCTCCGGCCAGAGGAGGTCGGCGAAGTCGCGGATGCGGCCGGCGTCGGTGACGTCCGAGAGGCGCAGGCTCTCCCAGTTCAAGCCGGGGACGTTGGAGATGTAGCCTCTGAAGGGGCCCACGGTGGAGACGTTCCGCTGCTTGGCCTCCGCCGGGACCGCGAAGATCTCCGGCATGGCACGGCCGAACAGCGCCTGCCGGAGCTCCGGGCCGACCGCGTCGTGCACGACGACGACGAAGCCGTGCGCCACCATGGACGCGGTCGCCGCGTCACGGGCTTCCGCCCAACCTGGCCCTCCATGCACCAACCCACGGAGGTCGACTGTGGCGATCTCCATCAATCGCTACTCCGATCGTTGATTCTGAATTTCTGATGTGTGAATCTGTGATGCCTCTGGTCTGCTTTACGAGACGAACATGTAGCAGGTAAAGCTAGCTATGAAAGTCAGCGGATGAGGTGTAGGATAGCTGTTCATCATGTGACACCCTTCGCTTTTCTATTTGCTACACGGAATCGTGCTACTTGTCATGTAAAAAAAAATTTGCGCTAATTGTTGTTTATGTTAAATTTAGTTAGCAGAATAATACACCATGTGTGCTAATTAGATGCCACCGATTTGTTTGTAGATTACATATTTTGGTGTACTAGAAAATATGACTGTGCGTTTGCACCGGAAGAGAAAAGAATCTTGTCACGGAGGCCTACCCTGTCCGCCACCTTCCTATGACCGTGTGCTCTCTATCTTTTCTTTTTTAAGCAGAAAAAAGTTAAGAAACAAAGTGGTCAAGAAGAGAACCATCGTGCAGTCGGGATATGCTTGATTCAATTCATCAGGTATTCCAGTGTAAAGAAAAAGCTGAACATATATTGTAAGTTTTCTTCTGCACTTCATTGGCACCGATGAGTAGTGTATTGTTATATGTTGATCCAAATTCTACAAAGTAAAAGCTAATTTCTGACGGAGCGGAGCGAGACCCGTCGTCGGAGGCTTGAGTCGATGCGGAGAGAAGTCTGAAGTTGGCCCACTCCGTGCCTAACAGGAACGCCTATAAGGGGTGCGGGGGGCTTACCACCGTTATATATACTTCTTGTAAGCCGCCGGCTAGGACAAGTTGTATTTGTGAAATTTCCGGCGTTGTGTAAAACACTCCTCGTTATAGTGAAGTTTCGCTGTCTGAGCCCGTAGTTTTTTCCCTCTATTTGTTGGAGAGGATTTTTCACGTTAAATCTGTGTCCCCTGCTATGATTTTATTTTCATTTTTCGTTATTTACCAACCCATCGCAAAGCTAACATGTATGAATTGAATTGGCCGTGGTTGACTTCTCCTTCGCTGAAAATCCATTTGTAATAGGGCCGGGTTGAGTTTGGTACCAAATTGCAAATGGTTGTCGGTGGGGGTCTGCGTGCAGGTAGATGGTGAGTCGACCATTGCAGAGTGTTGGCGTGGAGTTGAGGCGCCGGACCAAGGCGGGGACAGACTGGGGGCAAAAATCATAGAAATAATCTAATTAAAGAATAATGGTATAAAATAACCTGCTTTCTCGAAGATTTCTCGATCTAACCTATTTTCATGGCGCTTTACCAGAAAGCTCTAAGGTCAGTAGCACGGCGTCTCCCGCAAAAGCTCTATGCAGTCATAGCGCCCTGGTAAAAAACACCATGACCCCGTCCGATGTGGCAGTCAACGAAGGATGCGTGAGCCTGGTTTTAATGTTTGGCGCTTTTCCAGGGCGCGCCATGTTAGTATGTATGGCATTTTTTTTTCAAAAGCGCCATACATACTAGCCCTTGAAAACGGCATGGGCGCCATCCCCCGACCCCTCCCAGCACCATACCCCCCACCCCCGCACGAACAGAAGCATGGCGGCGACGGCTCCCCTCCAATTCCCCCTCAAATCCACATGTTAAACGGTCGATTTGAGGCGATTTTCTAGTGGAATTTCTTCCTCTCCCCTACTTCAGGTATTATCTTCTCTTTTCCTTGTTGTATTGGTTGGAATTCTCACATGGCCCTCTTCCTCTTAACCCTAGTTTTTTGCAAATGTGGCATGTATATGGTATAATATCGAGTTTCTTTGGAGAAATAAGTGTGGTGGCATGATAGTTTGTTAATGTTAGTTAGTAAATGAGTTAAATTGCTTATTTAGGGTTAGTAACATATATTTGGCATGTATATGGTAGAATGGTGTATTCATATTGTGATTTTTGTAGATGGCAATATATGAATGTGTATTCATATATGGAGTATAGATGGCATGGATTATACATTGGCATAGATGGGCATATATTGATTATAGATTGTCATATATGGATTATAGATGGGCATATATGTTGGAATGAATGTGCATTCATCTTGTTATTTTTGTATTCGTATATCTAATGTGTTTGTTTATATAGATTCTATGTATATTTGTGGTGGATTAGAGAATGTCCACAACTTAAATTATTCACTCCTCTCTTTTCTCACATATGTAGGATGGAAGAATAATCTATTTTGAATGGGCATTACAATCAACAGCACTATGGGCGGTACATTGCAGAGAAGAAACATGTTTTCAAGTGGTTGCACCTAAGGTCCAAGGAGGTGCATAGCAAGAAGACGCCACATATAAACCCTTGTTTGATCATAGCACTTGTTGATAGATGGAGACCGGAGACGCACGGTTTTTACCTCCCTTGTGGTGATATGACGGTGACTTTGCAGGACGTCTCCATGATATTTGCGCTTCCCATCAAAGGACAACCCGTGTGTATGAGCTCAGATTCGGATAAGTGGCGTGAAGTGATGATTGGCCTAATTGGTAAGCACCAACACAAGAGAAGATGTTTGTCGGTGCTACTTACGAATGGATACAACAAAATTTTAGCAAGTGTCCGGAGGACGCCGATGAAGAGGTGATCCAGATGTATTCTCGTGCATACTTATGGTATGTCATCAGTAGGACTATTTTCTCGGATGGCACGGGAAGGAACGCGTCATTTATGTGACTCACTCTATTTGCGGAATGGGGCTATATGCACAGCTGGGGTTCGACGGCACTCGCTTACTTGTACCGACAGGTAATGAACCATACATATTGAATTCTGCAACTACATATGTTTGCTCAACTAGATAGTTACGTATGCTTGCTCCATATGTAGTTGGATGAGGCATGTTGTAGGACCGGAAAAGGAGGAAGTATTGGTGGACCTATGGTTCTACTCACCATATGGTCATGGTTGCGCATATCAGTTGGTCGTCCCATTCCGATGAAGGAAAATCCGTGGGATGATCATGGCAATAGCCGTCTCCACGCGCCTACATGGGCGTATTTGTTGGATAATACTGAAGTTTTCCATGGTGAATCCTTGGAGGTACGTAAACATACTACCGTCACGTCCTCGCACCGTCACGTCCTCTACCACCACCACATCCTCTATCACTGCCACGTCCTCTATCACCTCCACGTCCGCTATCACCTCCACGTCCTTTATCACCTCCACGTCCCATACCATCATGGCTAGTGCTTGTACCACCATCACCACCTTGTTGGCTTGTGTCCCCAATAGGGGTGTTGGCTCTCTTTGATTTTTTCCTTTGGCTACAAGAAGTTTTGTTATGGCCCTCAACATTTCATTCTCCACAATGGGTTTTGTCACGAGGCTCCGCGAAATACTCGCTCCCCCATTCCCGTCGGTATCCACCCGCCCAATCATCCATATTACATCGGAAACCCTTGGTTTGTCTTCTTTCCGACTAACAACCTTCGTAGCCGGATCGGGCTAATGTTGGACAATATGATATTCTGGCCATCGAGATTGGTCAAGGTAAGGCTGAAAGCTACCCGCCCATGTGTTTTGCACCACTTGGATGGAATGCTCGTCCAACCTAACCGTATCCGGGTGACGAAGGGTAACCTCGGCAATGTCCATGGAGAAGGACTTAGGGTTTTGCGGAAAAGAGAACGCTGGGGATTTCATCGGATATCAGGAGAACAATGGAGTCAAAGTCGCCTGAATATTTTGTGAATCGCACTCTTACAGATCACTTGGTGATTTTTTCAGCACCTCGCCTAGGCTTCTCCCGTCCTATATATAATATGCCGGGTCTCAAAGCTGTATGTGGATAGGTTACATATGCAATTACAATACCAACACAATGTCGGTCCTTTATCCTCTTTCCTAATACAACTACAATCTTTGTCGGTTGCTCCTTTTGGGCCATCATCTTGAATCTTCATGGGTCGTAAGCCTTTTATACAGCCAGGGTACCGAATCATAGGCACCCGAGTAATCGTACCTATGTCAATGGCCCCGAGACTCTACCTGAACCGTAGGTTCGGGTCGAGTCTCAAAGACATGCTTAATTTCTTTCTTTTGTTTTTACCATTTTTAGCTTTATAGGGATTTGGTACAACGAGCCTCATGCATCCGACGGATCGGGGATCAGTTAATTGCTCCTAGGCAAAGGCAAGGTTGTCCTACATCAAATTCAAGTCCCTAGGCCTAAACTCAGAATTTATTACTGGCGTAACTTAGTTCAGGCCGCTAAGGTCTTATCGAATACTGAATTCTAGTTCTATTTTATCGGGTACCCAACGCGTTCGTCGGGATTTTTCATCGTATTATAGATACGGATATATTACTGGCAAAGAGCATTCTTGTGCGATTACCAGGCCACACATGACGAATCCTGCGGTCTTACCTTCATGTTTTTGAACATGGCATTCAGAGTTTTGTCGCGTTTGAGTGCGATCCGAGATTTTCTTATATAATAATTTTGTCGGCTGCCTGATTTAGCTGCTGGAACTAAGAGTTTCTTATAGACACTCCCGATAGGAGTTTTTGTTCTTCTTTATCAGGTGCACGTCAGCGCTCCTAATAGGAGTAACCCCCGAGGCTATGTTCGGATGTATGCATCAGGATATAGGCTCGAAAATCGTTTACTATACTTATGATGTCAATGTTTCCTCAAATATTTGTCGGGTGCGTGACCAGTGCTCCTGATAGGAGCAGCCCCCGAGGCTACAGTCAAAATATTTGTATTCGATTGTCTCAATCTTTTTCATGGAGGATTTTACTTCGACTCCAAATTTACTTTTCTTTGGGTTTGTAACCCCATCTAATGAGCTGCAATTTTATGAATTGTGTTGCTATGATGTCATTGATGACGAATTTTATGTTGTTGATTCCCAGAAGATACATCTTGATGAGACGTTTCGAATGTGGGACTGTGCAGCAGTAATGATGTCGCGTGGTGGCGTACTCAGCGGAGTTTTTAGACTGCACGTCCCCTTTTTTGCGTGAAGATCGAGGCGACGTGTGTTGTTCTCCCGTTTTTACCGTAGTAATAACTTCTTAAGATATTTTCCTTTACGGAATCTATTGACACATGCCACCATCATGTGTGTTTCTAACGGTTCGATATTATAGCGAACGGTCCAAGATATGTGCCCTTGCTCTTTATAAAGGGAAGGGGATTTATTTTACTTCTTTTTACCCCTTCCTCGCTAGCTCCATCCTCTTCTTTGCTCCCTTTCCTTGCTCTTGCTTCCTCACCTACTCCGGTTGTTCTTCCGCGTGTTAGTGTCGCTCCTCCACCACCATGGGAAAAAGAAGGGTGGGGACTTCTACCACGGCCGCTAAGGCCACCAGGAAGAGGGTTGTTGGATGGGCCCCTTCGAAGTGCTCTGTGCGGGAATTGCGCGAGGCGCGGAACTCCGGCCATCTGGAGGAGGGTGCCTTCAAGCTCCCTGGGGATGAAGCTGCTACAATCCCCAAATCAAGTTAGAGGGTAATGTTTCTTTCCTTTCTTTTTCGTGGCCTTTCTCTCCCTGTCCATGAATTCCTTCGTGGTCTCCTTTTTGTTTATGGCGTGCAAATTTATCAGCTCACGCCCAACTCTATCCTCCATGTTGCTTACTTTGTTACTCTTTGTGAATGCTTCCTCGGGATCCGTCCCTATTGGGGCCTATGGAAGTACTTCTTTTATGTTCGTCGGAATGCCACTGACACCATTGTCCATGACGTTCGTGGCGCCAATTTTTCTATCCACTCTGATGTAGACTATTTTGATTTTAAGATCACTGACTCTGTCCAAGGGTGGAAAACCAAGTGGTTTTACATCAAGGACCAGTCAGTCGAAGGTCAGTCTTTTGGCTTAGCCCCTTTGGCTCCAAGAAGCCTTGTTGCAAACTTGATTCTTGGGATCAGCATCCTACTCCCGAAGAAATGACAGAGATTGAACCCCTTCTTGCCTGTATTTCAAAATTGCGTCATGAGATTGGCAAGGAAATGTCAGGACTTCAAATTCTGGCATATCTCTTGCGGATATGCGTCCAGCCTCTTTAGGCCAGGCTTTCTGGTATGTGGACATATACCGGCAAGAAATACCGCACGAGGATTTCACGGGATGATCTTACCCTCAAGGCATATGAAAAAAGGGTTCGGAATTTTATGACCCTTACGAAGAAAAGCTCGGTTCCTTCTGATTGTTGATTGTTGCGTAGATACTTTTGGCAAGAAGAACCGCCTTCCCGAGGTAAATTCCTTGATTGTTTTCTCTTTGTTCATCTCTATTTTTTGTTCTTCTGCAATTGTATTCTTTTGTGATTTTTTAGTCTTCTATTTACGCAAGATTATGATCATCTATCCTGCCTTCCTCCTCTTCCTGAGAGAGGTGAGCTTACTCCCAATGTTTTTGCATCTGACGATCTCCCTATGACTGGGACTACTGCTAATGAGGAGATGGAGACGTCTACCGCAAAATCTTCATCGGGGATGCTGTCGCTTCCGTTGGCTCGTTCTGAAGATTTTCGCGTGGCGCCTGCTGGCGAGAAAAGGAAATGTCCTGACACCGCGGAGGGGACCATTGACTCGGATGACTCCACTGGTTCAAAGCCTTTGCGCGTCGTCCCAGTTTCATCCGTTCCGCTTTACGCAGAACATTTCTTTGTAAGTACTTACTACCTTTTATATGTCTCTGGATGAGCCTGCATTTTGATCATTGTGCGTTTAATTTGTAGTCATGACGGGGAAGGTCCTTCTTTGTCTCCTCCCGGTACATATGTTGCCCTTCCTCCTACAAAGTCTTTGCAGCTATCCACGGACCCAAAGGATTTGCATGCATCTCCTATGGGTCACATTATCTAGAAAGATGTTGCCACCTCACACAGACCACCGCTGTAGAAAAGAAGATAGTCAGCGGGTAAGGGCATGATGATATCTGAAAGCCCTGTCGAGGTGGATATGAAAGACGTAAGTGTATCCGTGTTTTTTTAATTTCACCATGGATCCTCCTTTACTTGTCTTTCCTAATGTATTTCTTCGTAGCTTGTGATGCGTGAGATGGTTGATATGACCTTTCACTTCATCAGGATCTATAATGAGGCCGAGGGTCTGAAAGGTATATTTTCATCTTTTTACGACTTTTGCACTTCCTCCCATTTTTCTGACCCTTTTTATTACTTTCTGATTTCTTCAGGCACTGCCAAAGAGTCTGAGGTCATCCAGGACAAGGCGATGAAGCATGTCGATGATCCAGAGGCCAAAATTTTGATTGCCGAGAAAGCTTTGGAGTAGGCCAAGCAGAAAGCCAGTGCTGATGCCGAAGAGAAGGCCAAACAAGCTGCCACCCAAGATGAAAGTCTTCGGAAGCGCTTGGAGACCCTCAATGCTTCCTTGACTCGTAGTTTGCTGTTGGCGAGGTAGAATTTTTGTTTTAGTCCCCATTGCTTATGTGTTCTTATCCCCCTTTTTTGGTATGTGTAGAATTGTCAGGCCAAATTTTTTTGCTGGATGAAGATAAGAAGGTTGATCCTTTATCGGATGTTGTTAGCACTTTGGAGGCTAACAGTGTTCATGTGCGCAACCTTCTTGTCCGCTCACACCGCGCCTTCAAGAGCCTGTATGCCAAAGTTTTTCCATCAAAGGAAGTACCTGCTCACTTGAACGACGTCGTCACTATTTTTGGTGCCGACCCTAGTCCACTTGTTGGCTACAGTGTGACTCATTTGAAGAGCGGTGCCGAAACTTTGAGCGGCGTTGAGTGGGAGAAGGTTAGCTCCTCTATCCTGGTCAACTCCAAAGGCTAAGCAGTTGATTTGAAGCCTTTCATTAAGAGGGCCAAGAAATATTCCCGGCTGCTCCTAGGTATAGGCTCAGGTCCGGAGAAATCAGCTGCTCCTTCTTCAACCGGTGCTCCTTCTTCTGCTGCTGCCCCTGTTATTCCCATATCTAGTGCTCCTTCTGCTAGTGCAACTCTGTCTTTGGATAAATAAGCTCCGTAGATTTTGTAGTGTTCCATATATCTTCTGCTGCTATTGTAATGAATATTTATTATATCCTGTTGCTCAATTCTTTCTTTTGATGAAAAGAAAAACTATGTATGTATGCATATGTGCTATTTTTTGTATGCTGAAGGCTTTTGTGTCTTTCGTATATCTTGCTAGATTTTCAGAGATTTGGTGGCTCATGCCGCACCTGTGCAATTATCGAATGCACTCCCATCCCCATATGGAACGGGTGCGACCGATACTGCCATGGTACGCACGATAGATCCGCGTTGTATGCCGAGAAAATTGAGTAGGTGAAGAAGATTGAAGGGAAACTTCAGGTTGTTCAATTGATGGTAGATGTTGCCTAGTCGAAAATGCGACAGGCCCTTGATCGTGAGGCATACTTCTTAGACGAAATTTCCGTGGCAAGTGAAAAGATGTTGTGTAAGTCCTTTTGCTTTTTCTTTCTGATGTCCCCTTTTTCGCGGGATGCTAACTTTTTTCTCTCTTTTTTTTGTTTTGTAGGCATTTAATTGTGCGGCAGGGAAGAAACCCAACGTTTGCACAACCGAATTCAAGCTCTTGTGTATGCTTCCCAAAATTCCAGGATGGACTTTTTGGATTGATCACCGCCGTGTTTATGCCGTGGCTCTACTTCAGGACCGTGTATCCGAGGTGGAGCAAGTTGTCGAGTGCTGTCATAGATCATTGGCCACCGTTTACAATGCCATGTTTCCTCGGGATCCCCAATCTCAGACTTCAGCTAATTTGATTGCGAAGTTTTGATAGGGTGAACGGATTCATCATTTTGTAAAGCTTCAACTTGTGGCGGGTGCCAAGCTTTCGCTTTTCTTGGGTGCATGCACATCGTCTGACGCTAGATTTTGACGTCATATCGTCGAGGTTGCCTTATCCTTCTGATGGTGGTCTTGTTAGTATGGCGCCTCACTATGCTGCTGCTCGTATACCCGCGATTAGGATTGTCTAGAGGTGCCTAGAGGCAGACGAGGAGTTTTTTATGAACTTTGCTATCTGACTATTTCTGCTCCTATTGTGTACTTTTGTACTTTTTAGGAGAAATACTGTATAGAGCTATTTTATACTTTTCGAAAAGGTCCTATGTTTATACGAGATTTTGATTTATGTTATATCCTTTTGTATGGGACCCAACGAGTTGATGTCCTTTGCATATTTGCCTTCATGTTCCTTAGAAATTTATGTCGAGAAGTACTTTGTTTATTCATTTGATAAGTATAAATGGATACATTGCATGGCCGTGTTCGCCTAGCCGTTGGCCTTATTGAATATAAGAGTAAAGAATTTTTCTAAAAAACTGCGGCTTCTGTCTTGAGGTGCTCCATCACGCCCCTTATTGGCTTGATGGGGGTTTCATCTTTTCGACTGGAGGCGCCGTGTCTGCACGGCGGACCAGAGAGAAAAGTATTTGGTTTACTGGGTCGCTTGTACTTGGAAAATCAATTCATACGCGTAGGCCCTCGCCTTTTTGGGGATGAGTATCGGGTTGGCTACCCATGTTGCTTTTGTTATCTTCGTGACACACCGTGTACTTGTGAGGTGAGGAGTTTGCTCTCCAATGGCCTTGATTTGTCGGGTGGGTTTTCCGTTGGCAGTTGTGCTTGATTTTGCTAGGTTCTCATGGAGTTCCTTTTGGGCTTTTCCCTTGATGACGTAGTTTCCTGTGACTTCCCAATTCTCACGGGGAAACCCAACGAGCGTGCCTTTCTATGCGGGACCGGAAGTGGAAACCAAATAGGTAGCTTTTGCGGGTGTGTGGTGTACCTGATTTTCTAGTGTTCGCTCGCTGTGGATGCGTCCTTCGTGTAGTAGTTCTTCATCCGCTATTTTCAGCTGGCCAAATTGCATCTCCATCCTGAAGGATTCTGATATTTTGTTGAATTCTCGATCACAGCTAACCGAGCGGATGAAACTTCCTTTTACTGTTATGACCCCATTGGGGGCTGGCATTTTTAGCACCAGGTATGCATAGTGGGGTACTGCCATGAATCTAGCGAAAGCTGGTCGTCCCAGGATCAGGTGGTACTGTGATGGCCAGTCCATGACTTTGAACTCCAGTTTTTGCGCCTGAAGTTGCTCCTCGATCCGAAGACCACGTCGGGGTGCAGTTTTCCCAGAGGAGTTTCGGCTTTGCCTAGAACTATTCCATGAAAAGTTGTATCTGTTGGTGCTAGATTCTCTAGGGACCAATTCATTACCCGTAGTGTTTTGGAATAGATGAGGTTGATGCTGCTTCCTGCATCCAAGAAAATCTTGCTCATGTCGAACCCACCGATTTGTGCCTCCACTATTAGCGCTGATTGACTAGGTCATGGGACCTGAAGTGGGTAGTTAGCTCTGTTGAAGGTTATTTCTTGTTCTGACCAATGAAGATGAAGGAGATATGCCTAGAGGCAAATAATAAATAGGTTTTTATTGTCATATCTCAATTAGTTTATAATAGTTTCACATTGTGCTATAACTGTGCCAAGTGGAAACATTGGTACATGTGTGGTATGAAACAACAAAGTCCCTAGTAGCCTCTATTCATACTAGTTCGTTGGTCATGAGGATGATCTGGGTTTCACGATCATGGGCATTTATGCCAATTGACAACGGGATCATATCATTGGAGAATGATGTGATTGGACATTCCTCGCAGGATTGCAACATGATGAAGTCATATAATTCATTGTTGCAACATCTATACCTAGACTCCTTTTCCTTAGACCGTGAGCTCATATTACTCACTGTTTCTCGAGGCTACTTAGACTGCATCAACCGTCATCTGGTAATACGGTGGCCATAAAGGTGTACATTGGGTATTCCGAAGGAATAGTAGATGACATGTGACTGCAAGACCGGGATTTGTTCACCCACATGACGGGTAAAGATACATACGACCGGCTTGGTGAGATTACATCTATAAATGTTGCAACATGTGACTCAGTCACGGGGATGTAATATCACGGTAACAAGAAAAACAGAACTTGTTGTGAACGAGATTGAACAAGGTATGTGATACCAATGATTGGATCTCGGACAAGTCGTATCAAGAAACAAAAGGAATCGGATGCTACATTTAGCGGTTCAAACGACATTGTCATCAAGAATGCATAGGGGTCACATGGATATCCCTGGTCCCTTTGTTGATCATTGATACAGATCATGTCTAGACCATTCCCGAGCCGTGAGAGGATACACTTAAGGGTACGATGAGAGCGATCATTCGTAAGACGGAATCACAGTAGAGAAATAGAAAGCCGTAATCGTTTCGTGGAGAAATCCGAAGCTATTTGGAGAAGGAATAAAGGACCATAATCATTCCGGGAATTCCGAAGTTGTTCGGAGGATATAGAAATGGGAACCGAAAGGTGTTTCGGGTTGAATCAGGTTTTGTAATATGTATTTACATATTAATTAGTGTAATTAATATTAAATATAATATTAAAATCCAATTTGAAGGGTTATTCTACTAATGGGCCAAACTTCCTAGTGAATAAAGGCCCATGAGGCAAAAACCGAAGGAGGGAAGGGCCAAGGCCCAGGCGCCTCAAGGGGCCCACCCGGCCAGCCTAGGGCTATGCGCAGGGTAGGGCCCACCCTTGGCCGGCCGGCCCATGGTGCCCTACGGGCCCATGCGCCTCCCCTCCTCTCCCTTGATTAGTCCCACATGGGAAACCCTAAGGGGAGGGCACACCCCCTCCCCCTATATAAAGGGGTGCCCATGGGTGGGATTGGACACACTAATTTTTGGAGAAGTCCTTTGGTTGACTTCCTCCTTTGGTTCATGGAATGGTTAATAAAACTGCCAACGGATGATGGGGGTTGTTCGCCCGCTTCCTCGTTGGTAAGCGAGGAGGAGGATGGATCTGTTAATTATACTATTATAACTGTTGTTCTTAATTCACGGACTTCCGTCTATCATTGGTTAGGCGGAAGGTTAGCGAGTATCTGTAAAATTGTTAGGTATTATATTTTGCTGCAATTGCGTCACCCCAGGTTGTGTCCCCTTTAGTGGCATAAAGACTTGCTGAGTACCCCTAGGGTCTCACACGATAAATTGTTTGATTCAGATGAACAGGTGTACCCGCAAGATGGATACTGGGTGGAAGAAACAGATGATGTTGGCAATGATCTTTCGGTGTAGAGATTCTGGGAACGGGGATCCGTGTGATCTGTGGGCGGGATGTGTTTATTTATGGGGCATCTTATGCCAATTTGTTTCTTATCCGTACTCGGATCTTGTTTTCCGCTTCCGCCTGATACTCTGATGTGTGATGTATGAGGAGCTATCCTAAATTATTATATCTATCTAGGACATTTGGATCTTGCCGTATGGCGTTGCAATATTTCTATTTCTTTTAGATGGAATGGCTCTGAGGACTGTTGTATGTGGCTTGCATACATACTCACTTGTGTATGTAGTTGATCCCTTCGCCTGCCGATTACGCCGCTCGTTCTTGTCCCGTTGTTTGAATGTGGTTAGGACGGCCGAAAGGTCTACCGTGAGTGGCCTTGGGCCCCGCCGTACTATTTTAACCACTTTCGTTCATCCAGGCATTAACTAAGAGCGTAATTCACCGAGGTAGTTACAATTGGTATCAGATCCATCCCGCCCTTCAGGGTCTCAGCCAAAATGGTCGTTGTCAGTCTAGCAAATATTTTGGTAGTTATGTATACTAGGGAAAAACAAACGTGAGAGTAGGGCTGCTTCCATTTTTCTTCTTACCCACCCACCCACCCTTTTTCTGGTAAGGAAGTGTAACATTTTCAATCCTCTTATTTAAATTCAAACTAGGATTCACGTGTTCTGGGTTCCATAGTACCATAGGTTGTGTTTGTGTTTGTGTGTATGTGTGTGTGTAAATTCCTTGTCTATCTGTTGCATCCAAATGTTATCACTATCTGCCTTTTGGTTATCAACTGTTGGTACATTCCCTACCGACAGTCCTTTGTAAACCAACGCGATCTATTCCGATTCGTTGTATACCGATGCGATTTATCTTACTCTTTGTTATCCGACGTTATCTTGTTGGGGTGTTCTTTTTCGTAGTTACCAATCTTTAGGTTCATCTTTAGAAGAAGTTGTTGGGATATGTGTTTTACTGATTCATGTGCGGAGTAATGATTTGAGTGCGGGATGGAGTCGCGACCATGCCACTAATTTTGTCATTTGCTTTTGTATATTGAACTAGTAGAGTTACTAATCTTGATTCGTAAGTGGTTTTACGCATATAGTGGTATTTTAATGCCGAAATTTGCGGAATTTTTTTCTTTGTTAGTTTGTATACCACACTCCTTGTTCAGTCGTGTGTGTTATGCTTAATATCTTCTAGTTGCCTTGAACTTTGTTGATATTTTAATATCATCTCAGTGAATTGCATTCTTTAATCTTGATTAATTCCATTTTGGTACTATTTTGGATTATTATCATTCTCCATTATAGTACTGACTTGTGTTTTATATCAATCACAGGATGGCACCACCACGCCGTTCTGAGGAGGATATCCCACCTGAACTTGGGGCCGCTTTGGCAAGTATTGCAAATGCTTTGGGCACTATGCAGCAGAACCAACAGCGATTCGAGGAAAGCGTGAGGAGGAATGAGTTTGCTCCACTACCTCCACCTCCCAAGCGAGGAGACATCAAGAGTTTTCTCAAGTTCAACCCACGTCAATTTGAGGTGTCTGATCAGCCACTTGATGCGGATGATTGGCTTCGTGAAGTGTCAAGGTTGCTGATGACTGCGGATGTTCCCGAGCAAGAATGGGTCAAGTGTGCTACTCACCTTCTGAAGGGATATGCAGCTCTCTGGTGGGAAAATTACCTCAAGGCAGATCTTTCTGGTTTTCAGCCTACTTGGGAGCGGTTCACTACTGCTTTCATCATGGAAAGGATGAAGGAAGTGTTTCTCAACCTCAAGTAGGGCACTGACAATGTCAACACCTACATCAGAAACTTCATGAACCTGTCTCGTTATGGTGGCGATGAGATCTCTGATGACAAGAAGAAGCAAAAGAGGTTTCGGCAAGGCCTCAATGCTTCCATCAAATATGCAATCACTCATGCAAGGCCAGCATCTTTCCTGGAACTTCAACACACAGCTCTGCAGGAAGAAGCAAGTAGGCAAGTGTTTGAGGAGTCAAAGAAACACAGCCGTGATACAGCAAGCTCTTCTGCTATGGCAGCTCCTTCTAAGCGCCGTGTCTGAGTTCCTAACACCCCACCGTCGCTCCCTGCTCCACCAAGACCTTCAAGCTACGCACCAAGGCCACCAAACTCCTTCACTGCGGCTCCCAGGGGCTACAACCACAACTACCTTGGAGCGCCTGGCGGAGTCCCTGGCTACGTTGCTCCACGTCCACCTGGTGCTTGCTATACTTGTGGAAACACTAGGCATCAGCACTGGAATTGTCCAATGAACAACAAAGCTCTTCCACCACCACCTCCAAGACCTGCGGCAAGTGCTCCTATGATTCGTGCACCTCCACCTCGGGATCTCAACATCAACACCAAGCCGGGGTCTACGGTTGCTCGTGCCAACTGTGTCAACGTCGCTCAAGCTGAGCATGCACCTGGAGTTGTCATGGGTATGCTTCCTGTTAACTCAGTTCCTGCACGAGTTTTGTTTGATTCTGGTGCTTCACATTCTTTCGTTTCTCACAAATTTGCAAATGAGCATGAGCTTGTTATAGACCAGCTGGATAAAAAGTTAATGGTTCTTTCTCCCGGGGCAAGATTGTTATCTACTAAGATCAGCCATGGCAACAAATTGAGATTGGTGGTTCTTCGTTTCCGGCTTCCTTAATTATTCTGGTCAATTCTGATATTGATGTTATCTTGGGCATGGATTGGTTGACAGCAAATGCAGCTGTGATTGATTGTGCTGAACGTTCAGTTTCTCTGAAAATTCCTGAAGGCCATATAGTCTATTCTCCAAGTCTGACTCCTGCAATTCAGCTTTATTCTTTGGCAGCTCTGAATGATGATGCTATGGAAGGTATTCAGAGTGTTCCTATAGTTTGTGAGTTTCCAGATGTTTTTCCTGAAGAGTTGCCAGGTATGCCTCCGGATCGTGAGGTTGAGTTTGTCATTGAACTTGAACCTGGCACCGCTCCTATCTCCAAGCGGCCTTATGAAATGGGTCCTGCTGAGTTGGCTGAACTTAAGCGTCAGCTGGATGAACAAGAGAAGTTGGGTTTCATTCAGCACAGTACTTCTTCTTGGGGTAGTCCAACCATCTTTGTGAAGAAGCGAGACAAGACTGATAGACTTTGTGTTGACTATCGGGCACTCAATGCTAAAACCATCAAGAATAAATATCCCCTTTCGCGGATTAATGATCTCTTCGATCAGCTAGCTAGAGCTGTGGTATTCTCTAAGCTTGATTTGAGAAGTGGTTATCATCAAATCAAGATTCGCAAGGAAGATGTTCCCAAAACAGCTTTCACCACCCGCTGTGGCCTGTATGAGTACACGGTCATGTCTTTCGGTCTCACCAATGCACCTGCCACCTTCTCGAGGCTTATGAACTCAGTTTTCATGGAGTATCTTGATAAGTTCGTTGTGGTCTATCTGGATGATATTCTATTCTATTCTATTATAAGTCAAAAGAAGAACATGAAGAACACCTTCGGTGTGTCCTAAACAAGCTTCGTGAGAACCGCCTGTATGCAAAGTTCTCCAAGTGTGAGTTTTGGCTGCCTCAAGTCACCTACCTTGGTCACGTCATCTCTGCCAAGGGCATTGCCGTCAACCCAGAAACTATTAAGACAATTATGGACTGGCTTCCACCCATTAATGTCAAAGAAGTCCGAAGTTTCCTTGGTTTGGCCAGTTACTGTCGGTGATTTGTTCAAAACTTCTCAAAGATTCCGAAGCCTCTTACCGATCTCCTCAAGAAAGGCAAGAAATATCTTTGGACTCCTGCATGTCAAGCAAGCTTTGAAACACTCAAAGAGAAGCTCACTTCCACACCAGTCTTAGTTCCTCCAGATACATGAAAGCCTTTCCAGATTTTCTGTGATGCTTCATTGCAAGGATTGGGTGCGGTCCTTATGCAAGAAAAACAAGTTGTTGCTTATGCCTCTCGTCAGTTGAAGACGCATGAGATCAACTATCCTACACATGACCTCGAACTCGCAGCAGTTGTCTTTGCTTTGAAAGTATGGAGGCATTACTTGCTTGGCAACCGTTGTGAGATCTTTTCTGATCACAAGAGTCTGAAGTATATCTTCACACAGCCTGATCTCAACCTTCGTTAGAGGAGGTGGATTGAAACAATCAATGATTTCGATTTGACCATCAACTACACCCCGGGCAAAGCTAATGTCATGGCAGATGCTCTCAGCCGAAAAGCTTATGTCAACAACCTCATGGTGGAAGAACAACAGCCTCTCTTGTGCGAGGAATTCCGCAAGCTCAACCTTGAAATTGTGGATCAAGGTTATCTTCTGAACCTTCTAGCAACACCTCTCTTGGAAGAAAAGGTCCGTTCCATTCAGCTTGGGGATCCTTACACTAAAAAGATTATCTCCAACATTCAACTTCCGAAGTACGAGTCGTTCCACGTGGATGACCAAGGCACTCTTTTCTTTGAACACCGGATGTTTGTTCCGAACTACCCGGGTTTAAGAGAGCAAGTTCTCAAGGAGGCGCATGATTTTGTTCTTTCTATCCACCCTGGCAGCACTAAGATGTACATGGACTTGAAAACACAATATTGGTGGCCTGGTTTGAAACGATATTGTGCCAAGTATGTCTCGGAGTGTGATGTCTGCCGCAGAGTTAAAGCTGTCCATCAGAAGCCTTCCGGTCTTCTACAGCCATTGAAGCCTCCGGAATGGAAATGGGAGAAAGTAGAGATGGACTTCATCACTGGTTTTCCAAGGTCGCGGAAGGGCAACAATGTAATCTTTGTTGTCATTGACAGGCTTTCCAAAGTAGCTCACTTCTTTCCAGTCAAGGAAACAATTTCTGCAATTCAGTTGGCTGAGCTCTATATCAACAGAATTGTCTCTCTGTATGGAGTTCCTCTTGAGATCAGTTCGGACCGTGGAAGCATCTTCACTTCCAAGTTCTGGGGAAGTTTCCAAAATGCTTTGGGAACAAAACTAAACTTCAGCACAGCTTACCACCCTCAGTCGCAAGGACAAGTTGAAAGGATCAATCAGATTCTGGAAGATATGCTCCGTGCTTGCGTTATCTCTTTCGGCATGAAGTGGGAAGAATGTCTTCCTTATGCTGAATTCTCTTACAACAACAGTTTCCAGAAAAGTCTAAAGATGGCACCATTTGAGGCTCTCTATGGTCGCAAATGCAGAACTCTGATTGGTTGGTCGGGCGCAGGTGAAAGAATATTGTTTGGCCCCGACATTGTAACTCAAGCGGAGGAGAAAGTTCACATCATTCTTGAAAACCTGAAGATTGCTCAAAGTCGCCAGAAGAGCAATTATGACAGAAAGCACACGGACATGGAGTATGTCCCGGGTGATCTCGTTTACCTTCGTGTCACTCCCATGAGAGGTACGCACCGCTTTGGTATCAAAGGAAAGCTGGCTCCTAGATACATCGGTCCCTTCAAAATTCGTGGAAGAAGAGGAGAAGTTGCTTATGATCTTGAGCTCCCTGAACAACTCAAAGTCCATGATGTTTTTCACATCTCTCAGCTCAAGAAGTGCTTAAAGGATCCCGGCAGGACCGTGGACCATGAACTCATCAATCTTTAAGAAGATCTGTCTTATCAAGAACACCCCACAAAAATTCTCGAAGTCGCAGAAAGAAGGACTCGCAACAAGTCCATCAAGTTCTGCAAGGTGCAGTGGTCGCACCATTCCATTGACGAAGAAACCTAGGAACGTGAAGATGAGCTCCGTGCCAAGTATCCTACCCTCTTTGAGTCTTCTTCTTCCTAGAATCTCGGGGCGAGATTCCTATTTAGTGGGGGAGAGTTGTAGCATCCCAATTGCCTAACAATTGTAATGCTACTTGTCCTAGTAAGATATTGGCTACTTCATATATATTATTATTGCATCATAATTATATCATGCTCATGTCATCATGCCACCTTGCATTTGAGCATCATATAAAACCCTTTTTCTTTTGGCTCTTCTCTCACATGCATTATTAATTGTATTTGCCTCTTGATATTGTATCTGGCTATTGATATATTGTTCTATGCCCAAGTTGAGTTGGGGGCATATGTTTTATTTCATTTCCTTCACCTTTCTTTCCCATCACTTTATAATTCCACCATCCTACTGGACCATGAGCTTGTTGTCTTTATTTCTGATTTCTCTAGCTCATGTGCAATAGGGTGGATCTAGTCCTTCAAAATTCCTTTGCTTGGCTTTATTCCATTTCTTGGAAATGCATAAGAATAATGCCATCATATTATTATTGTTGTCACAAAATAAATAATGGCATTAGTATTTTTGCATGGGCCATGCACAATTCTTCACCACCTTTCTCTCCTTTGGTTTTAATGGATCCTATCTTTGTGAAAACATCTCCTACCACTCCACCATCCTCATGGGCTCATATATAACTTTTCTTCTTAATTTTATTCTCCATGCATGAACCATATGAGGCATAATCCCTCATTTCCTTTCTTTTTCTTTTCTTGCTATTCTCTTCCACATCATCTCATGTTACTCCTAGCAATCATCATGTTCCCACTTGGGGGTGATCTTTTGCTCAAGCCTTAAAAATCTAAACCCTAAACAAACCTACACCTAGTTTTCTATTTCTAATTTCTTCCTAGCCCTAATTCTCTAAACCCTAACCCTAATACTCCTCCTCTTTACCTCTCTCTCTCACACCCCCTCTCTCTCTCTACCATGGGCACCACCTGGCCATCCTCTCCCTGGCCCACACCCAGCCACCCTAACCCTAGCCCATGCCCTACCCGAGCTCCATCTACCCTAGCCCGATCTACCCCCTCTTCTCTCTTTCTTTCTCTACCGCTAGGCTAGCCCCACCCTGGCCTCTCCCGTCCTCGGCCCCACTTGCAGCCTCCCTGCAGCCCCAGGTCCAGCCCCAGCCGGTCGAGCACGTGCTCGAGGAGAAAGGAGAGAAAAGGTGGCACCGAGGCCACCTTTATCTCTGCCGTGGCCCGCCTGCCTTCCTCCTCTCTCCCTCTCACTTTTCCTTCCTCCCCACGCCTCTCCTGCGTCCCCAGATCCGCCCCAGAGCCGCCCTCTTCTTCCCCTTCCTCCGCTCCGACCACAGCTCCTGCCGCCGGTCGCCGCCAACACCCACCGCGTCCCCGTCGATCCAGCCGTGCAGCTCGACCTGGAGGTGGCCTGGGAGCTCGAGGAGGTTCCTCTATGACGCCCTGTCCCCGTCAGCGCGAAGGAGGGAGTCCCAGCACCGCCAGGTCCTCGCCGTCCTCCGAAACCCTAGCCCGCCGGAGCGTCTGCGTCGTCGCCGAACCGCCGCGCTCCTCCCTGATCCGACCACACCAGGCAACCCGCGGTGAGTCCCTCGACCTCACTGACATGCCCCGCCTTGCCGTCGACGAGTAGCCCCGCCGTTCGTTTCGTCGAGCGCCCTCAGTGCGCGCCGCTCGCCGGCATCTGCAAGCCTTCCCGCGTCGCGCACACCCTATCTAGGCCCCAGCCCCTCATCTGCCAGCTCCCCTAGCCCGCCGCAGTGGCTCCGCCCCCTCAGCGCGCTCGCCCGCGTCCCAGGATCGAGTCCCCGCTCCGCGCTGCGCGCCCGATTTGCCGTCAGAACGTGGAGAAGAAAAACAGTAACTCGGGCTGTGGTCGATTTGCAAAAAGCCCCCCACCTTTTTGATTCCTGTAACCCGCGCTCCTAGAGGTCCCACTTGCCAGCCACCCTGGTCATCTTGCAGAAAACCCCTCAGCCTTTCTCAGCCGCAACCCGCGCTCCAGCCCCAGCCCCACCTGTCAGCCCCTGTGTCCCTCGCCGCTGACACGCGGGCCTGCGCCAGTTGGCCCACCCCGCAGTCACAGTGGCTAGCCCGAGACGCGGTGACAAAAGGATTTCCCCGCGCGTGGTCCAGTCAGCACCAAGGCCCACCCGTCAGTGACTGGGGTTGTTTTCGCCTGAGTAACAAAAGTTTTCCCTGAGTCTGTTTTAAATTAAAATCTTTTCCAAATTGTTTTAAATTCAAATTCTTTTCAGATTCAAATAATTTTAAAAATACAAATCCAAACAATACATATAATATATGTTTTGGAATCATAAAAATGTGAGGAATTCAAATATGCCATTCAAAATAATGTTTGAACACTTTAAAATTTCGAGATGATTAAAATTACAATAAAATGCCCTTTTCCTTATTTAATTAATAACTTTTGTTTTATAATTCCAAATCTGACAGATAATATGTCTAAATCGATCAGCGCGACGAGCCCGTTCTATCTATGCAGTCCTTGTTCTGAATTGAAGCATGCATCATGTCAACATTCAACATCTGAACTGTTTATGACAATAGAACTTGGGTAAATAAATAAATTGCTTTATTTCTTGTATCTACACCTCACCTTTGCCATGCTACTTTAATGCCATGCAAATTGTGCATCATTCATCGTGGCATGCCTGTTTGCTTGTCGCATCTTAATTCATATGCTTGTGCACTTTATTTATGTTGGCCCTTGTTTGTTTGGTTCTTCTTCGAATAGACGCCCAGCAGGAGAATTACCAGGAATCCCAGGAGTATTACCCAGATCCATCTCTCGCTTCAACTGAGCTGCCAGGCAAGCACTACCACATGCTTGCATACATACAGTACCTATTGCCTCTATCTTATTCTTGCATCATTGAGTCGCGATTGCATTAAATTGAATCCCAAGTACTGCATAGTCTTTACTTTTAAACCACACCAAGCTTGTTCCGGTCCCATGAGCCATTACTATAGGAGTTGTTTGAGCCATGCGAGTCATAGAAAAGCATGAGTAGGGTATGTGAGTGTCTGATGGATAATGAGGTACCTAAACAACATAACCTGAGTAGTAATGGGATAACTAATGAAAGAGGCACCGGTGAGCAATATCTGCTATTTGGTTTTTCATGCTCACTTGTGTCCCGTAGGACCCCGAGTACTTGATTCCTGTTCCTTGACTATTCACACTATCCACATCCGGGAGGCCTTATGGACCCTCCTGAGTCAGAGCTTGATTCATTCTTATTTCTTGGGGCCACAAGTAGTTTGGGGCTTTATTACTATCATGTACTTATGCCATGTTACTGCTTTATTTAAGATTGTACGAGGAGCACCTGTACTGTTTTGGATCGTGGAATGTTTTCGCGGTATCGACAAGACCAGTCACATTTTCGGGTTCCCAGTCGTTTACAGCCATTGACACAAACCTTGGGTCCGTCTCGGAGCCGGCCAACTTCGTTGCGGGTAGCTTAATGGGGTGCCCCCCTGAAATATTTCTGAATCCTATGATTGCTTTGTCGTGAATGCATCGTTGGGTTTTGATTTGGTTTTTCCGAGGTTGATCGAGTGTGTGTTTCTATTCGTGCACCCCTGCAGTGTAAATCTTTCTGAAAGCCGTGTCCACGGTTATGGACGACTTGGAGCACAGTTTCTCGATCATAGACAAGTATAACTAAAGTACCACTTTTAAATTGATTAAGTACTTGACTAGTAAATAGTGCAATACTCATGGAATGGTTAATAAAACTGCCAACGGATGATGGGGGTTGTTCGCCCGCTTCCTCGTTGGTAAGCGAGGAGGAGGATGGATCTATTAATTATACTGTTATAACTGTTGTTCTTAATTCATGGACTTCCGTCTATCATTGGTTAGGCGGAAGGTTAGCGAGTATCTGTAGAATTGTTAGGTATTATCTTTTGTTGCAATTGCGCCACCCCAGGTTGTGTCCCCTTTAGTGGCATAAAGACTTGCTGAGTACCCCTAGGGTCTCACACGATAAATTGTTTGATTCAGATGAACAGGTGTACCCGCAAGATGGATACTGGGTGGAAGAAACAGATGATGTTGGCAATGATCTTTCGGTGTAGAGATTCTGGGAACGGGGATCCGTGTGATCTGTGGGCGGGATGTGTTTATTTATGGGGCATCTTATGCCAATTTGTTTCTTATCCGTACTCGGATCTTGTTTTCCGCTTCCGCCTGATACTCTAATGTGTGATGTATGAGGAGCTATCCTAAATTATTATATCTATCTAGGACATTTGGATCTTGCCGTATGGCGTTGCAATATTTCTATTTCTTTTAGATGGAATGGCTCTGAGGACTGTTGTATGTGGCTTGCATACATACTCACTTGTGTATGTAGTTGATCCCTTCGCCTGCCGATTACGCCGCTCGTTCTTGTCCCGTTGTTTGAATGTGGTTAGGACGGCCGAAAGGTCTACCGTGAGTGGCCCTGGGCCCCGCCATACTATTTTAACCACTTTCGTTCATCCAGGCATTATCTAAGAGCGTAATTCACTGAGGTAGTTACAGATTAGTCCCACATGGGAAACCCAAAGGGGGGACACACCCCCTCCCCCTATATAAAGGGGTGCCCATGGGTGGGATTGGACACACCAATTTTTGGATAAGTCCTTTGGTTGACATCCTTCTTCCCTCTCTCTATCTCTTGTGACCATGGCCCCATGTCTGGGTTGTGCGAACAAGGCACACCTGCAGTACGCCATTGCACTGTAGGGATTCCTAGCCAGATATCAACTTCCACACTCCCGGCGGGATCAGGGAGCCGGAGGTCTCATCGTGCACCAGATGTGTACAAAGACACGCGTCGCAACACTTGGGGCGCTTAAATGTTGTGAGCTGGAGCTGCTGCACGATGAAGATGAAGAAAGAGCAAGGGGTGTGATGACCCACAAGTATAGGGGGTGTATCGCAGTATTTTCGATAAGTAAGAGTGTCGAACCCAACGTGGAGCGGAAGGTGTTGGCTAGTGGTATGGATCAGGAATTCTCTGCAAATACTCAGCAAACGGAATTTTAGGGGTTTTCGATAAAGCAAGCAAACAAAGTGCGAGTAAATAAAAGACAGTAGGAATAGATGCAGCAAGTGGCCCAATCCTTTATGTAGCAAAGGACAAGCCGGTTGTATTACTTAAGATGACCAAACGTTCTCGAGGACACATGGGGAGACTGTCAAGTGCTTTCGCTTCATATAGTTGATTAATCATCTTTAGCTTGCTAAGTGTTGTGTGGGTGAACCTGTGCTAATGTACCGACCTTCCTAGGACTAATACATACTTGTGATTATACCCCTTGTAAACATCCGTAAGTATAAGAAAGCAATTAAGGTAGAAACCTAACCACAACTTTAAACTCTAAGACCCTTACGTCCCTTGTGCAATGGTTTCCTAACGGGGGTTCAGGTTTCTGTCACTCTGGCAACCCCTAGGATTAGTAGCCAAATACACAATGCATTCACCTAGGCCCATATAGGTGAAGTGTCATGTAGTCGACGTTCACATGACACCACTAGAAGAAGTACACCACACCTTAAATATCAAACTATTGAATCTTTCTCAACACAATTCCACTACTAACAACATGACTTCTCCCATGTCCTCAAGAACAAAACGAACTACTCACAAGATATCATATGGATCATGATCAGAGATGGAATAATGATGTATAACAATCTGAACATAAACAATAATTCAATGGTTCACTCAATAGCATCAACTACAAAGAGTAATCAACACCGGGAAAGTTTTCCCTATGAACTATGCAAGATTCAACACAACTGTTACAGCAATATGGAGATGGTGATTAGGGTGCTGATGGTGGTAATGATGAGGATGATGATCCCGATGAAGTCCAGCTTGATGATGGTGCTGATGGCGACGATCTCCCCTCTCCGGGAAGGAATTCCCCCTGTAGAAATCTGTCTGCCGGAGAGATCTTTCTCTCTCGGTGTTTTCCGCCCCGCAGAGGCGGCGTAATCTTTCTGTGGTCGCTCCCCGAGTCTTAGGGTTTCGGGAGGATAATATACGCCAGAGGGGAGTGCCAGGGGTGGACCAGGGCGGCCACACCACCTGGTGGCGCGGCCTAGGCTGGCCCGCGCCAGGGGGTGGTGTGGGCCCCCTATGGCCCATCTCCAGCCCCCTTATGGCTTCCTTCGTCTTCTGGAAAAATAGGATTTTCTGTATATTTTCCTGGATTTTCTGATCTTCGCGAATTTTGCCTCCAAACAGCACCTTTTCCATCAGAATCCTGACTGCAGCGGTCCATGCTCCAAAAGTCATCAACCATGCAAAAACAGATGAAATAACATAAGTATCAGCTCTCAGTACGAAATATATCAATGAATAACAGTGAATTATGACATAGAATAGTGATGCAAAATGGACATATCAACTCCTCCCAAGCTTAGACTTCGCTTGTCCCCAAGTGAAACTGAGCTCAATAAACATGGCCTCAAGTTTATGGAGTGAAGAGTCGATAAAAGAATACTGACAAGAAGCATCACATTCATCAAATACATAGATCATAATAGAAGACAACTCACTATTATATAACTCAACTTGCAATGATTAAAGGAAACACAATAAAGATACATAAAGTGAATCATAATTGGTAATGGCAAACTTAGCTCTTGGTCGAAGAATAGTTGATAATTTGCTGGAGTTCACAAATAACTGGTTTTCAAAGATAGCTTTCAAAGTAGTAAACATCAAGATAAGAGCAATGTCCAAAACAAGTAACATAAGAAACATGATTGAATAAATCATCATATGAATGAATGAAACACAACAACTCAAAATACATGCTGAGATGGAAGGGAGTAGGTTTACTGACTCAACTAAGAAGTAAAAAGAAAGGCCCTTCGCAGAGGGAAGCAGGGATTGCAAGTCTCATAAAGAGCTCCCAAAAATTATGATACTTACTAGCTTTCAGCTCTCATTGCCCCTATCATAGGCATCTTTTGGTTATTAAGGTTAAAGTGACACAACTAAAAGGATATGCTTGACACGTTATAAATTGAAGTCCCATGCCCCTTACTTATGAGCATGCTACTCAACTTCAGTCACGAGTAAGCTCTTGCCATTGTAAATACTTGTGTATCATTGAGAATCGCCAACGGGGTACCCCTTGCACATGACACAGGAGCTATCCCATAATCAAAATGACAAGGCAAGCAGACAGTGAGCATCTCAATGATCTTTTTATTTGCTATTTGCATAGGTTTTTATTGAGGATGCTTCATACAATGCTCACTATAGTTATGCTGCAAGTTTCCACCATGATTTGGCATGGCTTAGGCTAGCGTCCTAGGCGTTTCTCTAACACACATATAAACTCCATGATCTTACAGGTTCCACTTTTATTTCACACCGCCGGGATCCATAAGCAAAAGAACATGATATCAACTAGGTACAAAGTACCAATGCAATGTTGAAAGCGTTCCCCATGATACATGGTTCTGCTAACTTCAACTCATAAAGTGCAAGCATATACGCAACAAAGAAGGACCCAATGGTTCAAGTTATTAAATGCAAGAAAATTAAAGTGTGCCATCAAGTTTGTGAGATCTTTAATCACTAATTTCACATAATAAGTTTAATTTGGGAGGTAGATAAAACAAAAATTTACTTGGAATAGCAATAATGCTAATAGGTAGGTATGGTGGACACAAATGGCATGGGTTTTGGTTTAAAGGAGTGGATGCACGAGAAGAATTCCCTCTCAGTACAGGTTTTTGGCTAGCAAGGCTGGGTAGCAAGTACATGAGTTGAAGGAAACAAACAAACATACAAGTGATAAAAACAAACATGCAATCTTCCTTGGAAGCACAAAAGATCTTAACTAGAGAATACTAGACTTATGAGCAAATCAGGAAAGAAAGATGATGAAATTATTTTTCTTTAGAGTACTTCTGTCTTTTTCATTCAACTCTCAAAAATAGTGTTGTTACTGACCGAGCCAGGTTTGCCAAAACCAACTAAATTAACTCAATGATCCCAAAGTGATACCAATACTAACAACAAGATCAATCATATAACCACAAATTGAAAAATAATATAAGATATGCAAAAGAGTAAATGATAGAACTTCTCATTAATATTCCATAACGGCAACTCACACCAAGGGATACGTATCTGACGAGATAGGAGACACTTCCATAATGCAAACCATCCTACACAATAACTTCTCTATTCATGATATGACTCTACTAATAAGGTAAAGAGATAGAAGATAGTGATGTGATACCGCGGCACTCCCCCAAGCTTGGAACAAACCAAGGGGATGCCAAACCTGATGACGAATTACTCCTTAGGTGGTGGTGGTATCCTCTCATCTTCGTCCGACTTCCAAGGTAAGGGCTTCCCATCAACAAAGGACATCGAGGTCTCCAGCATCCTGAAACTTGCAGCAGCACTTATGCGTTTAAACCTAACCTCATACTCACAGTTTTGATTTTGAACATCGTAGAGCTGTGCTTGCAGTTCGTTGGTTGTTTGGTGGAGTGAGAGGACTTCATCCTTGAGCTCAACAGTCTTCTCTTGGTGCCCGGCGATGAGTTCGGAACAAATCTTATGGATGATATCCACTTCGCGTTCCGCCATCTTCTTGTACCTAAAGACTTCTTGCTCCAGTGCTTCCATCCTGTCCTCCAGACTTCCTTCACCTTTAGGGCCTTGAACCTCTTTTATCCGTACCTCCCCATCTTCAAACAACAACTCCTTGGGATGAATCTTCAACTCTCTCATGTATGGGTTGATGATATCTTCTAAGGAATCCCCCTTGGATGCTCCATAGGAAGACATTGTGGCTCCAAATCTGGGACTCTACCTTGCAGAAATAGATTGAAACAAAAACACGATGAAAACACGATATACGAACCTCGGGGGCTCCGGGGGATTATATATTACAAAGTTTCAGAACAAAAGGAAGGTACTGGGAGAAAACGAGTCGGAGGTGGAGTCCGGGGTGGACTCACCACCTAGTGGCACGGCTAGGGGAGGGCCCGCGCCACAGGGTGGTGTGAGCCACCCTGGCTCCGTTTCCGTCCCTTTTTCGCTTCATAACTTCCCTTATTGCCTAAAAACTGCAAAAATATAGTTGGATTGTATTTTCGCGGAACTTTTCTTACTAGAACTGATACCTATTTAGAAGCGGACTCTGCAGGTCTCTGATTTTGGTCCTTGATAAATCTTTCCGGAGTTATAACTTGAAAGGCATCAACATCTTCATTGTAAGAATCTCTAGCAATATAGTGCTTGAGTCGCTGCCCATTCACTACTTGTGTAGTATCATCTTTTAAAGAAGAAATTTTTATTGCTCCTGAACGGTATACTTCTTCAATAATGAAAGGTCCTTCCCATTTTGACAGTAGATTTCCTGCAAAAAACCTGAGACGAGACCTATCAATAGAACTTTCTCACCAACATGAAATTCTCTCTTAAGTATTCGCTTGTCATGCCATCTTTTAACTTTTTCCTTAAAGAGCCTAGCATTTTCATAGGCTTCACTCCTCCATTCATCTAAAGAACTTAAATCAAATAATGTTTTCTCACCAGCGAGCTTACAATCTCTATTTAGTTCTTTAACTGCCTAGTAAGCTTTGTGTTCTAATTCTAAGGGTAGGTGACAAGCTTTCCCATAAACCATTTTATAAGGAGACTTCCCCATAGGATTTTTGTAAGCAGTTCTATAAGCCCATAAAGCATCATTCAACTTTTTTTCCTAGTTTTTTCTAGATCTATTAACAGTCTTTTGCAAGATGGATTTAATTTCTCTATTTGATAACTCTACTTGCCCGCTAGTTTGGGGGTGATAAGCTGAAGCAATTCTATGATTAACATCATATTTAGCAAGGGTCTTTCTAAAACCACCATGAATGAAATGAGAACTCCCATCAGTCATGAGATACCTAGGCACTCCAAACCTAGGAAAGATAACATCCTTAAGCATTTTTAGATAAGTCTCCCCGTCAGCACTCTTTGTAGGAATGGCTTCACCCACTTAGTAACATAATCAACGGCAACAAGAATATGAGTGTAACCTTTCGAAGGAGGGAAAGGACCCATAAAGTCAAATCCCCAGCAATCAAAGGGTTCAATAACTAGAGAGTAGTTCATAGGCATTTCATTGCATCTAGAGATATTACCAACACGCTGACATTCATCACAAGATAAAACAAATTTTCTTGCATCTTTAAAAAGGGTAGGCTAGTAGAAACCTGATCGTAGCACCTTTTGCACAGTTCTATCTCCTGCATGATGTCCTCCATAAGCACTACCATGACATTTATGCAATATCTCCTTTTGTTCATATTATGGAACACATCTTCGCATAATACCATCCACTCCTTCTTTGTATAAGTGTGGGTCATCCCAAAAATAATGCCTCAAATCATAGAAGAACTTCCTTCTTTGCTGAGCTGTAAAAGTTGGAGGCAAATACTTGGAGACAATAAAGTTAGCATAATCAGCGTACCAAGGGCTCCCTCGCGAACTTACCCCTACTGCAGCTAACTATTCATTTGGGAAACTATCATTAATAGGCATAGGGTCAAATGAGATGTTTTCCAATCGGGATAAATTATCAGCTACAGGATTTTCAGCACCCTTCCTATCTACTATATGTAGATCAAACTCTTGTAAAAGAAGCACCCATCTAATAAGCCTAGGCTTAGCATCCTTCTTCGTCATAAGGTATTTAGTAGCAGCATGATCAGTATGAATGGTGACTTTTGAGTCTACAATATAGGGCCTAAACTTATCACAAGCAAAAACAACAGCTAGAAATTCCTTTTTAGTTGTAGCATAATTCCTTTGAGCAGCGTCTAGAGTCTTACTAGCATAATGGATAACGTTTAACTTTTTATCAATTCGTTGCCCAAGGACAGCACCTACAGCAAAATCACTAGCATCACACATTATTTCAAAGTGTAAACTCCAATCAGGTGGTTGAACAATAGGGGCTATAGTTAAAGCCTTCTTAAGAGTTTCAAAAGCTTCCTTACAATCATCATCCAAAACAAAGGGTACATCTTTTTGAAGAAGATTAGTGAGGGGTTTTGATATCCTAGAAAAGTCTTTAATAAACCTTCTATAGAAACCAGCATAACCAAGGATACTACGAATACCTTTGATGTCTCTTTGACATGGCATCTTCTCAATTGCCTCAACCTTAGCTCTATCAACTTCTATGCCTCTTTCAGAAACTTTATGCCCGAGGACAATCCCTTCATTAATAATGAAGTGGCATTTCTCCCAATTAAGAACAAGATTAGTTTCTTCACATCTCTGCAAAACTTTATCAAGGTTGTGTAGACAATTATCAAAAGAAGTTCCATAGACAGAAAAGTCATCCATGAACACTTCTACAATTTCCTCACAAAAACCATGAAAGATAGCAGATATGCACCTTTGAAAAGTAGCAGGAGCATTACATAAACCAAAAGGCATACGTCTATAAGCATAAGTTCCGTAAGGGCAAGTAAAAGTAGTTTTTTCTTGATCTTGTTGTTTAACAGCAATTTGAGAGAAACTAGAATAACCATCAAGAAAACAAAAATGGGTCTTTTTAGACAACCTTTCCAATATTTGATCAATAAAAGGAAGCGGGTAGTGATCTTTCTTAGTAACTTTATTGACTTTTCTAAAATCAATGCACATCCTGTAGCCTACTACTATTATTTGAGGAATAAGCTCATCATTATCATTAGGAACAACGGTAATACCTCCTTTTTTAGGAACACAATGAACAGGACTAACCCATTCACTATCAGCAATAGGGTAGATAATACCAGCATCAAGGAGTTTCAATACCTCATTCCTTACAACTTCCTTCATCCTAGGATTTAAACGTCGTTGGTGCTCTACAACCGGCTTTGCATCTGGTTCTATGTTGATAGAATGCTGACATATAGTAGGTGAAATCCCTTTTAAATCATCCAGAGTATAGCCCATAGCTCCTCGGTGTTTCCTCAGAACCTCCAATAGCCTTTCTTCTTCTTTTCCTGAAAGTTTAGCGCTAATAATAACATGATATATCTTTTTATCATCAATATAAGCATATTTAAGATCATCAGGGAGAGGTTTTAGATCGAAAACCGCATCCTTTTTAGGTGGCAACGTGGTACCCAAGTCTTCTACATGCAAGTTATGCTTGAGCATCTTAGGCTGATCACGGAGAATCTTGTCAATCTCATTCCTTTCTTCCATGAAGATTTCACTTTCATGATCTTCCATAAATTGCTGCAAAGCATTGTTAGGAGCAAGAGAAATAGAAGCAAGTTGCTCAACTCTAAAATTCTCATTATGGGTTTCCTCTTCACAAGGTTCCTTAGCGAATTTCGAGAAATTAAACTCATAAGATTCCCCAGCAAACTTAGTCAAGATTTTCTCCCTTTTGCAATCTATAATAGCTCCACAAGTACTCAAGAAAGGTCTTCGAAAAATAATAGGATAAGTTTTACTAGCAGCTAAACCGAGTACTAGAAAATCAGCAGGGTACTTAATCTTGCCACAAAGAACTTCCACATCTCGTACAGTACCAATTGGAGAGATGGTCTCTCTATTAGCAAGGTGAATAACCACATAGATCTCTTCCAATTCGCAGGGACTGATTTCATGCATAATTTCTCTGTAAAGCTCATAAGGAATAGCACTAGAACTTGCACCAATATCACATAAACCATAATAGCAATGATCACCAATTCTAATAGAAAGCACAGGAACGCTAGCTTTTTTAGTTCTATTAGGATGTGAAACAATATTAGAAGCATCCTCACAAAAGACTATGTGTCCATCTTCTATGCTTTTAGTGACAAGGTCTTTTACAATTGCTACCACATGTTCAACGTTTATTTGTTCATCAGGTTTTACAGTTCTTTTTTCAGTTTTGGTGATTACATTAGTTATCATAGGATGATCCTTTACCTTTTCTGGGAAGGGAATCTTCTCGATATAAGGTTCAGGTAAGATAGGATCAATAATGCAATACTCAGCACTCCTAGTAGGAACATAGTCAGCAATATCTTTGTAAGGTGCATGGTATTTATTCCATCCCCTTTTTGGAATTCCAATATAAGAAGCAAAAGCTCTAAAGCAATTCGTAATAACTTGCAAATCAAAACCATAAGCATTACTAATATTTTGAAAGTCATCAGTTCCCATAAAAGATTCAATGCATTCATAATCATAATTTATACCTGACTTTCTACCTTTGTCATTCTCCCAAGCTTCATCATTATCTTGAATACGGTCCAGAAGATCCCATTTAGCTTCTTCATCCATGCGAGTGAATGATCCAGCACAAGAAGCGTCCAATAAATCCTTGTCATGTAGAGGGAGCCTTGCATAAAAGTTATTGATAATAATATTGTTGGGGAGCTCATGAATGGGACATTTGAGCATTAGTAACTTCAATCTCCCCCAAGCTTGAGTTGTACTCTCTCCATCAAGAGGCCAAAAGTTGTATATTTGATTCCGATCTTTATGAATCTCACTAGGAGGATAAAACTTTGAATAAAAGAGAGGCACTATTTCCTCCCATTCCAGAGCTTGACCATTCTTCAGCAGCTTATACCATTCCTGAGATCTTCCTTTCAGTGATAATGAGAATAACGTCTTCTTAACTTGATCTGTAGTAATACCTGCACACTTGAACAACCCGCATAATTCGTGTATAAAGAGTAAATGATCATCGGGATGGACAGTTCCATCCCCAACATAGTAGTTATCTATAACACGATCAATAATTCTTGTAGGTATTTTAAAAACATCATTCTCAGTAGGTGGTGGCTTATCTACTACCATAGCAGTGGTAGTAGCATTACCAAATAAGAAACTCAGCCAATTATCCATCACGAAAATAAAGCAACTAACAGAAGTAAACAATACTCACAGTAAAAGTTTCCTTTACCAGTTCCACTCTCCAATAGCGCTTCACTCCCCGGCAACGGCGCCAGAAAATAGTCTTGATGACCCACAAGTATAGGGGGTGTAGCGCAGTATTTTCAATAAGTAAGAGTGTCGAACCCAATGAGGAGCAGAAGGTGTTGGCTAGTGGTATGGATCAGGAATTCTCTGCAAATACTCAGCAAACGGATTTTTAGGGGTTTTCGATAAAGCAAGCAAACAAAGTGTGAGTAAATAAAAGATAGTAGGAATAAATGCAGCAAGTGGCCCAATCCTTTATGCAGCAAAGGACAATCCGGTTGTATTACTTAAGATGACCAAACGTTCTCGAGGACACATGGGAAGACTGTCAAGTGCTTTCGCTTCATATAGTTGATTAATCTTCTTTAGCTTGCTAAGTGTTGTGTGGGTGAACCTGTGCTAATGTACCGACCTTCCTAGGACTAATACATACTTGTGATTATACCCCTTGCAAACATCCGTAAGTATAAGAAAGCAATTAAGGTAGAAACCTAACCACATCTTTAAACTCTAAGACCCTTACGTCCCTTGTGCAATGGTTTCCTAACAGGGGTTCAGGTTTCTGTCACTCCGGCAATCCCTACGATTAGTAGCCAAATACACAATGCATTCCCCTAGGCCCATATAGGTGAAGTGCCATGTAGTCGACGTTCACATGACACCACTAGAAGAAGTACACCACAACTTAAATATCAAACTATTGAATCTTTCTCAACACAATTCCACTACTAACAACATGACTTCTCCCATGTCCTCAAGAACAAAACGAACTACTCACAAGACATCATATGGATCATGATCAGAGATGGAATAATGATGTATAACAATATGAACATAAACAATAATTCAATGGTTCACTCAATAGCATCAACTATAAAGAGTAATCAACACCGGGAAAGTTTCCCCTATGAACTATGCAAGATTCAACACAATTGTTACAGCAATATGGAGATGGTGATGAGGGTGCTGATGGTGATGATGGTGGTAATGATGAGGATGATAATCCCGATGAAGTCCAGCTTGATGATGGTGCTGATGGCGACGATCTCCCCTCTCCGGGAAGGAATTCCCCTGGCAGAAATCTGTCTGCCGGAGAGATCTTTCTATCTCAGTGTTTTCCGCCCCGCAGAGGCGGCAGAATCTTTCTGTGGTCGCTCCCCGAGTCTTAGGGTTTCGGGAGGATAATATACGCCAGAGGAGAGTGCCAGGGGTGGACCAGGGCGGCCACACCACCTGGTGGCGCGACCTAGGCTAGCCCGCGCCAGGGGGTGGTGTGGGCCCCCTGTGGCCCATCTCCACCCCCTTCTGGCTTCCTTCGTCTTCTGGAAAAATAGGATTTTCTGTATATTTTCCCGGATTTTCTGATCTTCGCGAATTTTGCCTCCAAACGGCACCTTTTCCATCAGAATCCTGACTGCAGCAGTCCATGCTCCAAAAGTCATCAACCATACAAAAACAGATGAAATAACATAAGTATCACCTCTCAGTATGAAATATATCAATGAATAACAGTGAATTATGACATAGAATAGTGATGCCAAATGGACGTATCAGGGTGACCTGCGAGGAGCTGCGTGGCCTTGAGGTCGGCTACGAGTACGACTACATCAACCACGTTCCCCGCGGAACTCTAACCACGTACAGTCTACAGGGGTATGTATTCTATACGCATTGACCATTACCGCATTATTACATAGATAGATCCTAGGCAGTTTTGGGGTTCCATCATAGGAAATTTTTTGTTTTCTACTGCGGATCCCCTTCAGAAGATACTCCGGTGTAGGGAAGGTGTTGTTTCCGCCATGTTCACTTGTCTGGTGATCAGTTTCTATGTTCTATTAGAGGTTCATCCCTTTTGGATCATTGACATTGCTCCTTTTGATCTAGGGTACTCGTCTTCTTAGTTTGTTGCATTTTGTAGTTGTCCCGCTGACGGATGCCCTAGTGGTGGTGGTGCACCGATAACAAAAGCGCCAGGTGTAGTAGCATAGCCTCGGTTTGCTGCTTCTGTTGCCCTTGCATTTTTAAGAATGTTCGACAATCCTTTAGGAGGTGATTGGAGCGTATTTTACCTGTCGAGTCGACGTAGAAGTGCATATTGCATGGTCCTTCCAACATTTGTCATACTGACATAGGTGGGTCTCGACTTTTTGGTTGATACCGTTGTTGTCGCTGGCTTCCACCGGCGTCGTCCCTGCTACTGCAGTACCTATTGTTGTAATCATCGCTTCGTCGGTTGTCCCCTCCAGAGAAACTGGCTGCAACATAACTTGGTGTGCTATACCCATCATTGTTTTGTCACCTTCTATCATTATTGCGCCTACCCCTGTCTTCTTCGGGTGAGCAGGCTCTTTTGTTGTGTAATGCATCTTCTCCATCGGCCCAACGATTGGCTATGTCCATCAACTGCGAAATTGTCCTTGGTTTGATTCACCCTAGTTCTTCAATGAATTGTTACCGACGAACTCCATCATTGAATACATCGATTTCTCTTTCATCGGATATGGTGTCGGCCGAATTTTTGATAATGTTCTACCACTAGATGAAAGATCATATTGACTCTCCTAGTTTTTGCTTACAAGCTCGCAATTGTTCCAAAGATGCGGGTCGCTTGAAAGTGGATTGGAAATTTCTGATAAATCTGCCCTCAAGGTCGTTCCAACTGCCGATGGAATCTTTGGGCAGTTGTCTTAACCAAGAACATTTTCCGTTGGCTAAATGCAGCTGTAAGGTTTGCATGGTGGTAGCCTTGGAGCCGCCTTGTAGCTTGACTATTACCAGGTAATCTATGAAGCAAGCTTTGGGTTCTTGGAGGCCATCGTATTTCTGACGATCTTGAGGTAATTTGCAGTCTTTTGGTACTGGAGTCTTGCGCAACTAGCTCTACATAGTCTTGTTCTTCTTCGCTTTCACCATCATAGTATCTTCGACTGCTATTCTCTTCCCTAGATCTATCGATCCTTCATTGTGTAATATTGTTTCTTGTATCATTCCGTGGCTCTGATCCCGAGAAGTGGACCCGATGTGGTGATCGTGATCATCAGGTGTGACCTACTTGCTGAGGGCTGCTGCAACAACGTGGGGATCTGTCGGGTTGTCATGTGGTTCCTTGTTCTGCCTGTGCGAGGGATGCTCCTATCATGCCGAGGTTCATCGGGGAGGAGCGGTGGAGGGCCGCGCGAGGATCGTCGAGTGAGGGTTTAGTTGTGATCATATATGTTTGTGCGACTACAATTGCTGCTTGAGCCATTTTTGCCTTGATGTTTCCTGCTTGGTCTATTGACATAAACGATAGATCAAGGTCTCGGATCAGTTTGCTTCTTTCTGCTTCGAGGATGTTCTGTAATTGAGATGTTCCCCTTCTTGTTGGTGCTCCTCCTATTACGCTTCCTGATCCACGGGTAGAGCTTAATTGTGCTCATCGCAGGCTGGATTCATCGGCCAACCTCTTTCTTTCGCTGAGTTTCCTTTGTATCCTTAGTAGGTCTCTCTTTTTGTGGTGAAGAAAATATTGATATGCTAATAAATCTTCAGGTGAGGTGTCAGCTGTCATTGGAACTACACCCGAAATAGCTGCTCTTGCTCTTTGCCATGCATCAGCTGGTAAGTGGAGAGTTGGCATCTCTCGTTTGTGTGGTTCTCCTTGTCCTTGGATTACACTGTTGACTGTTGGGTTTCCCCCGTTTCCTTGGCTTCCTTCGTTCCTGTGGTTTCCTACATTTTCACTTGATAAGATATCATCAGGGTTAAAAATAGGATTACCATTGGAGTCTTGCTGAGTTGACGCGTCTCTGATGATCACGCATACTTGGTGCTGGGTAATATATGAATTGTGTGGCGTCGTCATCGGAACCAAGGGAGACACTGTCGGGTGGATCAGTGAAGTCCATTAGTTTCTGTTCTGGGTCGATTTCTTCCATCCTTATCCCGAAGTCGATGCTTTCGCTGCTTTCTTCGGGTCTAGAGTTTGCTAGGCTTGTTCCACGTGGTGGAGTTATTTGAGAGTCTGATCCGAAGGAGAGATTATCGTAAAGACCATCAAGGTCTCCCATATCTGTCTCATCTTGCCTGTTTTCTTCGGCTGCTCCAATCTGTGCCGTGGATTCCATAGAGGATCCGACGGATGATGCTGGTATCGCTATAGGCGCAGTCTTTTCCACCGACGGTTCTAATGTAATTAGGGCCGAGGGGTGTGATTCTTGGGGGTCTTCTACTTGGAAGTGGAAGCTTCCGATGATTAGATTGGATCCGAAGTTGAAGTCGATGGGTATAAACACAGGGGTGGGTGGGCGTTGATCTGCTTTTGTTGGGTTGCTTCTTGGAAAAAGGAGGTCCACCGAATCCATAGTTCCATAGTTGAGGTTTCCCACATACGGTGCCAATTGATGAGGGGTAACCTCAGCAATGTCCATGGAGTAGGACTTAGTGTTTTGCAAAAAATAGAACGCTAGGGATTTCTTCAGATATCAGGAGACCAATGGAGTCAAAGTCGCCTGAATATTTGGTGAATCGCACTCTTACAGATCGCTTGGTGATTTTTTGGCACCTCGCCTAGGCTTCTCCTGTCCTATATATAATAGGCCGGGTCTCAAAGTTGTATGCAGATAGGTTACATATGGATAATTACAATACCAACACGATGTCAGTCCTTTGTCCTATTTCCTAATACAACTACAGCCTTTGTCAGTTGCTCCTTTTGGGCCATCATATTGACTCTTCATGGACCGTAAGCCTTTTATACAGCCAGGATAGTGAATCATAGGCACCCGAGTAATCGTACCTATGTCACCGGGTGATTAAGACCCACCATTCATTCAGATGTCGCCTTCATCATGTGTGAGCAAGGGAGATTTTACAATCGTGCTACTTGTCACCCTTTGCTTTTCCATTTGCTACATGGAATCATGCTACTTGTCAGGTGTTGTTTATGTTAAGTTTTGTTTGTAGAATAATACTCTCAGTGTGCTAAATTAGATGCCACCGATTTCTATAGATTACACATTCTAGTGTATATGTGAATCTAGACAAATCTGTGATAGAGAGGGAGCACTACCTTTCCTTATAATGAAATCATGATTACCTTTCATGTTAAGTTCTATTCGTGGAATAGCTTATCCATTAAATCTTTGCTAAGATGTTTATATTGTGAAACAAGGGGGAAGTATTATTAGAGCGACTAGACTTTAATGTACTCCCTCTATTTCAAAATATAAGATGTTTTAGCTTTGTGAAGCTAATGTATCTAGACCCCCTTTAGTATGTAGGTTCGGAGAGGTTCGGAGTGAACCTATACACTAAAAGGTATCTAGATTTATTAGCTTCACAAAGCTAAAACATCTTATATTTTAAAATGGAAGGAGTAGAACTTTTTTCTAAAAATATATATCAATATCTCATAAAGATACCAACTTTTTTTTGACATAAGGCTCTAGCTGAGATCGTCTTTAAATAATAAAGCCCAAACGGCTAGGGTGATACATATCCATATTCGAAAGCAAAGTTAACGAAGCAGAGGAATAACAACCCAGCAACGAGAAAACAAAAGAGTAGCTCAACGAGAACTGAGAAGGTAAACGCTACAACACTAGTCTTTTGAGTCCTTGATGGCGCCATGGATAGATCTGATCTTGGAGATCGCCTCCTCGAGCATTGTTCTGTCGTCCCGCCTAGCCACAAGCCTCCATGAAGATAAGAACTAGAGTGACTGGAACTTCAAATGTAGATTTTCTTCTAACAAATATATGAACATCTCATAAAGATACCAATTACAACCGGTATCTATACCAAACAAGATGTCTGAAGACATTAACAATGCACACAACCAAAAGGAAAAAAGAAAAGAAAAAGAAAAAACCTGCCACGATAATCAATCATAAGCAGCACACAACCCACCACCAAAAACAACATTGAGAATATAGCCTCCTAGAAAAAAGTGCACGAGTGCCCTCGTTGTCCGATCAACAGATCTTAGATTTTTACCGTGAAGAAAGTCTGAGCTCTCAAAACAATATAGAACCAATGATGTTTCACCTAGAAACTCCAAACTCTACTCCAGCAACACCACAAAAAATAAAGTCCTCCATTGTTGCCACCTCCACTTGTCGAGACTGCTAGGGCAGGTCATTAGTCCTTCACCCTCTCCAAAACCGAACTTTTGCCATCACTTTATAATCTCGACTCCATATGAGTAAGCGAGATCCACTAGTCTTCCACTAGCATCCAACTTGAAAATCACAAATATCACCACCATGGGAACCGCAGCTCATATCCTGCACAACTTGGGTCAATTAATCCTCTACACCTATCGTAGGAGAGCATGCCATACCCGATGTGAGGTCACCAACTATCTAATGTAGACTAGATCCGTGATGATGGGCATGTGAGTCTAGCCAAATGATGCATGTCAGATCTACGTCGGTGCTGATGCGAGACCACCCAGTGAAGATTGTTTCAGTATGCAGCCAGATCACAAGATGTGTTGATGACAAAGAACTTGGATGGTGGTGGGAGAAGGTTAGGATGCCTCAGCATGCGTGCATTACCCTCACTAGAGCGCCTCCACTGCGAGCGTCATAGTCTTTTTCTATGCCAGCACCAAGCACTAGTCCAAACAATCCCAGATCAAGACCATTGCACCTGGCGACCACCTCATCTCGTTGTCACACTCTAGGACCCGACCACCAAGGCCACGCTGCCCTGCGCCCCTGGCTGGCATCACATCTCTGCCCATGAAGTGCTTGAAGGAGATATGCCCTAGAGGAAAATAATAAATAGGTTTTTATTGTCATATCTCAATTAGTTTATAATAGTTTCATATTGTCCTATAACTGTTTCAAGTAGAAACATTGGTACAGGTGTGGTATGAAACAACAAAGTCCCTAGTAGCCTCTATTCATACTAGTTCGTTGGTCATGAGGATGATCTGGGTTTCAAGATCATGGGCATTTATGCAGATTGACAACGGGATCATATCATTGGAGAATGATGTGATTGGACATTCCTTGAAGGATTGCAACACGATCAAGTCATATAGTTTATTGTTGCAACAGTTATACCTAGACTCCTTTTCCTTAGACCGTGAGCTCATATTACTTACTGTTTCCCGAGGCTTCTTAGACTGCATCAACCGTCATCTGGTAATACGGTGGCCATAAAGGTGTACGTTGGGTATTCCAAAGGAACAATAGATGACATGTGACGGCAAGACCGGGATTTATTCACCCACATGACGGGTAAAGATACATATGGCCGGCTTGGTGAGATTACATCCATAAATGTTGCAACATGTGACTCGGTCACGGGGATATAATATCACGGTAACAAGAAAATAGAACTTGTTGTGAACTAGATTGAACAAGGTATGTGATACCAATGATCGGATCTTGGACAAGTCGTATTGAGACACAAAAGGAATTGGATGCTACATTTAGCAGTTCAAACGACATTGTCATCAGGAATGCATAGGGGTCACATGGATATCCCTGGTCCCTCTGTTGATCATTGATACAAATCATGTCTAGAGCATTCCCGTGCCATGAGAGGATACACTTAAGGGTACGATGATAGCAATCATTCGTAAGATGGAATCACAATAGAGAAAGATAAAGCCGGAATTATTCCGTAGAGAGATCCGCAGTTGTTCGGAGAAAGAATAAAGGACCGGAATCATTCCGGGGAAAGATCTGAAGTCGTTCGGGGGAAATCGAAAGGGAACTGAAAGGTGTTTCAGGTGAAGAAGGATTTTGTAATATGTATTTACATATTAATTAATGTAATTAATATTAAATATAATATTAAAATCTAATTTGAAGGGGTATTCCACTAATGGGCGAAACTTCCTCGGGAAAAAGAGCCCATGAGGAAAAACCGAAGGAGGGAAGGGCCAAGGGCCAATGCCCAGGTGCCTCAAGGGGGCCCACCCGGCCAGCCTAGGGTTGTGCGCGGGGTGGGGTCCACCCCTGGCCGGCTGGCCCATGAGGCCCATACGCCTCCCCCTCTCCCTTGAATAGTCCCACATGGGAAACCCTAAGGGGAGGGCACACCCCCTCCCCCTATATAAAGGGGCGCCCATGGGTTTGATGAAATACACCAACACACCAATATTTGGAGAAGTCATATGGTTGACTTCCTCCTTCCCTCTCTCTCTAGCCCGTGTGACCATGGCCCCAAGTCTGGGCTGTGCGAACAAGGCACACCCGCAGTATGTCGTTGCGCTGCAGGGATTCCTAGCCGGATATCAACTTCCGCACTCTCGGTGGGATCGGGGAGACGGAGGTCTCATCATGCACCAGATGTGTACGAAGACACGTGGCGCAACACTTGGGGCGCTTAAATGTCGTTAGCCGGAGCTGCTGCACGATGAAGAAGGAGCAAGGGGTGACCTGTGAGGAGCTTCGCGACCTTGAGGTCGGCTACGAGTATGACTACATCAACCACGTTCCCCACGGAATGTTAACCGTGTATGGTCGACAAGGGTATGTATTCTATATGCATTGACCGTTACTGCATTACTACTTAGATATATCCTAGGCAGTTTGGGGTTCCATCGTAGGAATTTTTTTGTTTTCTACTACGGATCCCCTTCGGTGGTATCATAGCCGCTCTATGCGTAGGAGTGTTATACGGCCAGTATGCACAAGTATTGTGCGGGCATTGATCCCTTAGTTGTTTCCCTCTAACGTGTACTCGTTTATATCGCGGTATTGTTTGATGAAGCGACACGGACCGACCTTACACATATTCGTACGCGAAACTGGTTCCACGCTCAACATACGGCTTGAACCGTATAAGTGGCTAGCGGGTGTCTGTCTCTCATTCGATAGTTGATATAGCATTTACAACGGAGGGCCCCAAAAGGGGTGTAGTAGAGACAACTGTCAGATCCATGTTGTGGTTGGAAAGTTTGTAGTTTAGAAACGGTTCTAGTGCGAAAGCCCTAACAACCACGTAAAACTTGCAATAGATAAAGTAGAGGCGTCTAACATTATTTTGCAGGGGGCATGTGATTATGATATGGCATTGGTCGTTGCGAAGGTAAAGTAGTTTAGTTTCCTATTACTAACTAGTATAGTAATAGTCATTGTTCCGATGGACGACATGGTGGAGGCGTCGTGGACTTGGAGTCAAACCAAGGGCAGGATGGAGATCATGCCAGAGCACTCGATTGAGATCAAGGTGCAAGAAGCACCATATCATATCACATTATACATATGATGTTGATACCTGTTTTACATCTTATTGTGTGCTAGTATTAAGATACTCAACGGTAGCAAATAAGATAATCCCTATTTAATTCCAATGTCTCGTGTTCCCCTTGTGTGTGCACCACCAAGAAAGTTCTTCGGTATGAGGCGCCAAGAAAGTTCTTCAGTATGAGGCGCCCTACGGTGAGTTGGGATCAGACATATGTACGTTAGCATACAGTGGGTGTAAGCCATGTTGCATAGCGAATACACACAAGTTAGATTTGGCGAGCCTAGCATGTGCAGACATGGCCTCGGAACACAAGAGATCAAAAGATCGAGCATGAGTCACATGGATGATGTGATTTACATTAGTGAATGTCTACCTTTGATGCTGCACTGATGGCCGTGACGATCGGGGGAGGTGCAGAGGATAGGAATCATGTGATCACTAAAATCGTCCAGGGGATGACAATTTTAGTGGAGACCAATTATAAATTGATCTCTTATTATGAACTTAGTCTAGATGTCTTTTTGCAAATATCTTAGTAGATCTTGGCCTATCCCATTGAGGTCATTTGCGACCATGGGAATATATTGCTTAATATGGAACTTAGCAAAAGGGTCCAACTTCATAGATTAATACCCACGCCTGAGGGATATCCTAGTAAAAGGTGATCTTCTCTTCTTGATACAATAACCATTAGGAGATAATTCGATGACTCTCGAATGTTTGTGTTTTCTCCATAATCATCCAATAAGCCATTCTCCATTGGATGGAGAGTTGGGCTACATTTTATATTCTACAGAATAAGGCACATAGAGTATGAGCCGTTGGATGGGTTTTCCTCCATCATGGATGAAAAGAGAATGTTTGGAAAAACACTTAGCAATCTTGCATTAGAGTTGAAAACTCTTAGAAGGACTTGATTGAAAATGGACTTCATGGATGAAAAGGTATATGTAAGGTATACAAATTATAAATGAGGTTCTTGCAAAACTCGTTGCAGTTTGCAAAGTATTTGATACTTGTCCCGTTTTGTGAAAACAGGAGGATCTGCTTGAGAATTGCTAGTTTTGAGGCAACGTGACTTGATGATGGCAAGCAAAACAGTTGATAGCCGACATTACCTCTTCCCTCAAAGTTTGTCATTTGAATTAGTGGACTTTAATATAAATTTGTAATTCATGTTTGTGTGTCTTGCGTTTGGCGAGACGATTATTCATATGAACAAGTTACAAGCCAGTTTATACTATTCTTATGAACCATACCTTTATGGTCACATTACGATTATAAATGAGTTATTCGCATTACTATGTTAATGATAATAGTTTAAACATTTATAAAGGATAATAATGCTAAGATATATCCAAAGTTTAATAATGAAATACACTATAGTTTAAGTCATTTTGGCCACTGCGTGTTCTTCATTGTAAATGAAGATCGGGGTCCTAGATGCTTGATCTAGAGACTTTGCAAAACCATGCATCTTGGGCAGAATAACTAAAACTCCGCATTCTGGTAAAACGGTGATATGCGAAGAAATGTTGAACTTTATACATAGTGATGTATCATATTTTCAATAAATAGTGGAAATCATTAGTTAATTGTGGACTTAAGTGAATAAGCATATTTACTTAATGAAACATAAGTTTGAAATGATTTGAATTGTTCAAATGAGTTCATGACAATAGGAGGATATTGAAATTAACAAGAATACGAAGTCTCTTCGATTTGATCGACATGACTAATATATTCAAGTTAAGTTTAACATAAAAGGAACTTGTGAAAGATGTTTAACAAATTATGATAATTGGACAAATTCCAACTATGTTGAAATATCTAAACATCATAGTCGTTATGTATTTAGATACATATGGTATAATATCATCTCTTATAGGGGTTATAGTTGTCGTTTAGAGTTAAAGATCAAAATAAGCAAACACTCATTTGAAATACAAAGGAACATCTAAAAGATTCATGGAAACAACACCATAAGTGTTATGGCATGTTCGAGTTTCTGGAGATTTCGACAAGTCGAAATCGTGGCAAATAAACAAGTCTTTATAGAGCATTCTTAGGAAGCTCTGAATGCATCGTCCACAATGGGTAAACCCACTGTTGTCCTAAGTTGATGTGTCTTCATGAAGATATAGGTGGAAGAAAGTAAAATATCAAACAAGGTACTTAACCTTACCTCTGGATTGTTGAGTAGCGCAGCGGAATTTGTTACGTGAATCCAAACTCTACATATAGAGGATAAACCAATGATAATGATCATAAAGTTTCAGTAAATACTTTTACTAAAGAAAGTAGGATTCAACTATATATTCTACAAGTTTATGGAATTATATTGTTGATTCACTTGTCATGTTTTGAACAAGACATACCTACAAATTACAAAGAAGCGCGATGGACCTGAGTGCGAGAAATGACTAGGAGTCATAAAAATCCTATATTAAGTTACATTAAAGATTGCAAAGTAACATGTTACTTGATCTTATTAAAGTGAAGAAGTTTACTTGATATTTCTGAATGACTACAAAGTCATAAGAAGGAAATGAAACTTAATGAATGACAAAAAGCTCGATTTTGTCACAAGTTTGGACAAATTCAAGGAGTTGACTACAACAGTAGTGATGCTTAAGTCTTTTGGATTTACACTAGAAATATATATGGATATTGAAGTCTAGTAATTGGAATTCTCAAATTGATGATGATCAAAGAATTTTGGAATGTCCAAGGTTATCAATAGGAGCTAGATTTGAGTGGGAGCAAATCATCTTGGCTAATTCATAATATATAGCTAACATATTTTGAGTGGGAGCTATGTGAAATCCCTAGATCTCAAACATGAATGTCATATTTGAGTGGGAGCGTGAAATCATTCTGTGATATGTGGACTACATATGTGAATGATGTGATCGGTGTTAATAATATTTAAGTTAGATAAATAAGGATGAAATTGAAATTATTAAATAAAGAGATCTATTGAGATAGATTGGTGAGTTTAATAAACACTAAATGTCGAATGCTTCCTAGACTTGATTCTGAAAGATGTTCAGAATGTCCTAAGACAAGATTCTAAAGAAGCTCAGAATGGAACAAGGTAAGAAATAAGTTCTTGCTGTGTGAAGCATTGAGTAAGTATTGCAACTATGGTTGAAAGAATGAGACGCGTTGCATCTCCTATGCCTGAGTCATAGGTTCTTCCATATAACCATGTTGTATACTCGACATAAAGTGACCCGAAGTTCTGGTTGATAGGACAAAGTCCTAACTGTAAGAACGTGTCTTTAAGTGATTCGTGAGTTCATCACAGAACCAGAATTAAGTTTGTACATAAATGGCAAGAAGCAATGTAAGTGGCATAGTTGCATTTCATGCACTAGGATCTGCATAGATATAGAAGTATAAAGGCTCCATCTGATGTGATGTATAATGTTATGGCGGGGCTAGTTCGCTTTTAACGTAGAATGATGTGTCCCAGGGCCCAGTGCCCATGAGAAAGCCCTCGAGGTTGATCTAAAGTCACTGTAAGCTCCTGGAATCCGGCCTCGTTCTGCTGCCATGACTATAGTATATACACAAAGGATAGCAAAATGTGTTTCGAAGTTTAGATGACAACGGTGAAAACGACCATCATCATAAACACTAGAAACAAAAGTCTCGCTTTGTCGCCAAACAAATGCTTCGACCCATTATATGATAATTGTCTGAATCTCAAAATTAGGAAGACATTAACGATTCGCAAAAGACATAATGATCTGGCAAAACAGAACATGGACATGACATTTCCCATGAGCATGCATGATCTGTAAACGCATATGGTATATGGTTTATATGAGTAAAATGCGAGCTAGATTATTTGTACTCTAGTGCAAGTGGGAGACTGAAGGAGATATGCCCTAGAGGCAAATAATAAATAGGTTTTTATTGTCATATCTCAATTAGTTTATAATAGTTTCATATTGTGCTATAACTGTGCCAAGTAGAAACATTGGTATAGGTGTGGTATGAAACAACAAAGTCTGTAGTAGCCTCTATTCATACTAGTTCGTTGGTCATGAGGATGATCTGGGTTTCAAGATCATGGGCATTTATGCAGATTGACAACGGGATCATATCATTGGAGAATGATGTGATTGGACATTACTCGAAGGATTGCAACGCGATCAAGTCATATAGTTCATTGTTGCAATAGCTATACCTAGACTCCTTTTCCTTAGACCGTGAGCTCATATTACTCACTATTTCCCGAGGCTGATTAGACCGCATCAACCATCATCTAGTAATACGGTGGCCATAAAGGTGTATGTTGGGTATTTTGAAGGAATAGTAGATGACATGTGACTGCAAGACCGGGATTTGTTCACCCACATGATGGGTAAAGATACATACGGCCGGCTTGGTGATATTACATCCATAAATGTTGCAACATGTGACTCGGTCAAGGGGATGTAATATCACGGTAACAAGAAAACAGAACTTGTTGTGAACGAGATTGAACAAGGTATGTGATACCAATGATCGGATCTCGGACAAGTCGTATCAAGAAACAAAAGGAATTGGATGCTACATTTAGCGGTTCAAACGACATTGTCATCAGGAATGCATAGGGGTCACATGGATATCCCTGATCCCTGTATTGATCATTGATACAGATCATGTCTAGAGCATTCCCGAGCCACGAGAGGATACACTTAAGGGTACGATGAGAGCGATCATTCGTAAGATGGAATCACAGTAGAGAAAGAGAAAGCTAGAATTGTTCCGCAGAGAGATCCGAAGTTGTTCGGTGAAAGAATAAAGGACCGGAATCATTCCGGGGAAAGATCTGAAGTCGTTCGGAGGAAATCAAAAGGGAACCGAAAGGTGTTTCGGGTTAATACAGATTTTGTGATATGTATTTACATATTAATTAATGTAATTAGTATTAAATATAATATTACAATCTAATTTGAAGGGGTATTCCACTAATGGGTCAAACTTCCTAGGGAGAAAGGGCCCATGAGGGAAAACCGAAGGAGGGAAGGGCCAAGGCCCAGGCGCCTCAAGGGGGCCCACCCAGCCAGCCTAGGGATGTGCGCGGGGTGGGGCCCACTCCTGGCTAGCTGTCCCATGAGGCCCATGTGCCTCCCCCCTCTCCCTTGAATAGTCCCACATGGGAAACCCAAAGGGGAGGGCACACCCCCTCCCCCTATATAAAGGGGTGCCCATGGGTGGAATGAAATACACCAACACACCAATATTTGGAGAAGTCATGTGGTTGACTTTCTCCTTCCCTCTCTCTCTCTAGCCCTTATGACCATGGCCCCAAGTCTGGGCTGTGCGAAAAAGGCACACCTGCAGTATGCTGTTGCGCTGTAGGGATTCCTAGCCGGATATCAACTTCCGCACTCCCGGCGGGATCGGGGAGCCAGAGGTCTCATTGTGCACCGGATGTGTATGAAGACACGAGGCGCAACACTTGGGGCTCTTAAATGTCGTGATCCGGAGCTGCTGCATGACGGCGATGAAGAAGGAGCAAGGGGTGACCTGCGAGGAGCTTCACGACCTTGAGGTCGGCTACGAGTACGACTACATCAACCACGTTCCCCACGGAACGTTAACCGCATACGGTCTACAAGGGTATGTATTCTATACGCATTGGCCATTACTGCATCACTACATATATAGATCCTAGGCAGTTTTGGGGTTCCATCATAGGATTTTTTTGTTTTCTGCTGCGGATCCCCTTCAGTGCAACCTCTGAGCGCCTCTCCTACCCTCCATCTTCGACGGGTTGGGCATCACCACCACCACCGATGTCTATAGTAGTGGCAGCTAGAGGAGCATAGGCTGGGGGAGTTCTAGGGATTCATTGGGTGCCTCCGGAGCCGCTTGGGCAGGAACGACCCAGGAGGATGACACAATAGTGGAATAGATAGAGGATGAGATACCTTAAATGTAGGATAGTAATGGCTTGTTTACCTTTTTGAAAATAGATGATGGAACAATAATGGAGAGTGAAATCAAGTTCATTAATATATCATGCCTGCAAAAATGGCTAGTTGTTGCCTACAATCTGCAAAGTCTTAATCTCACTATATGTTGGAGGAGAGTGTAGGACTAGGGTTTGGGGGATTACTCGACACCTAAAACGGTGTGAATCTTGTATTATATATAAGGGTACAAGTACAAGTATAGTTGTTGTACAGAGATACATATATGCGGAGTCTAACACTCTCCCTCAATCTTAACTGTGCTCTATGTCTAACAGGTTAAGATTATGCTCACATCCCTCAAATTAAGGTAGTGGCAATGGCTTCGTGAAGATGTTAGCGAGTTGATTTTTGGAAGAGACAAATTTGATTTGAAGTAGCTTTTGTGCAACACGTTCCCTCACAACATGATAGTCAATTTCGATGTGTTTCGTTCTGGCATGAAATACAGGATTAGATAACATGTATGTAGCAGTCATGTGATCACATCAAAGAACTGGTGGCTGACCTTGAGAGATTCCAAGTATGTGAGCAAAGACTGAACCCAAATGAGCTTAGTTGTGGAATTGACAACCAATTTGTACTCAACTTAAGTACTACTAAGAGATATTGTAGCTTGTTTGTGAGCATTCCTAGCGATTAGGTTAGGACAAGAATGATGACCCACAAGTATAGGGGGTGTATCGCAGTATTTTCGAGGGAAGTGAAACCCAATTTATTGATTCGACACAAGGGGAGGCAAAGAATATTTATCAGCCTTAACAACTGAGTTGTCAATTCAGCTGCACCTGGAAACAATCTTTCTCACAGCAGTTTATCAGTAGCAACAGTTTTGTATTAGGAATAGTAAAGTAACAACAGTAGTAAAGCAAAGACAGTAGTAACAAAAGCAGTAAATAGTGGGATTCGAGTGCGGTAGGCATAGGGATGGATGGGTGTTGCATGGAAAGGACAATTCACATAGCAATCAGAACATAGGGCAATTGTAGATAAATAAGATAAAGCACCCAAGTACTAGACAATCCTAGGCATGTGTTCCATATATAGTCATACGTGCTCGCAATGAGAACTTGCACAACATCTTTTGTCCTGCCAGCCCGTTTGCAGCGGGGCCTCTATGGAATTACTGGCAATTAAGGTGCTCCTTTTAATAGAGCATCGGAGCAAAGCATTAACACTCCATGAACATATGTGATCCTCACATCAAAGCATTTCCCTTCCGGTTATCCCGATTTCTGTCACTTCGGGGCCATAGGTTCCGGACAACAACGTGTGTATACAACTTGCAGATAAGACCAGAAACAATACTATCATAATGAATCAATAATAAGTTCAGATCTGAAATCATGGCACTCGATCCCTAGTGACAAGCATTAAGCACGACAAGTCGCAACAAAGTCATAAAGCACTAATAAAAGATACTAGGCACCATGGCCTAACAATCTGATGCCATTACATGAACGATCTCATCCAATCGCTACCATCCCCATAGCCTACAGCGGGGGATTACTCACTCATAGATGGGGGAAACATGGATGGTCGATGGAGAAGCGATGGTGATGATGATGGCGATGATCTCCTCCAATTCCCCGTCCCGGTAGGGTGCCAGAACGGAGTTTCTGGTGCTGTTTCGTGGAATCTGGTGGTGGCGGCAGAGCCGAACTCCTTCTGGAAAAACATCGAACCCCCCGAAGTTTTTAGGTCAAAAGGCTCCTTATAGGCGAAGAGAGAGGCCGAGGGGATGCCTAGGAGGCCCACACCACCCCCTGGCGCGGCCTGGCCTGGCCCGCGCCACCAGGTGGTGTGGCCACCCCCTGGCTCTTCTCCGTCTCGTATTCTGGCTCCTGGAATCTTCAGGTGAAATAGGATTTTTGGCATATTTTCCGGGATTTTTCCTGATAGTTGATTTTCTGCACAAAAAGTAGACACTAAGGCAGTTCTGCTGAAAACAGCGTCAGTTCGCATTAGTTGCATCCAAATCACACAAGTATAGAGGAGAAACAATAGCAAAAGTGTTCAGAAAAGTAGATACGTTTTGGACGTATCAAAGAACACTACATATCCCTCTTGGATCTCCGATCATACGGACTACTAGCCCAATCGACATATGAGGAAGACGAGAGCAGCTTTACCAGATCTTTGACATCAAAATCAGCACTAAGAGCGGAAACCAAATGATTGACAATAGAAACTGAAGAACTTAAATGTCATCAACATATACCAGAGGTACATAGTCACCTTAGGGCACTAAATAATAAATAGCATTGTGTCATCAATAGATGGAACAAATCCATGTGCACAAAGAGCATAGCCAAGATGTGCATGCCATGCACGAGGATCCTGCTTAAGGCCATAGAGACCCTTTACAAGACGACACCGATGATCAAGATGATTTGGATCAACAAACCCAGTAGGTTGGCATATAAACCTCATCTTCAAGAACACCATGAAGGAAGGCATTCTGAACATTTAACTAACAGATGTACCATAGCGCTGAATGTGTGATAACAAGGGATAGTAGAATTGTTTAGCAACTAAACGAGCCTTGTACCTCTCCGTTGATCCATCAACATGTTTCTTAACTTTCAAAACCCACTTGGATTCAATGATGTTAACACCCATATTCGGAGGAACTAAACACCAACTATCATTTTTGAGGAGATCCTAAAACTCCTGATCCATAGCAGACCACCAGTGAGGAATACTCATAGCAACCTTGAAGTGACATGCCCCATCAGTAGGATCGTCCTTGACATGTGCATACACATTGCTAGCCATGAAATGGTGGTATCAATACATTCCTTGGGACACATGGCACCACATTTGCTACGCGTGTGAGGATGAAGCAACACTAGAGTAGGTGGCGGTAAAGATGGAGCGGTTGATGTCGACGTAGAGGTAGAGAAATATGGCAATGGGATAATAGTAGATGGAGGTGAGTCCGCCTATGGGAACATGTGCAGTGGATCTAGGCAGGGTTTGGCATAGGAGATATAACCCACGGAGGTCGAGGTAGGCAAGGCCTGCTGCTGCATGTTGACCCACAGATCGACACTTCCTGCATATGACATGTAGGGATAGTCAACGTCAACATGACATGAAGACGCACCAGTGTTGTCCAAGAGCTAGCGTCGCTTACAATTCCTGCACCATGGTTAGGAAACAAAAAAAGGAGAGTGTCCAGGATCTATAAATTTATTAGACAAAATAGTGGATGAATTCAAAGATGTTGTGGTGTGGGGGTGGCTATTAGAAGTTTGTAAAACGGAAAAACATTCTCATAAAAAACACATCACATGAGATATGCACAGTTACATGGAACATGAAGACATTTTTAGACTTTATGAAGAGAACTATAGATAAGAAAAACATACATTTTAGACTAATACTATGGTCGGCGACTATTATAAGAATGTATATGGGGCCAACATGCACACTCGAACACTTTAAGAAAAGTATAATCTGGAATCTAGTTAAGAAAGAGTTCTAGTGGAGTTTTCTTGTTAAGAAGTCATGTAGGAAGCTAGTTAATGATGAAACAAGCGGTAGATGCATGAGCAAGCAGGGTTAGGAAAGTCTCCATAATGTGAAGATGCTTACATCCAACTACACTATTTTGCTGATGTGTATGTATGCAAGACACACAATTTGAAATCCCCATTTTCTGAAAGAAGGTGTTAAGATAATTATACTCTCTCACCCTAATCAGACTGAACATGAGTGATTTATGATTAATAAGATGCTCAACGTGTTCCTGGAACTGTAGAAAGACATTAAACACATAACTTTTGTGCTTAATAAGATAAAGCCAGGTAAAAAGACTATAAATATCAAGGAAATTGACATAATAATTGTGGCTACTAATAGAAGTTTGGGCCAGACCCACATATCGGAATAAATAATCTCAAGAGGAGTTTTAACAACACAATCAGAAATAGAAAAAGGAAGTCGTTGACTCTTGCCTTGTCGACATGCATCACACACTACAACATCTTTATAACTAGATGGTGATGGAAACTCATGGCGGTGGAGGACATGGCAAACTATGGAAGTAGCTAGATGAAGCCGTGAGTGTCACTATGACGACAAAACACAGACACCACTGAAAACTTGAGAAACAGGTGGAACATCAAGCGCATATAGACCCTATCGGCAGTGACCTCTAAGAAGAATGACATCCCTCGTGGCACAATCCTTAACAGAAGGATCAAAGGGATGAGAAATTCAATAAACATGTTATTGGCACGAGTAAGTTTAGGAACATATCCATGCAAAAGATTATGTGTGATAGAAGGAACATCAAGAATATTTTTGAGATGTAATTTTTTAGAGGTATTTGTGAGAAAAGATGTCTGCCCAATATGGGAGATGTGCATATATGCTCCATTTGCTGTGTGGACCTTGTCATGACCGTGGTAGGGCTCGTGCATGGTGACCTTGGACATCTAATGTGCTACGTGATCATTAGCTCCCATTTCCATGTACCGGGTGATGTCGATGGGATATGATGGAGTGTGTCCCTATGTCACCATATAAACTTGATGCTCATTGCCTTGCTTTTGTTACTGACTCCCAATAAATCGGTTTTGAAATGGTGGTGGTAGTGAGATGTGATGTGGCCACTAATGCCACAGAGCTGGCATGACACCTGTGCGCCACAGGTAGGGCAACATTCACACGGTCACCCATCCCTCCCGTGTTCTTGTAGGGTGTTGATAATGCTGTGTTTTCTATGCGGGTTTCCCTCTGCATGTGTAGGGTGCATCAGTGGGGAGGTAGGCGGGCTTGCCCCTACCATGATGTGTTGTGTTGGCAGAGAATACGTTGGTGTAGATGTTAGTCAATCAATGAGCGGAGACATGTTGCTCCATCCCAGAAGATGCACATAGAGATCTTGGGGGCACATTAGAATGTCACGCCCCTTGTCGACCCCTCCACGAGGTAATCATACCCATTGTACATCCCATTAAGGATATACCCGGCGAACTCTTCGTCATGAAGAGGATGGCCAATGGAGGCAAGTGTGTCTGCGAGGCACTTGACCTTGTTGAAGAAGGCAGTGACTGTGTGGTCATGCTTTTTGATCTTGATGTGTATGAATCTCCATAGATGTACTGCACCGATGACTGGGAGGAGAAACTCGCATCAAGTGTAGCCCAAGCATCATGAGATGTCGTAGCGAAGAACACCAGACCGACGATGACCTTAGTGAAAGAGGAATGAACCGCTGAGAGGATCACTTTAATCTTTGCAAACCATAGATGATATGCCAGATGTCTAGGTGATGGGAAGGGTAGAGTGCCATCTACAAACCCCTCCACATAGTTACTACAGAGAAGGGGTAGGATCTAGGCACGCCAATACAAGTAATTTGCTAGCTTCATCTTTAATGATAGAAGACATGCGAAGCAGAACGTCAAGGACGACGATATCAAGTTGAGAGATGTATGCACCGTAGTGGCAGCCATAGGGCGTCATGGAGGGTGTCCCATAAGGTGCCACATACGCAATATTAGGCCCCGAAGGTACGACACGATGGCAGTGGGGACTTGTAGGGAACAACAAGGGCAGTAGGTACGACACGATGGCAGTGGGGACTTGTAGGGAACAACAACAGTGGGGACTTTGTAGAAGCCCGTCGATGTAGTCGCGCCAACAATTGGTGATGGGGCACCGTACTGGGATAGATGTGCCCTGTATTGGGATGAAGGCACATGTGAGGCACCATGGGCAGTGTAGGACGTCATGGATTAAGCCTCCAATACTGCTGGATCGTGGGAAAGCACCGATCCACCGAACCTTGGAGTCGGAGGCGCGATAGAGACCAAAGAAATCTAGTCATCGAACATGCTACTAACATCGGAAAAAATCATCGAATCTGATCAATGTGTTAGGCTTATACCATGTAAGACTAGGTTTTCGAGGATTGCTCGGCACCTAAAATGGCACAACTCTTGTATTATATATATGGGTACATGTACAAGTACAAATCTAGATGTTGTATAAAGCTACATATATATCACTACAGGAATGGAGCAAGGCACCGACGGCAAAAAGCCATCGGCGTAGGCTACGTCGAGGGAAGCCATCGTCATAGGCTCCTCGGGTTAGACCTTCCTCGGCGCAGGAACTCCTGGCCGTCGGCATAGCCTAATGGCCGGTTATAAAAATTCAATTTGTTTTGATTTTTTTCTCAACTTTTTTAATCTTTGAATTGTTTGAATCGTTAATGTCCCATTTGGAATATTTTTAACACTAATTACACTTAATCTTTGATCAAATTGCAGTCTTGGTCCAACTTCTCGGTCGGTCACCCATCCTCACACTTCTCCGTTCCTTCCAAATTAGTTTCCGCGAAGCAATTTGTACCTTGTTGTCAGCACTATGATATCAATCATATTAACTCTTATATCATTATGTCAGATATTTTTATTTTTTGAAATTATAAACAATTATTTAAGTAAATAACAATGAATAATTAAAAATATTATTGAATTCAAATAAAAATATAATGATTTTACTTTATTGTGATTTCTATTTAATATGGAATAATTAATATGTTTAAATCCATAAATCAGAATTCGACAAATAATATTTATAAATTGATCAGAAACTTGAGAGTGATCCAAATATGATATCCATATCAACTTATCACAAACTATGTCGTGATTCTAGCCATAATTTCATTTACCCGTTTAAAACGACGGGCATGAAGATTCTTAGCTCGGGGTTGAGACTCGCTAAACTTGAAGTGGATCTCTGATGAAATAGCATATTATGAACCTAAAAATGAATTTTCCAAAAAATTATAAGCATTAAATCATATATATGTATTTCAAATCTGACCGACTTCCTACCGATTTGGTAGGAATTTGTCTTTTTCATGAAGGGTGGACCAAAAGGTTTAAGATACCAGGTTGGGAAATTGTGCATGTAACTATGTAAGGTGGTCTAGTATTTTTTGAAAATGGGTTGATACCAATGTGAAACTTTAATTTGGTGGTTGCTTCACAAATCCCTATTTTTGGTACTCAGAAAATAGAAAATAGCTTTTTAGTGCGATGAAAAAGAAAACTTCCTCCTACAAGATTGGAAGCCACCCCATTATGCGCATTTATGCATAATATGGGAACATTATCACAAACTATGCCATCATTCTAGCCATAACATTGGTTATTTGGCTTGAAAGCCATGAAACCTCGAACATGATAGCTCATTTTGAGATGGTTTTTCTATGATATTTAAAATATTCCAAGTTTTATATTTTTCATTGCAACTATATCACATAATATGACACCACTCGAAGGTTTTACATTGTTTGGATCATTTTTAAATTTCTTATGCCCATTTCAAACTATGTTTAAAACGGAGGGCATGAAGATTCTTAGCTCGGGGTTGAGCCTCACTAAACTTGAAGTGGATTTCTGATGAAATATCATATTGTGAACCTAAAAATTATGTTTCGAAAAAATCATGAGCATTAGATCATGTACACGTAGTTCAAATCGGACTGGCTTCCTACCGATTTGGTAGGAATTTGTATTTTTTATGAAGGATGTACGAAAAGGTTTAAGATACGTAGGTTGGGAAATTGTGCATATAAGGTGGTCTAGTATTTCTGAAAAATGGGGTGGTACCAATATGAAACTTTCATTTGGTAGTTCCTTCACAAAACATCCCGTTTTTGGTACTCGAAAATAGAACATAGCTTTTTGGTGCAATGAAGAAGAAAACTTCCTCCTACAAGATTGTAAGACATCCCAAGATGCACATGTGTGCATAATATGGGCACATTATCACAAACTATGCTATGATTATAGCCATAATATTGGTTGTTTGGCTTAAAAGCCATGAAACTTTGAACATGATATCTCATTTTGAGAAGATTTTTTTATGATATTTACAATATTCTAAGTTTTATATTTTGCATTGCAACTATATCACATAATACGACACCAGCGAAGGTTTTACATTTTTTGGATCGTTTTTGAATTTCTTATACCCGTTTCAAACTATGGTCAAAAGGGCGGGCATGAAGATTCTTAGCTCGGGGTTGAGCCTCGCAAAACTTGAAGTGGATCTCTGATGAAATAGCATGTTGTGAACCTAAAAATGATTTTTCAAAAAATCATGAGCATTAGATCATGTACATGTAGTACAAATATGTCCGACTTCCTACTAATTCGGCAAGAATTTGTCTTTTTCATGAAGGGTCGAAGAAAAGGTTTAAGAAATTCCGATTGGGAAATTATACATGTAAGGCGGTCTAGTATTTTTTGAAAAATGGGGTGGTAACAATGTGAAACTTTTATTTGGTGGTTACTTCACAAAACACCCCGTTTTTGGCACTCAAAAAATAGAACATGGCTTTTTCGTGCGATGAAGAATAAAACTTCTTCCTGCATGATTGTAAGCCATCCTAAGATGCACATGTGTGCACAATATGGGCATATTATCACAAACTATGTCGCGATTCTAGCCATAACATTGGTCGTTTGGTTTGAAAGCCCTGAAACCTCGAACATATAGTTCATTTTGAGAAGGTTTTTCTGTGATATTTACAATATTCTAAGTTTTATATTTTTCATTGCAACTATATCATACAATATGACACCAGGTGAACGTTTTACATTGTTTGGATCATTTTTAATTTCTTATGCCCATTTCAAACTATGGTCAAAATAGCGGGCATGAAGATTCTTAGCTCGGGATTGAGCCTCACTAAATTTGAAGTGGATCTCTGATAAAATAGCATATTGTGAACCTAAAAATGATTTTTTGAAAAAATCATGAGCATTATATCATTTACATGTAGTTCAAATCTGATCGACTTCCTACCGATTCAGTAGGAATTTGTGTTTTTCATGAAGGGTGGAAGGAAAGGTTTAAGATATCCCGATTGGGAAATTATGCATGTAAGGCGGTCTAGTATTTTTGAAAAATGGGGTAGTACTAATGTGAAACTTTCATTTGGTGGTTGCTTCACAGAACAGCCTATTTTTGGCACTTGGAAAATAGAAAATGGTTTTTTGGTATGGTGAAAAAGAAAACTTTCTCCTGCATGATTGTAAGTCATTCCAAGATACACATGTGTGCACAATATGGACACATTATCACAAACTATGCCACGATTCTAGCCATAACATTAGTCGTTTGGCTTGAAAGCCATGAAACCTTGAACATGATAGTTCATTTTGAGAAGGTTTTTATGTGATATTTACAATATTCCATGTTTTATATTTTTTCTTAGAACTATATCACATAATATCACACCACGTGAAGGTTTTACATTGTTTGAATCTTTTTGAATTTTGTAGGCCCGTTTCAAACTATATATAATGTTTTTACGTTTCACTTAATTTTTATTTACAAATGTGTAATATTTGAGTGTAGATAGATAGATCTTATTTTCTGCCAATTTTGATATATTATTTGTATTTTTCTAAAGGGATTTCTATTTTCATGCCCTAGGTTTGTTAGTTGTATTCAGTTTTCCCCAGCCGCTTAGTTTTTCCTCACTTTTGCCCATCTCCTTGTACGAAACTTTCACATGGTCTGAAACTCGCCGCCTGTCAGCCTTACCATTACGTGCTGATAAGTAGGGCCGCGTTCAGTCAGATCCCGTAGTGGACCCTCTCCGTTACGTACTGACGAGTAGGACCTCATTCTGTCGAGTACCAAAGTGTACCCTTGCCATTACATGCTGACAAGTGGGGCCGTGTTCAGCCGATTCCCGTAGTGGACACCTCTCTCAACTTATCCAGATCAACATCGAACTCACAACTTATCCACGTGAGCGCCGGACCCACAACTTATGCACGTGAGCGCCGAACCCATAGCTTACCCAGGTTGGCGTTGCAAGATGGGACCCCGAGCCAGCCCCGTGCCTGTGCCCGTGCCATTGCTTCATTTTTATATAGTAAAATGTAATGCATATACAAAAATTATACACATTTGACCTCTTTTAAATCGCACTTAGGACATGATAATGTTGTGCTAATAAAATCCTGATTATTTATCATTTCCATGGAGTGAATATAATGCATAAACTTGCGTATACAAAAATAAAACACCCTTGAACTCTTTGAAATCGCACTTAATACGTGTTAATGTCGTGCTAAGAAAATCTTGAGAGATTATCATTTTCATAGAGTGGAATGTAATGCACAAACTTGCATATGTGAAAATTATAAACCTTTGAACACTTTTAAATCGCACTTAATACGTGATAATGATGTGCTAACAAAATTTTGAGAGATTATTATTTTCTCGCCCATTTTCGTAGAGCGGAATGTAATGCATAAACTTGCATATACAAAGTTTATACACCTTTGAACTCTTTGAAATCGCACTTAATACGTGATAATGTTGTGCTAAGAAAATCTTGAGAGATTATCATTTCCATCGAGTGAATATAATGCATAAACTTGCGTATACAAAAATTATACACCTTTAAACTCTTTGAAATCGCACTTAATACGTGATAATGTTGTGCTAAGAAAATCTTGTGATATTACCATTTCCATGGAGTGAAATATAATGCATAAACTTCCATATATAAAAATTACACACCTTTGAATTCTTTGAAATCGCACTTAATACGTGATAATCTTGTGCTAAGAAAATCTTGAGAGATTATTATTTTCATATAGTGAAATGTAATGCATAAACTGGCATATACAAAAATTATACACCTTTGGCCTCTTTGAAATCGCACTTAGGTCATGATAATGTTGTGCTAATAAATAAATGATCATTTATTATTTCCATGGAGTGAAATATATTGCATAAACTTGCGTATATGAAAATTTAAAACCTTTGAACACTGTAAAATCGCACTTAATAATGAGATAATGATGTGCTAGCAAAATTTTGAGAGATTATCATTTTCTCCCCCCATTTTCATAGACTGGAATGTAATGCATAAACTTGCATATACGAAAATTATACACATTTGAACTCTTTGAAATCGCACTTAATACATGATAATATTGTGCTAATAAAATCTTGAGAGATTATTATTTTCTTAGAGTGGAATGTAATGCACAAATTATACACCTTCGAACACGTTCCCTTCAAATTATATTCAAGTTCATTTGTTTATGGAGTTAAAGTACCGGTGGCATACTCGTTATTTTGCAAGGATAGAGGGGTGCCTCCGGCAGATATAGGGGTTATCATGTCCGCTAGATCACAGAGGATCAACGGTTGGTGGGCACGATCCATGTGACAACTGTCTCATCCAATCAGAGCGTAGCAGCGAAGATGAGAACAAGTGCGAGAGATTGATACAAAGAGAGGGAAAAACTGAGTAGCACTTAAGAACCAAGGGCAAAACTGAGTAGAACTTAAAAACCAAGGGCAAGACTGACAAAGGGATTCAAATAGAAAATAGAAAAGGATTTAAAAAATATATAATGCGTCTTTTATACAATAAAATACATCTTGGCATATATCAAAATATTTGCAATTCAAATATACACTAGTTTGACAATTATTGCCTCATCAGACAAACTATGTTATGGGGAGGGATGTTTTGGGAAGAGGCTTGAGTAGAAAGCCATGAACCTTCATAGATAGTAGGTGATTTGAGAAGTGGTGATCTAGGTTAAAACTTGGTCTATATACATTTCTTATGCTGGCAGGTCACATAATAAGACTCCCTGTGTAGATGCCACTATGTTTTGCTCTTTTTGAATTTGTTGTGTATAAAATGACTCAATTATCTAGCTAAAACCTATTCGTTGACTCTCTGTTGACCAGCCACCGGAGGGGCCTGTTCGTCTGCGGTACCAAAGTTTGCAGGCCAGCGCATGGCGGTACCTAAGTTGCCTAAAATTACCGCGTTTCGAAAAGTTGGGCCGCCAACTACTGAGAGGGGCCATTTCAAGGCAAACTCATCTCACCCCTGCCAAATTCAAACATTCCGTTAAACCGCCCCGTGAAGTAGACGGTCGAGACCTTCATGTCGGTCATATGTCCGTGACGCGGGCGCCAACGCGGCAACCTCTTAGGCAAGTCGAGCAGCTAAGTGGATTGGATGCGTTGACCAATTTCACAAATCCATTCCCAGCTTTCCCCTAGTACCGGCGGCGTCGGAATCCACCCTCCAGGCAGGACGATCCCTTCGAACATTTGACTTCCGGGGCCAAGTTGCTGCGCCCAGTTGCTGATCCCGAGCTCCAATGGCGCATGTCGTAGCTGCTATTGCGAGGCTCTAGCCTGCCTCCGCCGCCGACGAGCCGAGCAGTTTGGAGGATGGCAGATCCTACTATCAAGGAAGAAGAAGTTCTGGCTAGAAGAGGGTGAGCTACCCTTCTCTTTGCTATTCGCACTAATTATAACTGCTAGCTGGCTACTGAACCTCAAATTGTTTGTTAGCCCAACGCTGACAAACCTATTTTTTCCACAGTTTACTCTCAAGTGGGATCTGCGCGGACCCCCCTTACCTGGTTACGGTAGTCCTCTATAGGTACGACTCTAAGGGCAAGTGGTATGGACACCATTGTTTCACGATGGAAGAAGCGCCTGCGCAGATCTACACTTTATCTGGTATGATTGTTGCTCTGCGTAATTATGTTGAATTATGGCTGAAGCAGACCGCAAAGTTCAGCTTCATGGATGAACGTGGCATCATGGTTCCTATAATGTGTGACACTCAGCTAATTGGGTTGACGAAAAGGTATGCTTCGGCTGCCATGTTTAAGCTGAAATGTGATGTACTGGATGTGGAAGCTGCTGCAACTGGGAGTCGCCCTTCTATTCTTGGACAGGGTGGTTGCTCGAACCCAATTAGCTCCTGGGAAGCAAAGGTCGCTTGGGGTTCGCATGTTTGTGTTGAATTGTAATTTTTGTTTTATTTACTCTGTTGATATTGGGCAGTTATGCAACAGTCTTGTTTCTTTGACAGGAAGCGCCGCAAGGTTAGAAACATGACTGCCGGGTCAGTCATTTTGCTGCCCGAAGAAATTAAAAACGAGTGGAAAGATGTCATTTTGCTGCCCGAAGAAATTAAAAACGAGTGGAAAGATGATGTTGGACACGATTCTGGTGCCCATTATCTCGGCGATGCAGAGTACGTGAAGCTAAGAAAATTGGCACCGAGGAAGAGGAAGAAGGCAGGAAATGAAGAAGCTAGTGGACGTGAAGGCTTGGCACCCAGGCTGCGGAAGAAGGCTGCTGGCAATGAAGATGCATAGTAATGTGTTGAACTTGAACATATATATGTAATTCTGTTAAATTCTGGAGCTCTGTGTGTGGCACGTTGTTGGGCGAAACAATCTACCCACGTTCTCTGAGTAAATTGTACCGCGACTTAGGGTTTGAAACGCTCGAGTCAGTAGTTGAATCCGAAATTGTGATTGTGCCACTGCTATCTGAAAACAAGGATCGACCGGTTCCACGATTGCTGAGGGGCAGGAGGTCTCCAAATACGACGGAATGTAAGTGGCACAGAAATAAATTATTTAAGCTGCCACAATGAAGCAGCAACTTATTTCAGATGCTACACAATTACATGGCAACATAAATAGCAATGTTCTCACCGATAATGCCCAGATGAGGAGGAAATCGGTACCACTTTCTGGCCTAATCTTGAGCCCGTCTATCTCACCGCCTCTTTGCTCCTGCATCCCCTGCATCTGGCAAAGCTCTCAGATCTCCAGTAACCGGGTGTACGTGTTTCCACTTTATAAATTGTGGTTGTGCCATTTGCATGCGGCACAATCCACGTAGATTACGTTTAAACAAACCACGAATGTTAGAATACACTAGTAGAAAGGGTGTCTTTCGTCCACGGTCACGTTCCCAATCCGGGACAGAGATCTAAATCGAGGCAGAAATTGATCTGAATCACAAATTCTTCCACAAATTAATCGAGACAGAGATCTAAATCGAGGCATTTCATTACTTCAACCACAAATTCTTCTAAACAAAGGTGCGATTTCACATCCTACATTAATTCAACCACTAGTCAACAATTTCACTTCCGCTGCCACTGTCCTCCGAGCCGCCGGCTTCCTCGTCGTTGTCGGACGGAACCTCCACGATGTCCGCATTGTTCGCGAGACGGAGCACCTCTTCGCGGCGAGTGGCGGCGATGACGGTGTACGTGGTCTGTCCAGGGACGGACCAGAACCTCTCTCGCCCTTCTCGGTTGCGGAGATCCCGGTGCACCACACGCCCGTCAATGATGCGGTTGCCAATCTTGGCCTTCCGCTCCTCTTGAACAACGCCGGACAGTACAGGCTAGCCGCCGTGTACTAGGGCAGCGCCCTCTTCCATGCAGGCATCTGGCGGCGGCGCGCCGCGATTTCGCGCTCCATCTCGGCTCGACCAAGGAGCAGAGCCACCAGCACCCCCGCAGAGCTGATGCGCCATCCGTGGGGCACCGTCACGGCTGGCGGTGCGAGGATGTCGAAGTTCGCGAACATCACTGCCTCATAGAAGTTCAGATTGGGCATCTCCATGGCGGCGCGGTGGATATTGGAGAGGGAGCGAGGGGATGGATGACGAAGCGACATCGCGGTGGAGATTGGAGAGGACGATGAAGCGACACGCTGGGGCGCCTCCTATTTGTACACGAGGACGACGAAGCGACGGGCGGAATATCCAAGGGGCATTGGTCAGAAAAAAAGAAGTAACGCTGGGTCAGACTAACGGGAGAGCAATTTTTTGCTCCCTGGACTTCGGGACCAATAGTTCAGACCGCTAGGTCAAGTACAACTATTACAACTTAAAAAGACACGGAGCTTAAGCTAAATAGAACTAGTTATCACACATCTCTTTGATCTTCCTAATCTAGCCTGATGCGCATCTTCCTGCGAGAGCAAGGATCGAATCGTTTGCTCCTTCCTTTTAGCATCTTCCTTGCACAGCTTCAATTGTTTCTCTGCATTTTCATCATGCACTGTCAATACTCGTAGTTCTGAACTGCAGGACTTTGGCCTGGTGGAGATCATTCCTTGCTTGAGTCAGTTCTTGCTCTGCTTTAGCCTTTAGGGCCAACGCCACGTCCCTCTCCTTCTCGGTTTTGCTAACCTTGTCTTGCACCCACCTGAGATCTCGCTTATGCTTGGTCGTGTCAACTGGTTCCCATAGCTTCATCTCAACACTGTCAAGAAGTGAGCTGAATACGGATTCTTTCAACTCAACAGTCATTTCCCATAGTTTGTCTAGCGTTTTCTGCATCGATTTGGGCCACTCTGGATCTACCCATTTGACAACACCGCAACTTCTGCCTTGCATCATTGCATGATGTCCTTGACACCGTAGAAACCTCCTGCCTGCGTTTCGTCCTTCGAACGCTACAAATTTAGCGGGCTTACATAGCAGGGGACTGTCTTCATTCGCTAAACCGTGATAGTCGTAGTCATACATCGTCTGGTTGGCCTAACACATCATACGCGCATGAGTAAACAAATTAGATCTAGCTCAAAAAATAGATAACTGGCCACAGATGATAGAAATAGAGATGAGACGACTCACATCGAAATCACCGTCCCTGTCGTCACGACGTGTTTCCTCGCCGTCTCCCCTTGAACCCATGGCGAGACGGGAGGGGGGGTGGCTGCCGGAGAGGGTATTGGGATGGAGGCGCCGTCGGCTTGGGGCTATGGCAGGATGGGAGTGAAGTGGGGAAAGTGGCTTCGAGGGGAAGGAAGAGAAGTACGGGGAGGAAGAGAAGTAATGGGGACGTGACACTGGGATGTGGCCCACTAAACTCGTGAGACATGACACTCGCAACAGGGGAGCGCCCGATGTTGCCAGTTTGTCTAGAGCAAGTGTGGCCAATCATGTCGCAGAACATCCTACTCGCGGATCGCGCTCACAAAGACCATCCCAATCATCCAAGCGCCCCGATCGAACGGTATGTAACAATCGCCAAGCAGAACAACTGTGTTAGGGCGTGCCTCCTAGAAGACTCGGTCTAACATCCACCCATGCAATGACACTAGTGTATCCATGTGTGGTTTGTGAAAAGAACATACATGCAATCACACTAGGTGGATCCATATGTGGTTAATGAGAGAAGAACACACATCCAATGACACTGGTGGATCCTTATGTGGTTCATGAAAAGAATAGACATGCAGTGACACCGGTGGATCCTTATGTGGTTTGTCTAGAGGAACACACATGAAATGACACCGGGTGTGGTTCATGAAAGAATAGACATGCAATGACACTGCATGTGGTTTGTTTAGAAGAACACACATGCAATGACACTGGGTGTGGTTCATGAAAAGAACAGACATGCAATGACACTGGTGGATCCTTATGTGGTTTTTGAGAAGAACAGACATGCAATGACACTAGTAGATTCTTATGTGGTTCATGAAAAGAACTGAC